>BSBK01009606.1:0-410570 GCA_027943335.1 Chamaecyparis obtusa | reverse complement strand
ACTGGTGACAAGACAAAATTTGAATATCTAGAAGACTGTGATAGTGGCAATGTAAGATTTGGAAACAATGAACCTTGTTGTATAAAAGGAAAAGGAAGAATCTCATTAACCAAAGAACTCATATGTGATAATGCTTATTGGGTTGAAGGACTAAAACATAATCTTCTAAGTGTAGCACAGCTAATCAACACTGGTTTCAAGGTTGAATTCATGAATGGTCAAGGAAGACTGCTGGATGAAAAAGGAAAACTCATTGGATCCGGAAAACAAACAAAAGGTAACTTATTTTATCTTGATCTCAGTGAATATTCATGTTTTATTGCTCAAATTGAAGAAAGTTGGCTATGGCACAAAAGGTTATGTCATGTGAATTTTGATAACATGATAAAAATAAGCAAATTCAAGAAGGTTAGAGGCATTCCTACTTTGAAGAAACCTGATACTGGTCTATGTAAGAATTGTCAGATTGGCAAAATGAGTAAAACTAGCTTTAAGAGTAAGAACTATCAGTCTAAAGAGATTTTGGAAATTGTACATACTAATTTATGTGGACGTATTGGAATACAAAGCTATACTGGAGATAAATTCTTTATTCTTTTCATTGATGATTATTCTAGAATGATGACTGTTATGTATTTAAGAGAAAAGTCAGAAGCATTTCAAAAATTAAAATGGTACTTGGCAAGAGTGGAAAAGGAAACAGGGAAAAGATTGAAATGCTTAAGATCAGACAGAGGTGGTGAATTCATCTCCCATGATTTTAACAACTTTTGCATTGAAAGAGGAATCAAAAGGCAGGTATCAGCTCCTAGAACTCCTGAGTAGAATGGAATAGCAGAAAGAAGAAACAGATCTATTATGGATTGTGCAAGGACTCTAATGATAGAAAAGAACATCGCTATAAAGTACTGGAAGGAAGCTATTAGCACTGCAGTTCATACCTTGAACCGAGTACAATTGAAGAAAGACACATTCAAAACTCCTTATGAATTATGGTATGGCTATAAACCCAATGTAAGTTACATGAAAGTATTTGGTAGCAAGTGTTATATCCTAAAAGAATCTAGAAGAAATAAATTTGATGTGAAAAGTGATGAAGGAATATTCCTAGGATATTCTAGCAAAAGCAAAGCATACAAATGTTTGAATTTGTCTACTCACAAAGTCATAGAAAGTATACATGTAAAATTTGATGAGTTTGCAGAAAAGACTGAAGAAGAAAGCAAAAGGGAGCCTGAAAACTACAGAAGATTTATCTACATTGAACCTGAAACGTTGATAGACACAACTATCAGTGAGGAAACTATATCTACCGAGCCTAGCACAGTAATCAAGTCACAGGAAGAAGTTCAAACTGAGTCACAGGAAGAAATTCATATCGAGTCTCAGCCTAAAGTTACCGAGAAAATATCTACCGAGCCCGAGCAACCTGAAGAAGAGATCCTAGAAGACAACAACATGACACATTCAAAAGGCAAGGAACCTATACTAGCCAAATATGTCAGAAGACATCATACACCAGATCAAATTATTGGAAACAAATCAGATGGTACTATGACAAGAAGCAAGCTAAAAGGTACATGTCTGCTTACTAATTTTGAACCTAGAAATATCAAAGATGCATTGAATAATGAAAGTTGGATTGAAGCAATGAATGAAGAATTAGAACAAATACAAAAGAACAAAACATGGACTCTTGTACCTAGACCTAAAGATAAGAATGTAATTGGAACAAAATGGGTATTCAGGAATAAGCTGAATGAAGATGGTCAAGTATCTAGAAACAAAGCTAGATTGGTATGTAAAGGATATTCTCAAGAAGAAGGTATAGATTATAGATAAACTTTTGCTCCTATTGCAAGATTAGAAGGTGTAAGAACTCTACTTGCCTATGCAGCACATAAAGGATTTAAGGTATATCAGATGGATATAAAATCTGCATTTCTCAATGGAATTCTTGATGAAGAAGTCTACATTGAACAACCTGAAGGTTTTGTTGATCCAGATAAAAAGGACATGGTCTGCAGGTTACACAAAGCATTGTATGGTTTGAAACAAGCTCCTAGAGCATGGTATGAAAGACTCCATAACTATTTGATTCAGATTAATTTCAAAAGAGCCAATGATAATAGCAATCTGTATATTAAAGAAGGACCGGATGACAAAATTGTATTGGTAGAAATATTTGTAGATGATACTATATTTACAGGGAATGATGATCAGTGCAAAGAATTTTCAGAGCAAATGAACAAAGAATTTGAAATGTCTATGTTTGGTTTAATAAAATTCTTTGTTGGTCTTCAAATTCAGCAAAGCAAGAATGGTATATACATTACTCAATCTAAATACATTAAGGAAATACTTAAGAAGTTTGGTATGGAAGATTCAAAACCAGTTGGTACACCCATGTGTACTAGACTAAAACTTACCAAAAATGATGATTCAAAAGATGTAGATCAGACCTTATACCGATCTATGATTGGAAAATTGCAGTATGTAGTACACACAAGACCTGATATTGCCTTAGCAGTCGGTATAGTAGCTAGATTCTCAGCAAAACCTAAGGAAAATCATATGATGGCAATCAAAAGAATCTTAAGATACTTAAGAGGAACTGAAGAATATGGTTAGTGGTATAAATTTGGAGGCAATCTAGACTTAAAAGTGTTTACTGATGCTGATTGGGCAGGGAACATTGATGACAGAAAAAGTACAAGTGGTGGAGCATTTTTTCTTGGAAAAAGACTGGTATCCTGGACCAGTAAAAAGCAAAATTGCACATCTCAATCCACAACTGAAGCAGAATATGTTGCTGCTGCAGCAAATTGTTCAAATATTGTTTGGTTTAAACAGCTATTACAAGGTATGAAGGTTGAAATCAAAGAACCAGTTTTTATATTTTGTGACAATACTAGTGCAATAAACATTTCAAAGAATCCAATGATGCATTCCAAAACCAAGCATATTGCTATTAAATATCACTTTGTCAAAGAATTGGTTCAGGACAAGGAAATCAGATTAGAATATATTCATACAAAAGAGCATATTGCAGACATTTTCACCAAACCATTACCTAAGGATGCATTTGTGTATCTAAGAGGTAAGTTAGGGGTCATTCCCCTATCCGAGACTCACTAAATACAGTTTTAGTGATGCATCAACTAGAACATGATTGAAAATCAACCAGTTGATGCAGCATATTCAAGGAATCATTGCATATGAATCAGTACTTGAGGTACATTAATTTACACCGGTATTATGTGAATTGTCTTTGGCATGTGTTGTCAAAGAGAGAGTGTTTGCTATTACTTCAAGAAATTTTCAATAGTCAGAAGGAAGAATTTTTAAGAAAAAGGAAGTTTGCTAACAGAGGGAGATTTGAATCTGAACCGAGCTAATTCTTTCAAATTTCTTATGCTATGACATATTGTGTTGCCATCAATGCCAAAGAGGGAGATTGTTGGAAACAATTGTCTAAAGAAAATTGCTACTCAAATTATGTATTGTCTTTGATGTCACACAATGTCATAGTCTGCAACATTCAGTACCTACCGAGCTCAGTCGGTCTGCCTGGCAGTAAATTCAGTGCTTACTGAGTTCAGTCGGTCGTCAAAGAAAATTCAGTGTTTACCGAGTTCAGTCGGTTGCCAAAGAAAAGTTGGCATTTACCGAGTTTAGTCGGTCGTCAAAGAAAATTCAGTGTTTACCGAGTTCAATCAGTTGTCGAAGAAAAGTTGGCATTTACCAAGTTCAGTCGGTTATCAAAGGTAAAGGATTGTCAGTGTTTACCGAGTTCCCTCAGTCTCTGAAAGATTGTAGAAAGTTGTGGTCACCGAGCACTGTCGGCCCTTGAACGATTTTTGCAAATAAAGTTTGCTTAATTCAGCCGACTGTTATACTAAGTAATGTAGATTTGACAAATCTAAAATCATATAAATAAAAGGTCAAATGTGGAAAAAAAAAAAAAAAAAGTAGAAGATTTACAAAAGAAAGACAAGAAAGGTGTGTGAGAATTTGTGAAGGATGTCCAGATATCCTTGAGGAGCAGCAAAGATATATTCAATCAAGAAGGATCACACTTATGTAGAACAGAGATCTGTAATCAGCAAGGTAGTTGCATTATTATACAGGTCATTTTCATTGTTACCTTTTTATCATTGTACCAGTGAATTCTAAATCTCTTAACCAAGTTGGTTTAACAACCATATTGTAAATCCTCTAACAAGGTGACAATTCCATTGAATTGTTTTCAAGACCTCTTACCAGGCCACTCCTAGCAGGGTGATTAAATCCTCTAACAAGGTCACACCTAACAGTGTGTTTTGTAACCTTTTACCGGGTTGGCTTCTAACCGAGCATCACTTCAGAAAAGAGAAAATCAGTATCTAGATACATTGGTGGTTTTTCCCATATTTGGTTTCCACGTTAAATTTTGTGTCTCTTGTGTTCTTAATTGCTATCTTAATCATATACAACTACTGATGAATATCTAAAGATAATTTTGCTAATACTTTCTACATCTACAAAGTTACTACAATCTATTTACCGAGTGCTAAACAGATAATATTCATTGAGATATCCTAAGGGATCTGGAAAGAAATAATTAGGAAGTGTTTTATGGTTGACTGATTCACCCCCCTCTCAGTCACTTCATCCATATTCCATCAATATATATACATATGTATATATATACATATATATGTATATATATATATATATACATATATATATATATATATACATATATATATATATACATATACATATATATACATATACATATATATATATATATATATATATATATATATATATATATATATATATATATATATATATATATATATATACATATATATATATACATATATATGTCTATACATATGTGTATATATTACCCTACTGCAATAATTCTTGCTAGGAAGAATGCCCTTGTTGTGGCAATTCCACCCAGAAGGTAATGAGCTACTCCTACAACAAATCCTTGAACAATACTCAAGGCTCTTGGTTAAATAGTAGGAGAAAATTTTAATTTATTATGGACCCAAACAATAGATTCAATAAGTTCTTACCAATATCCATGACCACAATGAGATCAGTGTGCATTGTGTAGTTTAAGAGCTAGTCCCTTTCTCTTGAGCTGCCTTTGCATGCATGCACCAGTCATGGTTGAGATAAGAGATCCCACCTATAGGAAACCCCTCTCAAACCCAATGCTTCCTTATAGGTGTATCCCCATGAAGACAAAAACCAAATTAAACCATGACTTTCTCCTATCTTAATGGCAATATAACTGGCATGTTACATATAGAATAGGGGTAGAGGAGAGGGCCAATTATAGAAATGAGTTCTGAAACCTTTATAGATCAACCATTGGGTTATTTGATGGTTGCAAATGGGGATGAACATGCCCCTACAATTCTATCGAGAGTGTGAATTTGAAAGAGAGAGCCAACCAGTACACATCTATCTCTCAGATAAGGGAATTATAGGGCCACCGAAAAACTAACCAACCCTTTGCATGCACATGATACAGAGGGAGGGGAACTTGGCCCAATGAGTTTGGGTCCTACCCCAGCTTGGCCCAATTTGGGGGGGGGGGGGGGGGGGGGGGTGGGGGGGAGGGGTGCGCTACAATTCTATGGTAGTGTTGAATGCAGAGGTAGATGACTACCCTATGACATGTAAGGGTTGACATGTTACGTATAGAATCACCTATAGAATGGTAGGGCACCTACCCCTGCCTTATAATTGTAGGGTGAACTATCTTACATCTAGGTAAAACTAGAGTTGGGCTCAAGTTGGGTCTTGCACTGAACCAGTCATAGGAATCGCCAGAATTTTGAGCAAGATGCGGTAGGGTTTTTCCATCCTTTATTTGTTTCATGTCCTTGGCAACTATCCCTCAAATATTTAGCTCAGAGGAGGACAAATATTTTTCTTCTTGAATTCCCAACCCCATTCTATGTGAATGTCCTCCCCCTCCTTCCCCTCCATCTCCCCGTCCTTCCCTAATAGACTATAGAGATCTGGGCACCATAGAGCAGGTTCCTCAAATTTACTAATTAATAAAGGGCTAGTTCCCTACTATTCTAAAGGCCCCACTATTTTATATATGTGTGTGTGTGTGTACATATATGTACATATATATACACATATATGTATATATATATACATATAAGTACATATATACATTATAGAGAAACACCGAGCACTAATCAGCTACAACAAAGCAAAGATATTGATCATAGACAGTTTTATCGAGTGAAGATTGGGGTAACATATATCAGAGCATAATGAGTCTGAACAACATTTGTATATGATGGACATTTTACATACATTGTTATTTACTATTGTATTAAGAACTTGAAATCCCAATACTGTGTAGATCTTAGCATATCTTAATTTTGTAAATCCTTTTACAAGGTACATCTCTTAGATTAGAGTTTGTAAAATTCCCTTAGTAAGGTAGAATTAATAGTATTTATACTCTAAATATTGTAATCTATTAGAAATAGCTAAACTATGTAGCTCTAACTAACCACCCTTTTTGCTACACTAGTGAAGGTTGCGGGTGTCATCCCCACCATAGTTTTTTCCTCTAACCAAGGATTTCTGGGTTACCAAAATAATGATGTCATGAGTACATTTGATTATATGTTTTCATGTTATGGTGTTATATGGTTTACATTGATTATATTCAATTTCATGAGCTTGGTAAATAGAGAACAATAGTAAAGTGTTAATCAATGAATATGTTTAAAAGTTTTAGAGGTACTAATTGACTCCTCCCCTCTCAGTCAAACTTTCCATCATTAATCCAACAATTGATATTAGATCTTGGACTCTTGAGATAAGGTTTTGATGTAGGATCATCTTGGATTCTTAGCAATCCTATATCAACCAAAAATATGTTGGTTTCTTTCAGTACTTTTGTTATAGACTGCTCGATAAAGTGCTTGATAACCTTGTCTGTTGCTCGGTTGAAGATTGGTTGGTTTCTTTTCTCGGGCTTGGTTACTTCCTTCACCAACGGTGCTTGGTTTTTCTTGGCTTCTTGATGGTCTCTTTCACTAAGTCATTATGTTTTCTCAGTTGCTTCTTTCACCGAGTTTTTGCTATCGCTAGGTTATCTTCTCATCGAGTTGTGTTTTCAATTTGGATCTTCTGGCTGACTTCTGCATTTAATTTTTGTAGCGTATTTAATGTGGATTCTTCCTTTGGGACATGTGTGGACCTATATTTGGGGTCATTATTGTTTCCTATGTGGGATCTTTAGGATTTGGAGCTGACTCCTTTTGGTAGACTCTTGTATTTATTGGATTTCATGTTTGTATTTTAAGCAGCATTCAGAGAGCAAGAGAGTGAATGGTTAAGGATTGAGATCACATGTATGTGACCTAGTTGGCATTAAGATTATTCTGTAATCATCTATTGTATTTGGCCAAAATTGGGAAGGCCTTAAAGCTCGACATGTATTGAGTTTATTGATGAAAATAATATAAGTGTTTCTTCTATTTCTCCTCTCTCTTCTATGTTATTGCTTTCGTGGTGCTTTTGCAAGAGGTTTTTGTAGAAGGGGTACCTTGGGCCTTGGTTATCCCCCCTCCTGACGTCAGGTGGTATTAGAGTGAGGAGAGATCTAAAGTTCCTTCTTGTAAACTCTGAAGATATTGTTGTAGGGTGGCAAGTTGTGATCTAACCTACAATTGAAGAGGGTTTCAAGATGGTTCATGGGAGAGGAAATGTAGATACAGGTCTAGCTAATATGCTAAGACAAATTTTTGCAAGGTTGGATGATGTTGAGACAGCCCAGTGCAAAGGAAGACATCTTGAAGATGTTAGGGATGATGAAACTGAAGAAGTGCAGGAAGACCCCACACCAAAACCTATGATGGATCAGGGTGAAGAAAGATTCTTGAAGGATTTGACAAGTTTGAAGTCCACACCTTAGTTTAATCCTCCTAAGTATAGTGGGAAACTGGATTCTAATGAGTTGATCAACTGGATCACCGAGATGGAAAAGTAATTTGAGTATGAAAACATATAAGAGGATAAGAAGGTGAATATTGCAAGTACAAAGCTAAAAGTTCATGCATCCTTATGGTGGGAACACCTACAATTGGATCAAAAGAAGAAAGGAAAGGATAAGATCAAGGTATGGAATAAGATGGTCAATAAATTGAAAGCCAAGTTTCTGCCTTGTGATTATCAGATTAACCTAGTTAGGCGAATGCAAAGTTTGAAGTAGAAAGATAAGCTAGTCAAAGATTACACATAGCAATTCTATAAATTAGACATCAGATCTGGACATGATGAAGATGAGGTGGAAAGAATAGAAAGGTATTTAAATGGATTAAGAAGTTCTATACAAGATGAGATCAATTTGGTAAAATTGGAAAGCATCGAAGAGGCATATCAATTTTCCCTAAAAGATGAGGAAAAGTTGAACAAAAGGTATGAAAAAAGGAAAAGAGGTAGAGGTGGTAGATTCCCTAGAGGAAGAGGTAGATCTCATGGTGAAAACAATAGATGTGATCCAGAGAAGACAGAGCGAGACAAAGGCAAGACATAGTGGAAATGTGGAAATTTATGCAGAGGTAGAGGTAGCTCCTACCAAAGTGGATATAGTAGAAGAGGGTTCCAAGGAACTTGTTACAATTGTGGTGAAGAAGGGCATAGATCCTTTGAGTGTACACATGCAAATAAGAAGGTCATTAGTAGCATAAATGCTTTGGTGTAAGAAGACTCAACCAGTGAACCAGAGAATCTCATGATTAGAAGAATACTGTGGAGTGAGAAAGATAAGAGAGACCCTATCAGGAAAAGTCTACTCAAGACCAGATGCTGAGTTGCAGATAAATTTTTGAAAGTTATTGTTGACAGTGAAAGTTCAGAGAACGTACCATCAAAGGAGATGGTCGCTGAGTTGCAGTTAGAAAAGATGAAGCATCTTAAGCCCTACCAAATTTCATGGATCAAGGATGAGCATACATTAATGGTGAGTGAACAATGTTTTGTGAATCTAACAATTGGCAAGTACTATGATAAAGTGTTGTGTGATATTATGCCTACGGATTGTTGTCATATTTTGTTGGGTAGACCTTGGCAATATGATAGACATGCTATACATGATGGAAGAGTGAACAAATATACTATTTGGGTTGATGGTAAAAAGAAAATTTTGGTACCTTTGGTTAAATCTAATAGTGAGGTCGGTACATCTATGAAATTTTTTTTGATGGAAGGTAGACAATTTGTTAAAGATTTGAAAAGAGATGATGTTTTTTATGCTTTGATTCCTAACAAACTGAGTAAGAATGTAGAAGAGAAAATTCCTACAAAATTTGAACAGTTACTCACTGAGTACAAGGAGATAATTTTAGATAATGTACCTAATGGTTTTCCACCAATAAGAGATATTATTCATTGTATGGATTTGATTCCTGGAGCTATTTTTCCAAACAAGTCACCACATTGCTTGACACCAAGTGAAAATGAAGAGCTTAACCGAAATATTCATGAATTGTTGCAGAAAGATTTGATCAGAGAAAGTCTAATTCCTTGTGCAGTACTAGCTATATTAGAACCTAAAAAGAATGGAGAATGGAGAATGTGCACTGATTCAAGAGAAATCAACAAGATAAAAATGAAGTATATGTTTCCTATACCAAGAATGGATGATATAATGGATTGTTTGAGTGGAGAAAAATATTTTACCAAAATTGATTTGAAAAGTGGATATCATCAGATCAAAATCAGAGAAGGCGATGAATGGAAGACTACTTTCAAGACAAAACAAGGTTTGTATGAGTGGTTTGTTATGCCTTTTGGTTTAAATAATGCACAGATTACATTTATGAGATTGATGAATGAAGTTCTAAAGAAATTCTTGAGTAATTGTGTGATTGTATACTTGGATGATACTTTGATATTCAGTACGACTAGAGAAGAGCATTTGATGTATATAAGACAAGTATTGTAGAGGTTGAAAGAGGAAAAGTTTTTGATTAATTTGAAAAAGTGTTCTTTCATGAAAGAAGAACTTGTGTATTTGGGATTTGTGATCTCAGTAGATGGTTTGAAGATGGATCTTGAGAAATTTGAGGCTATACTTAGTTGGCCTACACCTGAGAATGTTAGTGAGGTAAGATCATTTCATGGATTGGCAAGATTTTATAGAAATTTTAATTCATTTTGTAATGCTATGATTGAGACAATGAGAGGAGACAAAATAGAATTCAAGTGGACACATAGAGCTAATAAGAGTTTTGAGACTTTGAAGCAGAAGGTTGTTGAATTTCCTGTGCTAGTTTTATGTGATTTTAATAAGGTATTTCAAATTGAATGTGATGCAAGTGGAAGTGCAATTGGAGCTATGTTGAGTCAAGAAGATAAACTTGTTGCTTTCTTTAGTGAGAAGTTGAATGATGCTAAAAGGAAACATTATGTTTATGATCAAGATTTCTATGCTATTGTTCAAGCTCTGAAGAAATGGAGACATTACTTGATACCAAGTGAATTTGTGTTGTATACTAATCATAAGGCTTTACAATATTTGGGTGGTCAAAATAAGTTGAATCAGAGACATATGAAATGGGTAGAATATTTGTAGAGTTTCACATTTGTGATAAAAGCATAAGAGTGGAGTATCTAATAGAGTTGTTGATGCATTGAGTAGAATAAGATCTTTGTTAACCGAGATGAGAATTGAAGTTCTTGGTTTTGATGACATGAAGCATTTGTATGAAAATGATCATGATTTTTTTGATCCATGGAGAGTATTCAAAGCACCTATTCCAAATCAATCAAGTAAGTATGAAGATTATTTCATTCAAGAAGATATGTTTTTCAAAGGTATTAAGTTGTTTATACCGAGAGGATCAATGAGAACCAATTTGATAAAAGAAAAACATAGTAGTGGTTTGGTTGGACACTTTGGTATTGACAAGGCACTAAATTTGCTTAAGGAAAGGTATTTTTGGCCTTAGTTGTATAAGGATGTTTAGAAATTTGTGAAAAGTTGTGGAGTTTGTCAAGTTACAAAAGGAGCAAGTCAAAATACTAGTTTGTATACACTGATTCCTATTCCTGAGAAACCTTGGAGTGATATCAGCATGGATTTTGTTCTTGGCTTACAGAGAATAGCAAGAGGTAATGATTCTATATTTGTTGTTGTGGATAGATTTCAAAGATGACACATTTTATACCATGTAAGAAAACATTAGATGCAGTACAGATTGAAGATCTTTTCTTTAAAGGTATTGTCTGATTGCATGGATTACCGAGGAGTATTATCTCTGACTGAGATAGTAAGTTTGTAAGCTATTTTTGGAAAACACTTTGGAAAAAGTTAGATACTAAGTTGAAGTATAGTTCTACATTTCATCCACAGATTGACTTACAAACAGAGGTTGTAAACTGAAGTTTAGGTAACATGTTAAGATGTTTAGTTGGGGATATATTGAGTAATTGGGATTTGATGTTGGCACAAGAAAATTTTGCATACAATAATTGAGTAAGCAAAAGTACTGGAAAAAAACCTTTTGAGATTGTAAATGGCATGCGGCCTAGAGATATATTAGATTTGAGAGATATTGCTGGAGAAGAGAAGAGAAGTGTTGAAGGAGAACATTTTGGAGAATTCATGAAGACATTGCATGAGGAAGTGAAACATAAGTTGGAGAAAAGTAATCATAAATACAAAGATAGAGCGGATAGATCAAGAAGACATAAAACTTTTGAAGTTGGTGATGTAGTTATGGTTCATTTGAAGAAAGGTAGATTTCTTGTTGGAACATATGGTAAGTTGAAAATGAAGAAATTTGGTCCTTGCAAAATATTAAGAAAATTTGATAGTGGAAATACTTATGAATTTGAGTTACCTAATGACATGGACTTATCACCTATATTCAACATTTCAAATTTGTATGAGTATCATGAACCTGATGAAGAAGTAACAGTCTCAAATGATTATCTTAAGAAATAGATCGAAGAAGTTGAGAATATTTTGAAAGAAAGAGTTGGTAGAAGTACAAGAGGAAAGGATTACATGGAATATCTGGTTAAGTGGAAGAATAGACCAATTGAGGATTCATCTTGGATTTATCAATCTAAGTTGGAATCATTTTAGGCAGCACCTCACCCATGATTCAGAAAATCATTTCTTTCAACCCCAGGTGTCTGATGCAGGAGCATCTTGGGTTCTTAGCAATGTTGTATCAACAAAAAATATGTTGGTTTCTTTTAGTAGTTTTTTTCTGGACTACTCGATAAAGTGCTCTGTAACCTTGTATGTTACTGGATTGAAGACTGGTTGGTTTCTTTGCTCGGGCTCGGTTACTTCCTTCACCGATGGTGCTCAATTTTTCTTGGCTTCTCGGTGGTCTCTTTCACCAATTCATTCTATTTGCTCATTTTTTCATGGCTTCTCGGTGGTCTCTTTCACTAATTCATTCTATTTTCTCAGTTTCTTCTTTTACCAAGTCGTTCTATTTTCTTGGTTGTCTTCTCACAGAATTGTGTTTTCAAGTTGGATCTTCTGGCCGACTTTTGCATTTAATTTTTGTAGCGTAGTTAATGTAGATCCTTCCTTTGGGACACATGTGGACCTATATTTGGTGTCATTTTTTTTTCCTATGTAGGATCTTTAGGATTTGGAGCCAACTCCTTTTGGTAGACTCTGGTATTTATTGGATTTCATGTTTGTAGTTTAAGAAACATTCAGAGAGAAAGAGAGTGACTGGTTAAGGATTGAGATCTCATGTTTGTTACCTAGTTAGCATCAAGAATATTCTATAATCATATATTGTATATGGCCAAAATTAGGAAGTCCTTATAGCTCGACATGTATTGAGTTTATTGATGAAAATAATATAAGTGTTTCTTTTTTTTCTCCTCTCTCTTCTATGTTATTTCTTTTGTGGTGTGTTTGCAAGAGGGTTTCGTAGTAGGGGGTGCCTTGGGGCTTTGTTATCCCCCCCTCCTCTCATCATTTTTATCACTTGAAAGTGAAATATCATAGTCATGGAAAGTTATAAGCAATCTAAGAGGATTGATAATCTTGAGTTTGAGCTTGAAAATGCACAAGAGTTAATCATTGATTTAAGGAGGAAATTGGAGAAATCACTAAGAATGAGAAAGAAACTATATGATGAACTAAAGACAAGACAAGATCAGGTTGATATACTTGAGACAACATCTAAAGGAATTATGAATGATGAATCTAATACAACTATTAGAGAACTGGTAGAAAATAATGATTCACTTACCGAGTAGTTGGACTTGATGAAGAAAGATCTTGAAGCTAACAACATCAGAATTACTAAGTTACTTAAAGGTATGAGAAAAAATGAAGATGGAAAAATAATGGTTGAAGATGAAAAAATATAAACTGAAGTAATGTTAACTAAGAAAGACAATAAGATCATGAGAATGACACAAATACATCATGTTATGACTAATCAGTCTCTAAATGCAAATCATGAGGTTATTGTAAAGGAATTTGAAAATCAAACACTGAGATATGAGACTCAAAGGTTGAACATTGAACTGAGAAATGAGAAGGATGTCAACGAAGTACTAAAAATAAATGAAGAAGTATTAAAGTCATTGGATGGAAAATTTAAGAGTCAGAAACAATTGAGTGATAGGACAAGAATTGGATTCACTAAAAACAACGCCATTGAGCAAGGAGAGTCATTTAATCCACCAAAGAATCAAGGTACAACAACCCCACCTAAGCCAAAGAATCCTAATTGCTACTATTGTGGAAATCTTGGTCACACAGCTAATGTTTGTAGGAACAGAAGACGTAATGCACCAAGCACTCCAAAGTTAAATAGTTATTGTTTTAGATGTAATAAGTATGGACATCAAGCTTTTGAGTGTAGATCCAATATTCTAACAATACAATGAAACCTAAGTTTGATGGTTACTGCTATACTTGCAATAAATATGGTCAAAATTCTAAATAATGCATATCAAAGAGAAAGAATGATAAGTGGATACCTAACCAAGACAAAGTACTAACCAACCAAGCAGGCACATTGATACCATGAGACTACAATACAAGAATTTCTTGTGTATCATGTGGAAGATATGGAAATATTGTAAAAATTTGCATTTTGATGCATGGAAGGAATAAAATAAGACCATGGAGGAACCCTGGCATGACATGTTTCCACTATCATAGGGTAGGACACCTAGCTAAAAATTGTAGATACAAAGGAAATACTCTAATTGAGAATGAAACTACAGAGAAAGCACCAACAACTGTTGAAGAGATAAGAGATAAAATGAACAAAAGAGGGAGAAGGAAGACATAAGAAGATGGAAATTCATTTGGAACTATTGATAGAACCTCATCTACCGAGTTGGGTGCATTGAGCTCCACCTAGTCAGTGAAAGGTATTTAGGAATTGTAAGCTTATTTCAAATCTTAAACCGGTTCCTAAAATTTGAGCAGGGATCCATATGAGAATAAGTTAGATGCATTTGGATATGTTGAGAAGTTTTGTTTGAATAGGTAATGAGAAAGGTTATTTCATTTATTCGGTTAAAGTGGAGTTAAGTTATAGTCGGTGAAAAAGTGAAAAAGGAAGTCAGCAAGCACATTTAATGTTATTAAATATAGCCGTTGGAAAGCCTAATCGAGAAAAAGGTATAAATAGGTCATTTTGTCTATCATTTTTTGCCTAATGTTTTCAAAGAAACTTGAGAAAATTGCAAAGTGATTGAACCATGAGTGACTGAGCAATATGAAAGGTAAATCTAAACCAAATAAAACACATTTGAGATTAATTCTGAGTTATTTGGTATTCTCTGAGTTGAGTTTGTGAACTTGAGGGATACAAATGTGCCCTAGTTTTTCTAAGAAATAAAACTTGGAGAAAGAAATGGCACCTAAGTTGTAGAAGCTCATTCTAGTTGACAAGGTTGAACCTATAAATGCCAAGTACCAAATGCCTCGTGTGAAGGCCCCAAAAATAGACATGATGGGACCCCTATCTTCAATCTCTCTGAAAATCATATTGATTGAATACATCTACACATTCATTCACTATGAAATTGAAGAGATATGTGAAGCATAGATTAATGCTTCATACAAAAAGTTGTGCCAGAAGGGAAAGATTGAAGATGATCACATTCATCTAGAAACCAAGGGTTTAGTTCATGCACTACATTTACTGAGGGTATTTAAGCTTGAATGGATAAGGATGGTACTCAACCAAGTATATGACCAATTTATGTGGCTAGAACAACTAGTGAAGATCACCAAGGATGTTTTGCATATTGTTGTACTAGATACCCCATTGGTGATAAACCTAAGGCCATCAAGAATATTGATAAAGGCAAGCTTACAAAGATGACAAAAGCACAATGGGATGGCAGAGGTATGAATATTTTCATTGATGAAAATCCTAAATTAATATTCACATGTAATTTCATCTCCTACAAAGTGTTCCAATCATCTCAAGTGGATAGCGTTCCATGTGGAGAAGTTGACCTAGTATTTAAGATTGTGAAAAGAGGTTTAAAAATTGACATATGTGAGATATTGTTGAGACAATTGGAGGAGAACATGAATGCAATAAGGAAGGAAAAGATCAACACATTGAAATTTGGTTCAATGCTATTGGTAAGTATATTCTTCTACTATCAGAATTTCTTTCCCTCTATTGGAGATGTGACATGGAATGTTGACAAGCTAGTTATTTACAAAATCAATGACTATATTCAGAGTTTAGGTGATAATTTTGATGTAATTATGACTGGTTATTTTTCTTTAAGTTTCAAACTAAGATGCATAAGAGGTATAGGATTCCACCTCAACTTGTCGCAAAATATCAAGATAATGTATGTTTTGAACTTGACACTGACATATGTATCATCAAGGTTGTTGAGCCTAGATCTATCTGGATACAACCTATGGGTTATGAGGTTGACATAAATAAATTGGTTCACAAAAAAATAAAGTAATACTAGCAACACCTATTGACAAGAAATAAAAAATATATGGAACCTATGAGGAAGTTAAGGAAAAGATCACAAAAGGTGCATGTTGGAGATTTGTCTCTAACCAGTAGTTGATTGTATGTTTGTCATTGATGACAATATATAGTGTGCAACAGTGCTCTGTTTGGTTATATTAGTGTGATCATGGTTAAGCCTTATGCATTGATATTTATGTACTAGGCATATTCTTTATGCTATGTTCATGGGTGCAAACTTAGTTATGTAGTTTAAGAGAAGTTATGTTATTTTGTGTTATATTACAGTTTTAATGGTGCAGTATGTGAATAGCCAATAGTGTTTGGTTTGTTTCAGTAGTTGCGCTTATCTTTAGGATATGCATGTTTGGATTTGTGATTGTTGATGAGTTAAGAGTAATTGGTTATGAGCGCATAACATGTGGATTCCAGAGAATTAAGTTGCAGTTGTTTTAGTGGAGCTGACTTTGTGAAATGATATGTCTAGTCATCATGAGTTGTGTGTCTTTCCTTTTGTGTTGCGTGCTTAATATAGCTATTGGGAAGTTGTTGGAGCTGACCTAATTACATCTTTGATGGTTGATATATATGGTAGTTCATTTTGTGAATGTGGGAGTGTGGATGTAGCAAATGTGGGCATGAAGGTTTGCAGGCATAGTGTTGCTTATGCAAATTTTGTAAAGTAATGATTTGAAATGGCATTCACCAGCTAAGATCTATGTAAAGAAGAGAAGCTTATACTATTCATTAGAATTGATCAGGATAGCAGGTCTACTCTATAGTTTATCAATCCAGATATAGTGTATATCTATTATGCAGAAGGTTGCAGCCTTCACCACTTGGGCAGTGCGCTCTTGGACAATGTGTCCTCACCCCTAACAAGGTTATTTGTAAAAGACTCCTAACAGGGTCTAGCCTTTGACCAGACTTCTTTATTTCATGCATTGTAAAGATCAACTCCTAATAGGATTGTAGGATATTATAATAGGGATCATCATACATTAGTGCAATTCTTTGTGGGTGCTACTTCCCACTAGGGTTTTTACCTATTTGGGTTTCCCCATGACCAAAATTGTTTTATTGTTCATTGTGGTATCTTGTTGTGTTGTTGGATGTTATTGTTGTCTACTTAATTCGATAAAAAATTGAATCTTGTAGATAATTGATTCACTCCCCCTCTTAGTTATCTCTTGGGACTATTCCTAACAATTGGTATCAGAAACAAGTACCTTGGAAAGAAGTTTAACAGTTTGAGGTTGATCATATGGCGTACTTTAGAAAAGAGAGTCCTAAGTTTGATGGAAAGAATTATCTGGACTAGAAGAAAAAAATGACAACTCATTTGTAGTGTGTTGGTTTTGAAATTTTTGAAGTAGCTACTCATAACATTGATGTTCCCTCTCTTAGTGATCTTGCAAAGGATGATGCTACTATTAAAAAGAAGGAAGTATTTACTCAGAATGCTATTGCTAAAGAAGCCCTAATCAATGCACTTGCAGATAGTGAATTTTCAAAAATCAAGAAATCAAAAAGACCCTATATTATTTGGAAATATTTGGAGGAGTTGTTTGAAAGAGATGAACAAGAAAAGAATGCACGTAGAAAGACATGGAAGAAACGATACAATACATTAGAAATGTTACCTAAAGAAAACATCAAATCTTAGAATCAGAGGATTAATGAAGCAGTCGTTGGAATTAGAAACAATGGTGGAGAAATATTAGAAGATATAATGGACAAGCTGATGACTACTCTTACAGTAAATTATGAAAAAAAGATAAACATACTTGATGAGACTATGAAATTTTCAAAAGACTTCAAAAGAGAAAGCTTGATTAGTAAGATCTCAGCCTTTGAGATATCAAGATTGAAGATTGAACCTAAAAGTGAAACAGCTTTCAAAGCCTCAGTGCATGGTAAGAAATCTATAAACACATCTTGTAATTTTGATGATGAAGAAGAAGAAAAAGAACTAGATGAATACATTGCTATGTTTTCTAGAAAAGAAAAGAAAGGAAAAGGAAAATATGAAGGTTAGTTACCATTCAAATATTTTTGATGTAACAAGATTGGTCATTTTGGATTCAAGTGTCCTACAAGACTCAAGAAGTTCAGATCTAAATACAAACCTAAATATACAAAGGAATGCTAATATGTTGAAGGAGTAATAGATGAAGATTCTAGTGAAGAAGATATTGGATTCGTTGCTATTGAAGATGAGGAAATTTTTTTTGATGAATTAAAAGTTGAAGAAGACAAGGAAGCACAAGATTTGGCATTAATCTCTAAAGCAGACATCAGAACTGACTGGATCATTGATAGTGGTTGTTCACATCATATGACAGGAGACAAAAATGGATTTGTGGATCTAGTGAAATTCAAAGGAGGGATGGTCATATTTAGAGACAACACTCCTAAACCTATCATTCGTAAAAGAGTCATTACATTGGATGGAAAGAACAAGATAGATGATGTTCTTTATGTTGATGGTTTACATCATAACCTACTTAGCGTTGCACAATTACTTGACAAAGGATATCAGTTGGAATTTAAAGACAACAAGTGCATCATTGACAACAAGGAAGGTTTAATGATTACATCAAGATCAAAGACTAAAGGTAATGTGTTTCAGCTCAACTCTAAAGTAACTTGTTTTATAGCAAAGGTATATGATAGTTGGTTATGGCACAAAAGACTATGTCACATAAATTTTGATAATATTGTAAAGATAAGTAACATAAAGGAAGTCAGAGATCTTCCAAGTATTACCAGACCTACTAATACTATATGCAAATAATTTGTGATGGGAAATCATGTAAAGAACTCATTCAAAACCAAGAAGAAATCAGCAAAGAACAAATTAGAACTAGTGCATACAGATTTGTGTGGTCCTACTCAAACTAGGTCATACTATGGTGAAAGGTACTTTATTTTGTTTGTTGATGACTACTCTAAAATGATGTGGGTTGTGTTCTTAAAAGACAAATCGAAAGCATTTGATAAGTTCAAAATATTCAAAGCTAAAGTTGAAAATGAATATGGATCTAAGATTGTATGCACTCTAAAATGGTCGCCTAGACTATAGGCCCCCATTCTTCAATTTATCAATTTCCTGAATCAATGCCTTGCAATATTTTTAATTCAAATCAATTTTCTTGATCAAAATCATAATTAATTCAATTATTTTAATATTTCTTAATGTTTGATCATCTTATTCTAATTTTATTTAATTGAAAGAAAATCTTCCTTTTAATTAAATAATTCCCCATTTCTATTCTAATTTTATTTAATTAAAATATCTATTTTAATTAAATATTTATTCTTTTAATTAAAAAAAAATTCTCTTTTAATTAAATCTTATTAAAAGAAAACCCCTCTTTTAATAAAATTCCTCCACTTAAATATCTCTCTTTGTTGAAAAAGGAAATAAATTAAATTAAAATTAAATAAAAATTCTTTTTTCACACACTTTTCTAAGTGGTGGGATTTTTGCCTCTTAATCATAGCCTTTGATTTTGCCTCTTAGAATATATGAGCACATGGATCAACCAAGATTTAATCTCCACCATTGCTTATTTTCTTTTTGCCTCTTAATCTTCACCATCCAATTTTCTTTATAAAGAACCCTCTCCTTATCATTTTTCATATAGAAAATTAGTATTGTTATGCTACAGGTTTGGAGAGCGATTTTGGAGGAGATCTTGAACACTTGAGCTTGGACATTGCAACTTCTCTCTTCTTGTCTTCTTCTCTCATACATCCATGGAAATCCAATTAGATTACTTTTGCATTTTCATGTTAGATTAGATTCATATTCCCTTTCATAGAATAATTTTGCATTTGTATTTCCTTTCATAGATTAGTTTGCTTTCATGCATTGTTATCATATAGAATAGCTTCTATTTTCATTTGCATTAATATTTGAATATCTCATTTTATGGTGTACTTGCATGGGCACAAATTAGGTCAAATATGAGAGCCTCTATTACAAACCCTTGCACTCCATGAATAGAGAGTTATGAGTTGTCATTTGAGACCTCATTCTTGAGAAATCTTAGATATAATGACTCATAGAAGTGTGACACATTTTTAACATATATTTTTTGTGCCCACTATGGGGCAACCCACCTTTACAAAGTAGTTTTTGTTATTTTTGGAGCTAACCCCCTTGTTCAGATTTGTTTGGAGATGGAAACCCTAAATTTTTTAAGATTTGATCATATCTGTCAAATGGCTTGTATTTTTGGTCTGAATATTATTTTTCAAGTTGAAAACACATCTAAGAAGCTTCAGTAAAAAATTTAAAATTTTCCAAGGTACTTTGAATTTTTTATAATTTTTTCTTTATTTTTGATAAAAATTTAATTTTTGGCGCAAATCAGCAAAATTTTTAGAAATATTTTAATTGCTAGCAAGGTATTTAAATTTTATAGGGGGTCCATTCTTTGTATTTTAAATTTAGATGTAATATTAAAGCTCATTTGGTTGATTTATTAAAACTAGTCTAATTTAAGAAAATGGCTCACTAAGGAACAAATGAAAAGATCTCTTTAAAATTCTAACATTTTTGGAAATTTATCTATTTTCTAATAGTGGTCTCTTTTCTACATTTGGGGTTTGAGATCTGAATTCATATCATATAGATCCAATCTTGTTGACTAGGTCAAAAAATCAAAATTATAAAAGGGCATTTAACGATTAGCTTACACTTATTTTTCACATGGTTCAATGCATGATATGAGTTATCATTTGGATTATTTTCTAGTTATTATTGCTTCTAACAATTGATTTTTAGATCTAACCCTAAGGTTTGCATAAGTTGAGTATACATTGCATATCTTGTTTGCTTGTTTGCTTGTCTTGCTTGTTGGAGAGTTTGTGGCTTGCTTGCGTAGATAAACAACAAAACAATCACATTGTTTGGATTTGAGGTATTTTGTTGAATCTTTATAACAATTGGATTTTGAAATTAAAATGAACCTCTCATGTGTCTAGCTTGAGTGTTTCTTTCTTTTATAGATCACATTTGGATTTTTCTCTAAATGAATGAACATAGATTTATTTTTCCGCATATATGTTTCACATAGTAATTAGGCCCTATGCACACTATTTGTGGTGATTTTGAGAGAGTTGGTTTCATTCATTTGTTTTTCATCTGAAGCTCTTCTTAATGATAGATCCCCTTGTAGGTAGGGAAGGTGTTGATCAACTTTTGGTTCAAACATTGTTGAGTCTTTGGCAAATGGTAGTATGTTCTCTCTTGTGAGAAACAAAAATATTTGTCAATAGGTAGACTTTGATGAATTGGTATCAATAATTTAGTGAGTCAATTAATCTATTTTCTATGTTTTGGTGAGGTGAAGAGGCTAGAGTATTATGCTCTATTCCCTTTGGGAGCATCAAAAACTTGGAACCCTTAAATGTGAACTAAGTCCCCATGTGATCCATATTGTGAGTCTTCCTTATTAGAGAGGGTTAACTGTAGTAGACATTCTCTTAATTGGGTCAACCATGTGAATGGAACCTCAAGTGGTAATAGTCATTTTAGCCATGTTAGCAACAACCGCTATATAAATATCCTTGTGGAAGAAATCTTCATAGATGTAGTTTCTTGTTGGGCTGTCAGATTTCCTTAGTAGCTCCTGATTGATTAAATTATTAGGACTATGTTAAAATCTTAGTGCACTGTGATTGGATTTCACCCTCTTGAGATTGAAAAAGTTGCAGAGTCAAACTATTACTAAGAATCATAGTGCAACCAATTTTTTCTTTCTAGGACTATGTGCATGATTGGGAAATATTTTGAGAACATACACAAGTAGTTCTTAGAGAGTAGAAATACTATGTCACTATTCTTGTTCATGTGCAAGGTTGCTTTGTCCCTTGCTCATTGTTTGAAGATAATTGTTTGCTTGAACTCCCTGATTGCTATCTTGTGTGCTTGATTCATGTTAAAATTTGTTAATGCAGCTAGTTGGAAAATTAAAACATATGAAAACTGAGTTCTTGAGTCAAAAACCAACCTTTTTAGCCTACTTCCTTTTTGCCCAAATCTGGTATCCATAGGGGGTATGTTTGTTTGTTTCCTATCATTTCCTGTCATAATCAGAGGTATCCCCAAAAGTTCTATGACATGTTGCTCAACATCCAAATGAATTTAAATAGTATCAAATTGCACAAAATGACTCTTGGTCTTCTTTCTTCTACATCTTCTAGTCTTCCATTTTAATCATTTCCCTTCTTTCTTCATGCTCCTTCCACTTCTTCCTAAATTCTTCCCGTCTTCTCATTCCCTTTCCTCTTATTCTCTAGTCTATCTTCTTCTATTTCATTTCTCTATTTGATTCATCTTCTTCCAGAACCATGGGTCTTAGATATTTTTTTATGGAACCTTCCTTGAGGAAGGATGAGCTTCAATTCATTGATCTTTTAGAAAAATATATTTCCTTTGGATATCCCATGGGTGATGATCTTAAGGTAAAGATAATAGAATAATCGAGAAAATCAGACGCCTTTGCTAGGATTATACACATGATTATGTCATGACCTTCTTCCTCCAAATATTATTCATCTTCTAAGTCTCATCATGATTCTTCTAGAGATCATTCACATTCTTCATCTTCCAAATCTTATCATGATTCTTCTAGATATCATTCACATTCTTCATCTTCAAAATCTTATTATGATTCTTCAAGATATCCTTCGCATTCCTCATCATCCAAGTCCTCTTCTTCTACTAGGTCTTCACCTTCCTCTTTTTCACAATCTCATTCTTTTTCTACTTATCCCAAGAGTCTTAATCATTTTCTTGAGACATACCATAATGAGCAACATAACAATCCTTGTGATATCGCTTCCATGAAGAGTGACATGCCCATTTTTTATGATTATGATGATGGATACTATAGTAATGCCTCTAACACCTCTCTTGCCAAGTGTCCTCCTCATCGTGTGGTCATGCTTACTAGAAATGGGACCTCCCATTTGGAAGATTGTGATGGTGATCCATATGACTCTAATTTTGAAAAAGACTTTGATGATTTTTATGAACAATATTTGGATAATAAATTTACTTCAATTGAGGAAGTGAAAGCTCAATGCACTGATCATAAACATCATTACTATAAGAATCACTCCTCGAAGAGCTCTCATGTTGAAAATAAAGATTGCACTCTCAAGCAAGATTCTATTAATGATAAACCTTTGGCTTTTAATGGTTCCCTTCCATCCGCTATTTCCTCCAACACCCATACATCCCCTAAAGCTTCCACGCCCTCCAAATATTTCACAAATCTTTCATCCAACAAATATCCTAATGCTTTTCATGTGATTTCTCATAGTTGTCCTCAAGGGCTACCTCTTCAAGAAATTCAAGCTAACCTTCACTTGGTTGAAAATACTTTCAATAATGCTAAACCTAAAGAGCCTAAACCTTCATATGTTATAATTTCTACTTCAGCTAGTCCTTCCCCATCTCTTTCCAAGTCTTCCATACAATTCCAAAATGCTTCCTTATCCTTAGAAGTGGCTTCATGTCAAGAAGACTCTAAAAATGATAAAGAAAAGAACATAAAGAAAGATCAAGATCAAGATCAAGAACCCTCCATGTCATCCAATCTTTTTCATGATGTCTCTTATCTATTTCATGATTCTTTTGATCCCTTATGCCCTTCCTCATTCATTCCACCATGTCTTAAGTCTTCTCCTAAGCTAGATCAAGATCTTACTTACACCGTTGAGCTTACTGATGTTTAAAATAACCTTACTACACTTGTGCTTTCTCAATATGACACTTCCATTAAGGTTATTAAAAATGGTGTCCTTACTTTCGAAGTTAAGCTTATTGAAAATCAAGAGGAGAATCATATGCCTATGCAATCCAAAGAACCTTGTCAAGATCAAAGTCTTCCATCTTGTTCTGCCACCCCATGTTCACTTCTGCTTTCTACTCTTTCTAAGTCTTTGTAAGCTCCAAACAATTCTATCAAAGAAGTTGCTCCTATTCAAGATGCACATGATTCTATTGAAAATGTTAATGCTCACTCTAAAGATGCTAATATCCATGATTTTCATATAGATGTTGATGAACTTATTGATTATCCTTTTGCGTCTTCCATGTCCATCCTTAGAACTCCTCCACCAATGCTATGGGCTTCATGTCTTCCTTCCATCTTGGGTCCTTATGTCCCATCACTTTCCCCTCCTAACTCTCCTAATTCATCATCCATCTTGGGTCCTTACATCCCTCCATCTCCTATCTTTCTTCAAGATCAATGTAGATGCATATCCTTGAATCCTTTTCATCCACACACCCATCTAAATCAATAATATTCTCCTTCTTCTTTCACAAGTCCCAAGTCTTTTGGAAGTAACTTGAATGTTCAATATAAGAAAAAGAAACAATACAAGAATAGATCTAAAAAAAAGATCACCATTTCTCCTCTAATCGACATGGGGGCATAAAGTCAAAAGTGATATCTAAAAAGAAAACTACAAGACAAGTTTGGGTTCCAAAATCCATCATTGAAAATATTCTCTCTAAATCATCAAAAAGAAATGAAAAGCCTATAGCTATATGGATTCCAAAGTCTCTCTTGAAAGAGTCATATATTGAGCAACAAGTGAAGTTGACATTCAAGCTTCCAAAGGCTTCCACTTCATCTTCTTCCAAAAATATTCTTCCATTTTATGTGTCTAAACCGCAACCTGTACTATCCATTCACCATATTCCTTCACGTATTCCTTCATTCACATTTTCTTCATCCTCTCGCCACCCTTCAAGGTGTGTGTTGACGTTGATCTTGCCTTCCTTTCTATCTACCCTTTCACAATCCTTCCATTCACTATCCTTCTACCTTCTATCATTTTTCCTCATTTGCCTATTCCTCATATCTTTTAATCTCACTCACTTTGCATAAAACCTTATCCTCTATTTTTCTCTTCCATCTTCCTTTCTCTATTAGCATTTTTGAGCATATCATTTTGAATCCTTGACATATCATGTTTTATCCTTTTAAGGAGTATTATCTAAAAATCTTTCTTTCTTCCAAAAAAATTTTAAATTTTTTTTTTTAAAATTTAAAAATTCAAAAAGAAAACAAAAAAAATGAAAAAGATTGAAAATGTTCCTTAGCGAAAACCTAGAAATAGGTGCCTTGGTAGAAAAAGTAAAGAGAAATAAATCCATCGTATGGTGAAAACCACTACCTTGTGATGCCTTGGAGAGGTACCATGATGAAAACTTGGCAATCAAGCATCATGTGTAGTTCTTCTACATCTTTCATCCATTTCGTCTTCTCTGTTTAATCTTGACAATGTTGACCTATACACGAACATTTGGCTATCTTGTGATCCATCTTACGATGATCTTGCTTTCATTCTTTTCATGTTTAGCCTTCATATTTATTTTTCTCCATTCATTCTAGCATATCGCTATCATTTTCCCCTTTGGTCTTGATCTAATAAAAAAGAGTAAAACGTGATACTATGAAGTATCTTGACATGTATACTCCTTTGGAATGTATCATTTCTTGCTCTTGCATTACACTTTTGTGACTTATCTTTTGTTGGCCTTTCATTTCTTGTCCAAATGTTCTTTTTCTGACAATTGTTCCCTAGCTTGGGTACTTTTGAGGAGTTTTTCCTTTGAGGATTTCTTCCCTCCATTCTCCTTCATTCTCTTTCACTCTCCTTCATTTTCCTTCATTTTCTTGTCTTCCATCTTTTCCACCAGCTTGCTCATTTCTCCCGTCCTCCGCCTTGCTAAACTTTGGGACTGCACAATATGATCTTGCTTGGGAGTTTGATGCCCATTGTATCTAGGGGCATCCTTTGTACATACTTATTGATCTTGAAAAAATATAAAAAAATGATATATTTCAAAAAAATCCAAAAAATGATATATTGTCAAAAATTCTAAAAAATAGAAAATGTTTTGAAAAAATGATCATATTAGTGAAAACCTAGCAATAGGCACTTTGATGTATCTCCAAAAAAAATTATATATTTCGAAAAGGCAAAAAAATCAAAAAATGCAAAAAAATAGAAAAAGTACCTTGGTGAAAACCTGGAAATAGGCACCTTGGTAGCAAAAATATTAAAAAAATCATAAAAAGCCTTGAAAAAAATAAATAAATAAATAAAAATAAAAAATTGCAATAAAAATCCAAGTGGTGAAAACCTAGAAACGGGCGCTACTTCCAGCCTTTGCACCCCTATTTCTTAGCGCATATCCTTGACACTTAGTCTTTCTCCATCACGCCTTGTCCTTGTTGTCTTAGTTTGGAGTTGGTTTTTGTCTTTGACTAGGGGGCATACCTATGCTTGTTTTGGTCTCTTGGATGTGTTAGTCTTTAAGACACCTCACAAATCATATTTTTCAACACCACCACAACTGTATTTTTCAATACAACCCCTGATATCGAGTGTTTTTCAACACTTATCAGTTTGGTCTTACCCAATTTTTTATGTGGTCTTACCTAGTTGCAAGCATTCAATCCTTATCCTCAGAACTCAATATCAATTAACACAATTAAATTTTTAAATACAACACTTAATGCTTGAGCTATGTCAAGATATTTTCTTTGTGTGTTGACTGTTATTGATTTTTGTTGAGTGTCCTTGTTTGATAAGTCTCTTCGGGATGCATAGCTAGAGGACTTAGGGCATGAGGCATGTTTTTATTTATTTTCTGCTGGTGGGTGTGTTCTTGAAGATCTAGAGTGTCTCTAGTTCTTCCCTTGACACACTTTGGAGATTTGAGGCATCATCTTTCACTATTTTTTTTACACAACCATTCTTATGGTCATCCCGGCATCTATGCCTTGATGCAAACATTATTTTTTTACATTAAATTGGGTAAGCTAATGTCAAAATCATCTTGACCTTTATATCTTTGATGCTTATGTTAGAATCTTTCCACATTCTAAATTGATATAAATCACATTCATATCTTCATAGTTGCACTTGTGACTAGTGATGATTGTGTGATTTATCCGATGTTCGTTAATAATGGCCCAATGATGAAAATAAGTTCCTTAACATTCTCTAATGAATGATGAACACAAAATCCTATGTTACAATTACTCTATTGCAAGTACACCTTTGTATTTTCATGTAGATTACATTGTTAGACTTCATGTTTGCATTTTTAGGCTGCATTATGAGTTTGAGAGGGTTTTATCCTTCATCTTTTTTGTGGACTTTTAATCAACCGTGGTCATGTTTTGATCTTCATTTCCTTATCTTCTTTCATGATCTCAATCAAAATTTTCTATCTTAAACAGATGATTGATTTTGGGGCATTCTCTTTCTTCTCTCCATTTATTTCTACCTCTTCCAAACTTTTATCTTCCATTTGCTTTCACCCCACTTCTTTTCTTCTAATTCAATCTTGGGGCATAATATTTCATGCTTGATGATCTATCTTAGTTTTGTGATCCTTATATCTTTCATCTTACATCAAGAACTTTATCTTTAGTTTGATTTGATCATATTTATCAATTCATTATTTCTCCTCTATTTCATTTCAATTTCGATCATGAGGGGGCAGTACTTATTAAATTTTATTCTTGCTTAAGATTCTTTGACATGTCAATTACCTATCAGATTTGGGGTGTTGGCTTTGTCTTATTTTTTCAATCTTCTTATATTTGTCTTGATGCGTTCCCATCTATCGAACACACATCTGAGTTGTTTTGTGATCTCAAATTGATCTCACTCTATAACTTCTTTCTTTGACTACATGTGTTCCCAAAATGTCTTTGACTACATGTGTTCCCAAAATGATCACACATTAGTCAAAGAGGGGCAAATGTATGCACCCTAAAATGGTCACCTAGACTATGGGCCCACATTCTTCAATTTATCAAATCAATTCTTCAATTTATCAATTTCTTAAATCAATGTCTTATAATATTTTCAATTCAAATCAATTTCCTTGATCAAAATTGTAATTAATTTAATTATTTTAATATTTCTTAATGTTTGATCATCTTATTCTAATTTTATTTAATTAAAAGAAAATCTTCCTTTTAATTAAATAATTCTCTATTTTTATTCTAATTTTATTTAATTAAAATCTCCATTTTAATTAAATATTTCCTCTTTTAATTAAAAGAAAACCCCTCTTTTAATAAAGCTCCTCCACTTAAATATCTCTCTTTGTTGAAAAAAGAAATAAATTAAATAAAAATTAAATAAAAAATTATTTTTTACACACTTTCCTAAGTGGTGGGATTTTTGTCTTTTAATCATAGCCTTTGATTTTGCCTCTTAAAAGATATGAGCACATGGATCAACCAAGATTTAATCTCCACCATTGCTTATTTTCTTTTTGCCTCTTAATCTTGATCGTCTAATTTTCTTTATAAGAAAGCCTCTACTTCTCATTTTTCATATAGAAAATTAGTATTGTTATGCTACAGATTTGGAGAGCAATTTTGGAGGAGATTTTGAGCACTTGAGCTTAGACATTGCAACTTCTCTCTTCTTGTCTTCTTCTCTCATGCATCCATGGCAATCTATTTAGATTACTATTACATTTTCATGTTAGATTATATTCATATTTCCTTTCATAGAATAATCTTGCATTTGTATTTCCTTTCATAGATTAGTTTTTTTTCATGCATTGTTATCATATAGAATAGCTTCCATTTTATTTGCATGCATATTTAAATCTCTCATTTTATGGTGTACTTGCATGGGCACAAACTAGGTCAAATCTGAGGGCCTCTATTACAAACCCTTGTACTCTTTGAATAGAGAGCTATGAGTTGTCATTTGAAACATCATTCTTGAGCAATCTTGGATATAATGACTCATAAAAATGTGACACATTTTTAGCACACAAAGATAAAGTGTCTAAGATCTGATAGAGGAAGTGAATTCACTTTTGATAAATTCTATGAATATTGTGAAGAACATGGGATAAAGAGACAGTTAAGTGCGCCTATAATCCCTTAGCAGAATGGAATTGCAAAAAGGAGAAATAAAATCATACTTGACACAGCTCGCACTATCTTGATTGAAGGAAATGTTGCACACACCTACTAGAGAGAAGCAGCCAATACAATAGTTTATACTATTAATAGAATTCAATTGAGACCAAGCACAAACAAGACACCTTATGAGCTTTGGTTTGGGAATGTACCTATAGTGAAATACTTCTAAATCTCAGGAAGCAAATGATTTATCAAGAAATATGAGAGCATTGGTAAGTTTGATGCAAGAAGTGATGAAGGCATTTTTTTTGGTTACTCTACTAAAAGCAAAGTCTGTAGATATTTTAACTTAAGATTTAAGATCATTGAAAGTACACATGTAAAAATTGATGAGAAGTTCATGATTCAAGAAAGATATTATGATTATGCACCTATGATTGAAGATAAACCTTGACCTAGTAGAAGTGGAGCAGTTATTGAAGAAATGTTTGACAGCATTGATGTATTTTGTAATGACCCTGAATTTAGTGAAGAAGAATCTCAGAAGATAGATGAAAGAACTACACCTAGAGGTCCTCAATTCATATTCAAGTACCATTCTAAATCAGATATCATTGGAGATCAGAGCAGTAAAGTGATGACAAGATCTAGAGCAAAAGGTTTGGTAGTTGATGAAGAGGTATGTTTACTTTCTCAGATTGAACCTTTAAGTGGTTAAACAACATGTAATGATTCAGATTGGCATAAAGAAATGGAAGAATAACTTGATCAGATAATTAAGAATGACACATGGGAATTGGTCCATAGACCTAGTAACAAAAATGTGATTGGAACAAAGTGGATATTCAGAAACAAGATGAATGAAGATGCACAGTTGTAAGGAATAAAGCTAGATTAGTATGTAAAGGATATATGCAAAGAGAAGGAATTGATTATTCAAATACATTTTCCCCTGTGAGCAGATTAGAAGCTATAAAGTTATTTTTAGCATATTCTACATTTAAAAAATTTAAATTATATCAGATGGATGTCAAATAAGCCTCCCTGAATGGAGAGTTGAAGGAAGAAGTTTTCATTGAATACCCTAAAGGATTTAATTTATCAGACCTACCTGATATGGTTTGCAGACTAAAGAAAGCCCTCTATGGACTTAAGCAGGCCCCTAGAGCTTGGTATGAAAGACTATATGGCTACCTAACTAAGATTGGATTCAAGAAAGGAGTAGCAAATTATAATCTTTTTATTAGAGAGACATCTGAAGTTTTATTGCTAGTTTCTATATTTGTTGATAATATTATTTTTGGTGGAAATGACAAGCTTAGTGCAGATTTTGCTAAAGAAATACAGAGCGACTTTGAGATGAGCATGATTGGACCTATCAAGTATTTTTTGAGATTAAATATATAGCAGACAGATAGAGGTATATTCATAAATCAAGACCCAAGTATGTGAAAGAGATATTGAAGAAATTCAAGATGGAAGATTGCAAGCTAGTTAGCACACCCATGATAACAAAAAGCAAACTTTCTAAGGATGATAACTCTACAGTAGTTGATATAACACTTTATAGCATTGTTCAGAGATTTGCAACTGAACCTAAACAGAATCATCTTATGGCAATAAAAAGGATATTTAGATATCTTAAGGGAACTATATACTATGGTTTATGGTATCCTACCTCAGAGAATGTAGAACTTCATGTATATACAGATGTAGATTGGGCAGGATGCATTGATGATAGGAAGAGTAAATAAGGTGGAGCAATATTCCTTGGAGACAGACTACTGACATGGACAAGCAACAAACAAAATTGTATTTCTCAATTTATAGTAGAAGCTAAATATGTAGCCGTAGCACTCAATTGTTCTACAATTGTTTGGATCAAGCAGATGGTAAAAGATTTTGGTATTCAGATTGATTATCCTATAGTTATTCATTGTGACAACACCAGTACTATTAATATGTCAAAGAACCTTGTGATGCATGCAAAGACAAAACACATTGAGATCAAATATCATTTTCTAAGAGAAAAAGTTGTAGAGAAAGAAGTAAAATTGGACTATGTAAGTATGAAAGAACAGTTGGTAGATATATTTACAAAGCCTTTACCTAAAGATACATTTGAGTATCTCAGGGAGAAGCTAGGAGTAATTCCCTTCCCTGGATCTGTTTAGAACTTGCAGCAAGAGTATCAGTCCTTGCTGACCGATGGATGGTTGACTACTCTACTTCTAGAGTACTACCTGAGCCTCATTATTTTTAGAGCCCTTTGCCATTTATGTCAAAGGGGGAGTATGTAAAAATGGGAAATGAAACACTAAATAAAGAGGGGAAGTACATGGAAAGGGGGAGTCTATAATTTTGGGGGAGTTGAGTATAATTCTGGAAGAGTTTTTTGTTCAGAACTATTGTTGGGGATATAGAGAAATTTGTAACAGAAGAGACTTTTTGGATTGATGTTGTCTTTCATTTCATATATTTCCATCAATTCCAAAGGGGGAGATCATTGGAGATTTGTCTCTAACCAGTAGTTGACTGTATGTTTGTCATTGATGACAACATATAGTGTGCAGTAGTGCTCTATTTGGTTCTATCAGTGTGATCATGGTTAAGCCTTGCACATTGATATTTATGTACTAGGCATATTCTTTATGCTATGTTCATGTGCCCAAACTTAGTTATGCATTTTAAGAGAAGTTGTGTTATTATGTGTTATGTTCTAGGTTTAGTGGTGCAATCTGTGAACAGCCAACAGTGCTTGGTTTAATTATGTAGTTGCACTTATCTTGAGGATATGCGTGTTTGGATTTATGATTGTTGATGAGGTAAGAGTAATTGGTTATGAGAGCATAACGTGTGGATGTCAGAGAATTAAGTTGCAGTTGTTTTAGTGGAGCCGACTTTATGAAGCAATGTGTCTACTCATCATGAGTTGTGTGTGTTTCCTTTTGTGCTGTGTACTTAGTATAGTTGCTAGGAAGTTGTTGGAGCTTACTTGATTACATCTTTGATGGTTGATATATATGGTAGTTCATTTTTTGAATATGGGAGTGTGGATGTAGCGAATGTGGGCATGAAGGTTTGTAGGCACAATGTTTCTGATGCAAATTTAGTAAAGCAATGATTTAAAATGCCATTCACCAGCTGAGATCTATATGAAGTAGAGAAGCTTGTACTATTCATTGGAATTGATGAGGATAATAGGTCTACTCTACAGTTCATCAATCCAGATATAGTGTACATATGTTGTGTAGAAGGTTGCAGCCTTCACCACTTGGGCAGTGTAGTCTTGGATAGTGTGTCCTCACCCCTAATAGGGTTGTTTGTAAAAGACTCCTAACAGGGTCCAGCCTTTGACTAGGCTTTTGTACTTCATGCATTGTAAAGATCAACTCCTAACAAGGTTGTAGGATCTTCTAATAGGGATCATCATACATTAGTGTAGTTCTTTGTGGGTGCTAATTACCACTGGGGTTTTTAACTATTTGGGTTTTCCCATGACCAAAATTGGTGTGTTGTTCATTATGGTATCTTGTTGTGTTGTTGGATGTTATTATTGTCTACTTAATTGGATAAAGAATTGAATCTTGTAGATAACTGATTCACCCCCCCCCCCCCTCTCAATTATCTCTTGGGACTTCCTAATAGTGCATTGATACCTAATGCATTGAAGAAATTTGAAAGAATAATTGATGACTTATCAAATAATTTAGGAGTAGAAGATGATAAAGAAGTTAGAAAGAAGAAACCAACAATTAATCCCTCACCGAGTGTAAGAGGCACATGAAGGAATACAAGGTTATCCATGCAACCAAGAGAAAAGAAGAAAACAAAGGTAGTGTAATTGAGAGGAAAAACATATGTAATAAGCAAAAATAATGTTACACAACCGAGAAGAAAATTGAAGTTGCAAGTAGATAGTGACACAAAGTATGATGATGTGAACAAATCCAAAGTGGTAGGAAGCCTATCACTAGCTTCGAGGAATCTTGATGATTTCCTGACCCAGCTAAAGGAAAATGGAGGCTTTTCTGCCATTAGGAAAACTAAGTATGAAAAATGTAGTGATGAAGACAAGAGTAAGATTAAAGATGCAGTAGTCTTCACATTTTCTTAAATATAGGAATACACCTATTGAAGTGGAAGGTCATATACCTGACAATTTATACAATAAAATAGATGCAAGATCAAAGTATGCAATGAATGCAGAAAAGAAAATACAAGAAAGATCCCTAGTGACCATGGTCCCTGACCTTGCACCTTCTGAAATTGATGAAGCCCTGAAGAACCATTCAGGATGATTCTTAGTTAAGGGAAGATCCTTAAGAATTATGGTCAAAGACCTAGAATTTCTACAAAAAGAAACTAATGCTAAATGGAGAGAGATATTCCGCATAAAGGAAACTGAGCCAAATGATGCAGAGAAAAGCACAAAGGACAATATTGTTGATCAGATAAAGGAAACTCAAAGGAAGAAAGATCTTATTGATCTTACTATTGATAAGAATGAAGTTATCATTGAGGATGCACTTGATAAGGATCCCACAAAGAAGATAGCTAAAGATGAAGATGTGATGGACACACCAATAAATGATACCAAGTGTATGGATGTTGACAATGTACCAATTCAAAGTAAAGATCTAGTCATGCAGCAAGTGCATAGCTACTCTACAGAATAGAATGTTAACCTTGACACTACAAAGGACACATAAGATATGGCTACCGAGCAACCAATGTACAACAAAGGTATAAACATATTTTTAATAAATGAGTTATAGTTTTGGCATATTTATCAAAAAAGGGGGAAATCTAATATGTACAAAGGGAGAAATATAGGAAATGTATTATATATATGAGTTTAGAGTCATATTTGAAAAATTTAAAAAAAAAAGGATATATTTCAAAAAAAGAAAAAAGAATTTATGTGTAAAAGAAAAAAAAGAGAGATGTATATATGTCAAGGGAGTATAAAGAAGGGGGATTTATACTATTTTATAACTTTGAATTTTTTGTCAAAATGCCCAACTAATGTCAAAGGGGGAGATTGTTGCTTCTATAGATTTATTTTTTTGTCATTAGTTTTGTCGAAGTCATAATTTCTAATAGAATCAACTAGTGAAAAGAAAATGTCAAGCAAAGGACAAGTCAGTAATATACACCGAGGAGTTGGTAAATACAAGGAGACAAGATCAGTCAGTAGTATGTTGAGTGACAAAAGATACCAAGTATCGAGAAAAACATAGTACAATGAGTGTTAGTTACCAAGAAGAGAAAGTCTACTAAACCATGTTATGAAGATATTACACTGACTAGAAAAGTTGAAAGTAAAATGCGATTAGAATGAATTTAATGAGTTGTCAGAGAATTATATAGAAGATTATACAAGCATTAAATATAATTTGTTACAAGATAAATGAATGGAAAAATTTAAATTAGAGATCTAAGGTGAAGATCAAGTGACAAAACAAAGTTTTTCATTTTCAAGAAAATAAACAAGTACCAAGGTAAAAGTGACAAGGTCACCAAGTAGTAAACATGATCTAATAGTTAAGATGAAAACATACCTTACCTAAGCTATAAGATTAAGAGGGAAAAAAAATTCTATATATTGGATGAATTCAAGAGGTAAAGAGAATGTTGAGAGAGATGATAGTTGATGAAAGTTGTTGAAGTTGAAGAACAAAGCAGAGCATAGCCAAGTAGCATTGAGCACTTATTAGCTACAACAAAGCACAGATATTGATCATGGATAGTGTTACCGAGTGAAGATTGAGGTAACATAGATCATAGAATAATGTTTCTAAACAACATTTGTATATGATGCAAATTTTGCAAACATTGTTATTTACTATTGTAGATCTTAGCAGATCTTAATTTTTTAAATCATTTAACGGGTACATCTCAAAGAATAGAGATTATAAAAATCCTTTAGTAAGGTAGACTTAATATTCTTTATACTTTTAACGGGGTAAGCTATCATAAATAGCTAAACTATGTAGCTCTAATAAAGCACCATTTTTGCTATAGTAGTGAAGGTTGTGGGTATCATCCGCACCACAGTTTTTTCCTCTAACCAAGGATTTCTCTGTTACCAAAAGAATGGTGTCATGAGTACATTTTATTATATGTTTTCATGTTATGGTTTTATATGGTTTACATTTCTTATATTTAATGTTATGAACTTGGTAAATAGAGAACAATAGTAAAGTGTTAATCAGTGAATGCGTTTAAAATTTTTAGACCTCTACTTATTCACCCCTCCCCTCTCAGTCCCAACTTTCCATCATTAATCCAATAGGTGGCTCTAGCCATGCATAAGACCAGATTTGGGGATTAGTCATTTAAAGTTGATTATTCAAAGTGATGTAGACAAATGCTCAAGGGTTGGATGAGATACTTGTGAATTAGGCCTCCTTGGAGGATGAGGTGATTTCATTTAAATCTAATGTGAAGTCAAAGGAGGAAAGGAAAAATATCAAAAGGACAGTGGTCAACATTTAGGATAAGAAAAGAAAAAATTAAAAAATATGGAAGATTTTGTTTCTTCCTACATGGAAATGATCAACAATTTAGTGGTCTTTACACATTTGTGCAAAAAGACCTAGACTTGAGAAACATGCAGAGTGTACAATTTCTTCATTGGAAAAGGCTCTAGATGACAACTTAGTCAGGTTCTCTAAAAAAGGAAATGACAATATTTCCTTGGATTCTACTCCCTCTAAGGAGATTTATACTGACAGGGACTTTCCTTTTATGGAGTGGCTAGATATTCTCTATCAAGAGTACTAGGATTCGAAGTACCTTACTCTCTTAGGAAACTAGTAATTGGTTTTTCTTGGTCTGTTTTTCATGTTCTAGCCCTCATTTTTTTCTTGTCTAGTCACTAGCCTTTTTTTGTCTCTAGTGCTTAGTTCTTTTTCATCTCACTACTTATAAGACCCATGTTTTCCTCTTGATGGATTCTATATAATAATTTTGGTTTATTTCCTGATTTACTTAATCAAAACATGTAATTAAAATCCATATTAAAAAATTAGTCAACATACCCATCAAACATGACAAAAGATATACCTTAAGAAAACCTTCATGTTGGAAAGCTCAGCCTCCTAAAGTATCCATCTATATATATTATTCAACACTACAACATAACAAATTGTCCACGAACACCTCTCAATCACAAGTTCTATACAACAGCTCCACGTGAACAAGCATGTAACCATAAAATCTATGTCATGCTTCAAATTGTCATAAATAAAACAAGAGATTCGCTTGAGTGCTTAGACAAATTAGCCAACCATAGACAACTATCCTTGTAGTTTCTCTTATATAAACATGCTACCCAAACAACCACCTAGTGGTATACATAAAACCATGTGACTAATATCATGAGATTACAAATTATTAATCCTACATTAAATATTGGGTACTAAATTTTCAATTTATTATATTGAACACTCCCCAATATTAAATAAATACAATTACAACTTGCACTCAATGCATAAGTGGTCTCAAAAATATTAACTCCCAGTGATGTATGTCCATCTAGGTTCCCTTAGGTGTACTACACACATAATTAATAATACATTAAAAATGTTATGCAAGGTGAATAACACCTAATTTCCAACACATGCAACCCATGGAATAAGAATTCAAAATATTTATGGCATGTGTTTTCTTCTTCTAAAAGGGAGATGGATTGTTAAATGTGGAAGGAGACATGTTATAAGGCTAACTACTTTGACTTCGCTTCCTTCTTGAAGGATCTTTCATTTCTAATCATTGTTGGGATTTCAAATAACTTTTATTTTCCCTTTGCATTCTCTTAGGGGGGAGCGGGGGGTTGGGGGGAGGAGGGGGAGGAGGGGGCATGGTGGGGGGTAATTCTCTCTTCTTTCATTGGGCCAAATAATTATTACATAGATTTGTAACATATCTATAAACTGAATTTATACTTAAAAGAAGAAATACTAGTGCATATACATGATTATACACTTGTTATGTATACATGATTATACACTTGTTATGATTATACACTTGTGGGGGAGGACGGGGGGTAGTGGGAGGTAATTCTCTCTTCTTTCATTGGGTCAAATAATTATTACATAGATTCATAACATATCTATAAACTGAATTTATACTTAAAAGAAGAAATACTAATGCATATACATGATTATACGCTTGTTATGTATATCTCATACAGTTACCATAAGTAAATATAAATTTACTTTCTTATCCCAACTACAAACCATTATGAATCAATTTAACATATTTTTTTTTATATTGCACGACATTTTAGAACATACAATTACAAAAAGAAACATAGTAAAGCATACTCGTATTATTATAAAAAATTAGGTAGCCGCCATTATCGTATAAATTATCTACATTTTAAAATATAATATCTTGATACCATTGATCTTCATTAGCGTGATTTGCGAAAAGAGCTCACTAAACTGCCAATTTAACAAACTTTGAAAAAGTATCCTTACAGGTACAACGGTGTCTTTAGAGGAAAAATATCTGCAATAAAAATTTCACATGCAAACATTTTCGGTCCGTCCAATTCCAGTCATTATCAGATAGACATCGAGTTTGGACACCCGGCATTTGTTGATAACTATCACAGAAGTTTTAGTTTCGATAGAAGCAAAGACGCCATGACAGAAGGCAGAAATGACACTTGTCTCAAATCCAACTCAAAATTTAACATCCTTCCATCTGTCATTATAACACCTCTTTCTCTTCCAACTCACCATCTACCCACAAATTTATTCATACCGCCCCCCAGTTTTACATTTTCAGACAAGTCAGCATTTTAAAAGAAGATTATGAAGTGTTTGATATAACAGAAGGGTATTGAAGAATGATACTATATGCTGTAGTTGCAGGGGTGTTGGAGGAATATGTGGCCATTCTCTGCACTTTCATTGCTCAGGCAGTCTACGAGGCCCCCTTTCCTAGCCGCGTTAGAGACCACATTCTTACAAGGCTTCGATTTGCCCACTCCCACAGGCTTCTTTTCTGAACTTTGATTTTTTTTTGCATTGTCAATCAATGGAAGAGATGAACCAGATATTTTGTTTTGTATAGTCTTTTGTGACTTCTTTTCCGGATTGATTTGTGTATTGTAAAACAAGAATGTAAGGTTCTACTTTCACAATCTCTTTTTGTTGTTAAATTAAAGTGATGTATATGAACATTTTAATTGGTTAATCTCTGGCAACATGTTGTATTTGAGTTTTGTTCTTGGTGAGGCAATGGTTTTATGATAATAGTATTATCAATCTATATATTATGGTTAGATTGTAAGGTGTGTTAAAATTAAGGTTTTATCTTCATAATGGTATATGAAGGGTTCTATTGACCGCTTTTTTTTTATACAAGATATATCTATGTGATCTAGATTGGCGACTTAGCATCCTGTATTTTGGGTGTATTTTGGATATCAGGGGTAGAGGTCGAGTTGAGGTAAGACTAATCTTCATAGATGAACAAGATTTAGTTTGTCTTGCTCAGTATTACGATTGAAAATTTTTAAAAAAAATTTGAATCAATTTGATAAATGAAAAAGATATTTAATATAGTTTTATATGACTTCTTTTTCTCATCAATTTATAGACTCTACTTCCCCAATCTCTTTTGTTGTTAACTTAAATTGTTGTATACCAATACTTTTAAATTGGTTTCCTCTGGTTTCATGGTAATAGAATTATGAATCATATATTGTGTCTGAATATTGAGGTTGGGTAAAAATAAGGTTTTAAGTTCAGAAAGGTCTTTCACAGTATACATGAAGGTTCCATTCACAGCAGTGTAAGTAAAGATTTTCAGTTAGATTTATAAAAAAATAATGGTTCAATTTGACTACCAGGCCAAGAAAGATTGCTATCATGATTAAAATGCTCTGAGCATTTCTCATTTTAATAGGAAAAAATATGTTTTGTATTTATCTATCTATATAAATTGGATAATCTCATAAACTGCACACCAAATTACGTGAAGTACGCATGGGAGTAGAAATTATTAGTTGAAACTGCTGAAATCGGTGTCACATGAACTGAAAACGATGTGGTGTTAGTTATCCAAACTATTAAACTTCCGGTGTCAACGCTCTGTTTTCAAGAGAATGCTTGCGCTTTAAGATGAATACTTTAAATCTGTGCCAAGAATCTCGTTTAGAAACCATGGATATGGGTCTCAATTTTGAGACATTAGTTTTGAAAAATAAAGAGTATGATAAAAAAATTGTGCAAGAATGTATGCTATGGAAAATACTTGTGTTTTGTTTTATATTGAATTTATAAAATTAAATAATAACAAAACTTAATATATAGAGAGAATATTAAATTGAATTAAAATATTAAATAAAATGATAAATTTAAATATAATTAAATTTAGTTGAATTTTAAAGGTGAGAATATAGTTGATCAATATTCAATGGATCTTTTATCTATTAGTGTAGTTGAGTGGTTTTTAATGAGTCCACCATAGATAGGTGAGAATGTAGTCAATTAATATTTAATGGGTCTTTGGTTTATTAGTGAAGTTGAATGGTTCTTAATGAGTCCACTAGGGATAAGTTTTGTTGAGTGCAACTCTTCTACATCATAGGGGATGAGGTCGGGATCATCATACCTAGGGCCCAAATTTCAAGATCCCATGATCTCCTGAGGTCGCATTTCGAAGATATTTCTTTCCTGCTTTTGGGCTGACTATTTCAATCTCTGAGGTAAATGACTCTTAAATTACATTTAATATAGGTTCATTTTAAAAGGTGTGTGCCTTAAATGGGGATTTATTTCTCATATGTCAGCCCCTTTTGAAGATTGAGTCCTAGACTTGTATTTAAGGAGGCCTTCTCCTCTCATTTTTCTCTAAGTAATCACATCAATCATTACCACTCTATGCGCAAGAGATTGTCTACTTCCAAGCATCCATTGATCTACATGTTTTCAAGCATTCAAGTTCTCCATTGAAGATCAAGGATTCAAGCATTTCAAGCCTTTGAAGGGATTTGGATCAAGCATTCAAGATTCATCATTCAAGCCCTAGATCTTTCCATTATGGTGGTGTGATCTTCCTTCAAGATCATTTGTTCATCTTCAAGATTCATTCTTCTTCGAGGTGGATTCCAAGCATACAATCATGGAGGTTTTGATTTACACTTGTGGTTGAAGCTTTCATATTATCATACTTGTTTACATTCCAAATACAATTGCATATCTATTGGATATCATAGCTTCATTGTTAGATTTACTTCTACTACTTGCTAGCATTCCTTATTTCAATTCAATTATTAAGGTTAATTCCAAAATTAGGGTTTGACTAAGGCAAACCCCTCATCCAAACAAAAAAACCCTTTTTCTTGCAGGTGGAGGTACAAAATAGCGAATATCAGAGTAGAAACAAATATTTTTTTCAGAAAACTTTCGGGAGCCGCGAACAGATTTTCCGTTGGAACTGTGCAGGTCAAGGTTGACATTTTGGGTCAAGGATGACCTAGGGGTAAGATCTTACCCCGCTTCTCGGTCAAGGTCAACCTGGACCCGAGAGAAAAAATATTTTTGGGTTTTCTCCGTCTCTATGTTTCCAAGCCAGAGCAAGTTGTGGAATTTCTAGAAACATAGCACAAAAGCTAGAAAATAGTCTTTTCCAAATATATTCTATCTTAAGATAAGTATTTCATTTGATCTTAACATTGCTAATATATTACCTTACTCCATAATTAATAAACTGAATCTATCTTCCCTCTTTATTCATAGCTTGTTGATTCCTCTTTGCATTGATCATGTCATTTTGATTAATCAATTGGGATCTCCTTGCTTTGGATTCAGAGGTATCATATATCTACAACATTTTCCATATCACACACACAAAACACAATTCAATCTACAAATACATTAAAAATATAGGTATATCCCACAAGTATCTATATCCTTATCTTACAAATGTATGTAACTAAAAGATTAAAATCCTAATACATTAAAAATATAGGTATATCCCACAAGTATCTATATCCTTATCTTACAAATGTATGTAACTAAAAGATTAAAATCCTAATACTCACAATGGTGCAAACCTCTACATCAATAAAAGGATTTAAAATCTAAAAAAATGCAACTACTACTCTATTTTCAAGGAATGTATAAAATACAAACTATAAATAAAGATGGAATAAATAAATTTCTTTTCTATTAACTCATAAAATAAAACATTTACAAAATTAATTTCTAATTTAAATAAAAAATTGGTTAGGAGTTGTTCAGAACTTCTCTAAACTTTTTTTGTTTGGAACTCCATTGATCTCCCTTACACACTCTTCTACTACACATTCATCTTCTCAACTAAGAGAAAAACAAAATTTAACTAATTATTGGAAGAGTATTCATTCATTTTGTCTCATTTTATCCTCTACTAAAATTTTCACTTACCTTCCATAATTAATTTCAGTGGAAAAATAATTAACTATTGTTATACTTATAGGCAAGTGGAAAAGATCACAATCCCAAAAATTGGGGTGGGGTGGGGTTGGTTTGCAGAGACACCATTGGCCCACACCACATTGTCACCACTCCACTAAGTAACACTACCACCAATAGGTAGAAACAAAAAAAAATTCCAACCTCCACTTGCAAACCACCATGTCACCACCCTTTACCTCTATATGTCACTCTATCAATGGTTGGTGGGAAAAGTACCTTTTTGGCCTCCCATCACACACTACAGTAATATGGACGACTGAGATCTAGCCCCAATTGCTTAAAAGGGAGAGGAGCCTTCTTAGACCTTTTTGTCTCCTTATAGTTGATTTTTTTCTAACAAACATAACTTGGGCATATGAATTTTAAAGTTTTCAAATGAGATATTCCACTAAATTTGCAATAGAGAAAGTTATGTTCTTATATTTTTTAATTATTGTTTATTTTTTATTAGTTAATGTCATATCTTCACTTTTGACTCCTCAGTTCATATCTTTTTTGCCACAACCTTTGAAATTTGTGTTTCTTGCAGTGCTAGAAATGTATCAATGATCTTTATATTTTTGTCCATTCACTTTTTTTAGATTCTACCCTAGGTACATTTTATTATCATATATCACCAAATTGGTGCTTGATGTGTTACATGGGTTTCATGTCAGTTGGGAAGGTGCTATTTTGTTCTTTGCACTTTGTTTCAGTTTTAGATCATTCACAAATTACTTGTTACATCATAGATGTTGGGGTTTTACCAGTTTGAAATTTTTCTAGTACATATCCTTTGCAATGAGACTTATTTTGTTTTCTTAATTTTATTCTTGTGAGACCTTTGATGAAATTTTGTTTGGTATTTCTACATAGATTATGTGGTCCTTATGAGAGGCAATATCTCTTGTATTGATCCTTCATATGAAGGGAGATTGATTGAACTTGTAAAGGATTTATCTTACTTTTCCAATCTATGATGGACAAAACATATGTTTGAGGGGTTATCTCTCCTCTTTGATGACTAATTTGGTTGTCATATTCATCTATGTAGCATTTTCTACACCAATTTCCACATCATTCACATTTTCCACTCATCCTCACTTAGTTTATGGCTTTATCATCTTATACAAGGAGACACATGAGCATTTTTTCACAGACATCATCACCATTTTCTAAATCGAGAGCATCATTGCATTTTTACATGGTTTCATTTTTTCCTATGGGAGAATTTTTTTTTGGATGCATGACATCATATCTTAAACACTTAGAATTCTTACATGAGATTATTCATTATTGGGGATTCTTAGTCTCTCTCTTACCCTCTTATTGGGGGGATACAATTTGAGTTCTTGTGATAGATGTAGCTCTTGGGGGGTATTGATGTTGAGACCTCCATACATCACTTCTTCCATCATTTTTACATGATTTGCATTATCTCTTTTTTGGAGGGTATTTTTGTCCCAAAGGGTTTTTTCCTTTTATTTTTTTGTGAGATATTAGTTACATGATTGGTTGTGCATGTGTAGCCAACATACCTATTTTTTTGGGATCAATATTACAATGTGTGTATTTCATAGTACATCATCATCTTGCATCAATTGCAGACTAATTTAACTCCCTAATTTGCACTTAAAGGGGGGTGTTAGTCTGCATGAGGTTATTTCCTATCTACTTATCAATGGGAACATATTCATATGTTAATTTTATTTACATCCTAGCTTGCATTTAAGTTAGGTGTTATAAAGTTACTTTAGGTAACTTTCTAATTAATATTTCTCCTACGCATCATTCTAGAAGTTTTCTTATAACATGGGGCCATGTCTAATTATTTACTTTTAGCTATCTAAGCATTAATATTTGTATATGCGCATAATGTTTGCATCAATGGTAGTTGTCTCACTACATATGATTAAGACATGTGTCCAAATATTTTGTATTGCTTACCTCATCACCTTGCCTATATAAGAAAGGCCTAGGTACATTTGTGTTCACATTCAACAAGTATTAGTCTATGCATTATTATACATGTTATCTAACAATTCTCTCTTGTCAAAACTATTTCCCCTAGCAGGGATCCTTGGAGTTGTTTAGGAATAACATATCTACTCCTACATGATCAAGTGAGACTCATTTGAAATTTTCTTAGATTAATTATATGTAATAGGTGTAATGAGACTAAATGCACAAAAGACCCTTCAATGAAGAAAATTTTAGAACAATGAAGCTAGACACTAATTGTATTGATTTTAATGAATCAACCATTTTTTGTAATTTATTTAACTAAATCCTAACCTCCTTAATTGACACTAATTACACTACATAGATAATATTTATTACATACTCTCTTAAAAAAAAAATTTTAAAAATTACTACCAATTAATATTAAACTTCAAAATTTACTAGATTTTTTTAAATTTGCAAAAAAGATTTGGGCCTTATGTGGAATTACTTACCCCCAATACATTGATGTATTTGAAATTGCTACTGGATATATACATGGTCTTAAAAATGATGCTAATATGTTATGGTTCATTATCTCCTCTAACATTCTTTGGCAGCTTTGGAAATGTAGAAACGAAGAAAGATTTCAAGGTGTGCATAGATCTCTTACTGAGTTGTACTTAAAACTCACACTTCTTAAAATTTCTTCGCAGGTTTATATCACAATGATGTTCGAAAGAGAAAAACTTATTAGATTCCTCAAAATGGGACACTCAACAATGTTCGTGTTTGAAATGAAGGATGGGTACGACTACCGTAGACACATGAACAACATGGCACTCTTCAACAAAACAGTGAAAAAACTGCACAAGGAGATTACCAAAAATAAAAATGCGACTGATGATCAGATAAAAATGATTGCTCAGATCCAAGCCAACAAAAGCATCGCTTGGATGGAAGGGCCTCTTGGATGGACTGCTTGGGTTGAGCAGTTTGAGGATTTACTTCATTAATTCCTTACAGTTTACTGATCTTATGTAAATTTTGTTTCCGTATGTAATATATTTTATATACTCAGTCCTTTTTGGTTGTGACTCTCTCTCCGTGTGAGGCTTGCCTCCGGAGTTGGTGTCTTCTTGTGAACTCATCGTACTGTTTCTTCCCTTTTTTGGCTAATCTATAATTAATATAAAAAAAAACCACCTAAGTAATTTCTGAAAAAATAATAATAAACAACATTGCAACCCTTTTGTCACCTAAATGTGTGGCTATATAAAAAAATGATGATTATATCATTCAATTTTGGATGATTTGTTTAGATCATTCTTCATGATTACTTTCACTCGCACTCTTTACATAATAATTGAATGGTAGTAGATTTGCATTTCAATTTTCAATAAATTGAACACGATAATTATTGGTGGACTATCATAATGAACATATATTTAAAGAACAAATGAAAACAAATAAATGGAAAGGTGTTTACCCAAAATCTAACAACTATCCAAGGATCATGTGAGATATTCTCACATAATTGCAATAAACTATTAATTTTTTACCAAAAAAGTAGTCCATAAAGTACAATGCCTACACCGCCCAATTCGTTTCCTATATGCAATGTATTCCACCGCTAGTAGTTTGTATTTTATTTATTTAAACCACCAATAACTTGTAAGCATATTAGTATGGCTATGATTCACTAACTACTTCCACGTTCCTAGAGTTTTTTTAACAATGGACATAATGTTAAAAGCTAGAATGGATATTTTAGTATAGCAATGTGATTTCTTTGGGTAAGCATATCATAACTTTTACTACAATGAAAAAAAATGTTCATTAATAGCTTGACTCATACCTAACATATATTTTAGAGCCAATCAAGCATGACATATGTCCATGCTCTATCCATTTGATGTGACAATATATTTGGTACAAAATCATTAAGAACATTGATTCATTGGATCCACATAAGTTATATGTTTTATGTAAATATAGGTAGAACATGCATATGGTAATCAAGTATGTGAGTTTTTTTTTCCCTTATTGTTATTTTGTAATTATGGATTTATTATTTGTTTTTAAATAATGTGTAACTAAAAGTTAAGATAATAATATTTGTTTATATAACTATAGTGATTCTTAAAAGGTTTAATATAAGAAGTAAAAAAAAGTATGAAATATAAAGAATATTTTATTATAGATAATAAGATAATGTTCTTGTAAAGGTAATAGATAGAGAAAATTTGGGTCATGTGATTGAAATAAAATCAACTATTAATGTTCTCGTCGATGTACCACTCCCAAATTACCAACTCCCAAACTTAAACAATCGATACAATTGCATCCTTTTCATTAGCACCCCCACTTGACTCATAACTAATACTTAAAAGTATTATGATAACAAATAGCCAAAGTTAGAAACTAAGCATTAAATTATTTCTTCATGCTATTATGACTTAACCAAATGAAGCTTGTCCATGGAAAATAACAAATATGTCCTAGTTATCTATGTCACAACCCTTATATGAGCTATGGCCATATGCTTGATCACCATCTGATAGTTGAGAGAAAAAGGCTTTGAAAGTTTTAACATTTTTTTAGTAGATAATGGTTTATAGAATATTGTTTTCGGGTTCAATTACATTCATGATTTTTGCATGAATGTTTCGGTCACACAAAACACATTCTCTCGATATCATGGATTGTGGAAATATTATATAACTAGTTTATAATAATTATGAAGAACATTAAAGAAAGATGTCGAAGAAAGATACACTCACAACATCGACTAAGATTACGTCAATTTTTGTCCCATCTAAATAATCCAAACATAGCTTCCTACAAAAGTACACTAAACCCAACAATATCCACTCGCACACCTCAACCAACAAAATATTTGTTGCTACTCTTTTGATAAAATCATGTTGTATTGACATGACCTCAACAACCCTATATCGTCCATGCCCTTTTGTCATAGAGTGTTCCTGATTATGTTAAGGAAAATGGAGTTAGTGTAATAATTTTTATTATGCAACAAGTGGTACCACACCTTACCACAATGATAGGTATTTCATCCATTGAAATAACTCACTCATTTACCAAAACACAATTCATTCTTGTTAGAGTTTTAGGTTACTCTACAACACCCCCAGGATCGAATGCAAGACCAAGATAACTTCCACAAGAGATTGGCAAGACAATTGCATTAAGATGCAAGAATGATATTATTGATCATGGACATGATTAAAATGTACATAATAGGCCTCCTTATATAGGAAAGGAGATAAGAGACAATGATAAGGAACTGATAAGCTATCACCTATGCTAAGTGTAATCACATGTCCACCAAATGTGGATCATCCTCCAATATGCAATAAAGTATGTGCATTGGATTAGGATGATAATGTGATAAGAGCACGAAAGGTGGATCTCACACACAATGAGGTATGTGATGACAACTATCACACCAAAAGTGGAATTTCTCCTACACCATGTGCTTAATAGATGTGTACACTCCTAGGTGTCTCAATCACTAACTACTATGCAATGCATTATCCTAAGTAAGATTAAGTAAAGTGTAATTAGGAATAATTAACTACACCAACACCCCCCTTAAGTGCAACTTAGGGGAATGCACTTAAACTCACAATGCAAAATGGGTCCCGGCTACTAGACCATGTTAGGTACTCATGTACAAGATACATGAAATGCATAACTCTCATAAAGTGGAGAAAGAGGGAAAACCCTCCCCCAAAAAGAGAGAAGAAAACAAGATGCATGGATGGATGGAGTGCTCAAGACCCCCTAAGAACTACATACATCATGTATATACAAGGAAGTATCCCCCCATAAGAAGGATAGTTGGAGACATGATATCCCCCCCATAATGAAGAATCTCCTACAAAAATGGTGAGTGCTTGAAGACAAAGTATATTCCAATGACTACAAACAACATTTCTCCCCTTGGGAAGAAGATATACCAAATATAAATGTAGGAATGCTTCCCATTGTGGATAGGAACTCGAAAGTGGAAACTAAATGAAGTATGCTGATGATGCCATGAACCAATCCATATCCAAATGAAAGAAGGAAGAAGGTCTCCAAATATGCATCTTTGAAGACTGAATAGGCCTCTCCAATATTAAAGAATCTATCAAATCATGTGACAAACCAAGTGAAGAAGAAGAATCAAGAATGTCAATCTCCAAAGAATATGAAGAAGTATCTCCAACTGTGATGAAACTGTCATCAAAGAGAAGAGAAACCCCCTCAAGTATGTCTCCCAAATCTGAAATATGAGACTCCACAAATAATGAACCAATATCTGGCAAGTAAGAATCCCAATCAGGAAGACAAATAAATATCTCTTGCAATGAATCACTGGAATCACCAACAAGAGATGATTGTGTGATCTCAACTAGAGAAGTAGGAGCTACAGGAGGAGCCACTAGATCATCCTCACTCTCAATTGCTGCAAATTCTTCAATTGCATCTAAAGTATAATCATCATAGGGAATATTATCTACATCATCAAGAGGAATGAGGCAATCTGAAGCAAGATCATCTGGGAATGGAGGAACATGTGGATCACCAAAAATATCCCAAATGATTGTCCAAATTATGTGTGGACATTGAACACCTCTAAATCTAGGATAGATGTCATAGAAGAGACACAAACTAATGCTACTAATAATCAAATTTATAATATGAGCATTTTTTTCTCCCCAAACATATTGCTTCCCCTGTGACTTTGGCTCAGGAGTGAGTCCATAAAGATGTGGCAAGAGATTAAGCCATCTACAATGTGTGATGATTCCTTTTGCCCATGACTCATATTTATCCTTAGTCAAAAGTACTACTGCAGGGTGTGTTTCATAACCCATGATTAAATTAATGATACACTTCTCTCATTACAAATTGAGATCAAAAAATTATTACACTCCAAAATTAGGCTATAATAGACTTAGATCATTATGCAAAAGACCAAGCTAAGACTTATGCATTACAAATGAAAAAACTAAGCCAATTTCTGAAAGTATAATTTTTGGTCATAGTCACTGAAATCTTATTTCAGATTTGGAAAATACAGAAAAAATCATGCACTTTCAAAAAAAATTACACCTAAAAAAGAGTTCATATGAGCTCAAATGAGGCCTTGGAAGTTGCAAAAACTGAGATTTGCAATTTTTAGAAACATTTAGGAATAGAGATCAAAAACCACCTAAACTATTGTGTAGATCATGAAATTCTACCCCAAAACAAAAAAAATTGCTCAAAAAAAGGAGTCCAGATGACTGAGATATCGTTGTCTGAAAATTGTCTCTGAAATTATTTTTTCTGAATCGTCGCCGCCGCACTTTCAAAATTCAAATAGCTCTAGATTTGGCCTCGAGTGTCTGATTTGGATGAAATAAAATTCAATTTAGAAGTTTTTGGACCTCCTTAATATGATGCCAACCTCTGATTTGCACCATCAAGCTCCAATATTGACCTGCAATAGAAAGCCACAAAATACAAAACCCCAAATTTTCTCCAAATAGATTATGCAATGGTGATGTCCAAATACCTTTATTCTACACCCACAATTGAATCAAGCCAAGATTGCACTTCTTGAGAAGAGGTCTTCACACCTTGAGAGATTTGATACCATGTTAGAGTTTTAGGTGACTCTACAACACCCCCAGGATCGAATGCAAGACCAAGATAACTTCCACAAGAGATTGGCAAGACAATTGCATTAAGATGCAAGAATGATATTATTGATCATGGACATGATTAAAATGTACATAATAGGCCTCCTTATATAGGAAAGGAGATAAGAGACAATGATAAAGAGCTGATAAGCTATCACCTATGCTAGGTGTAATCACATGTCCACCAAATGTGGATCATCCTCCAATATGCAATAAAGTATGTGCATTGGATTAGGATGATAATGTGATAAGAGCATGAAAGGTGGATTTCACACACAACGAGGTATGTGATGACAACTATCACACCAAAAGTGAAATTTCTCCTACACCATGTGCTTAATAGATGTGCACACTCCTAGGTGTCTCAATCACTAACTACTATGCAATGCATTATCCTAAGTAAGACTAAGTAAAGTGTAATTAGGAATAATTAATTACACCAACAATTCTTATGTGAAACATCTCATGAGAAACTGATATGTGTCACTTGATACCAACAAAATAAAAACTACCCAAATAAAAAAAAAACAAGCCAAAATCCATGACAAGGCCTCTAAACACCATAAGGATAGAAGATAATCATACATGATAGGGGATTGTAGTCCAATATTTAGACCTTAGGATGGTTTTCAATTACAAAAATAAATTGAAGTACCTTCTTAATGTCTTAATTACCACTAATCAACATCTCAAAGATATTTTAATCAACGCCCATAGTTTTCATAAGGTCTATCGCACTAATTGAACCTTTAAAATTTTGAATCCAACTAATGACAAATAAAGTGGAACATTAGAACATTGTCTCATTTAGAAATCCATAAAGCTAAAAATTCAAAAATACCTCTAGAAGGGACTCTAGTCACTATTATTGAATCACCTACAACTTATAGATTTTGATGATTTAGAGTTCAAACTAAATAGAGGAAATTAAGAATCACCTATAAATTTTTCACATTGTTCATCTTAACTCAAAGAAATAAAGAGCACTCTTTTACAAGTGGTCCTAAGATTCATGACTCATCACTCTAATAGTAGTCACACTCACATTAATCTAATCAAATCTCAAATAAATCTTAACCTAAGAAAATAAGTTAGAATGTCATTTAACCTAACTTTCACCAGTCTTCTTGTTGGAATCGGTTCAGTAAGAGGTGTTGACATTCATGGTTTGTCATTGATGTCAACATATGTTTTAGATAAAGACACATAGACTGGTTATCACTGGTATATGGGTGACAAAGAGAAGTGTATGGATATTGTACAGATGTTTCAGAGCATGTGAAGGTGGGAATGTGTATAGGGATGAGATGTGATCTTATGTCTAAGTTGGGATGGATTAATATTACTATTGGCATTAGTTACAGTTGTTTTAGTGAAGATTGGATACTAGATAATGACAAAGAATTGTGATAGATTTAGTCTCTGTATTTATGAGATAACTTGGATGCAAGCATGAGAATGGACCTGCGAGCTTGAGGCATGGTAGAAGACATGTTGGAAAATGTTACTTGTTATTTTTGGGTCACTTTGTTCCTAGTGATGACAACTGACGTGTGTGATCTTGCAAAGACCTATTTGTGGCTGACTACAGTTATGAAACATGTTTTGAAGATGGAAAGCATGGATTTAGGACCTTGGAGTATATTTGATGAATTATAATTGATTCTTACTTGTGTAAGATATTGTGTGTATCTTAGCAAAGGTCTATTTGATTATTTTTGCATTGGGTAAGTCTTAACAAACTACCCTAATTATTTATTGTGATTGTATATAAAGAAGAGTTCTTTTCATGATGAAAAGGAATAGATGAATGAATGTAATGTGGAAGTTGAGAGCTTGTATTTTTAAGTTTTCTGGATGTAGAGCAGAGATTGTGATTGAAGAACTTCATTGGAACTGTTCAAGAAAAGCTAGTTGATATCAATCAGTTCATTGGATTGTATATATTCTATACTTTTGTATTTTGGACATTGAGTCCTAAAGGTGGATTTAACCTTCTTTAGACAATGTGCCTAGGCAGTGAGCCTACTATTTTTCTTGACTCCTAACAAGGTATGTCCTTTAACAAGGATTATGTACTGTATCCAATAACAAGATCATAACATAGCTAAATATTTTAACAAGGATCCTATACTTTCAATACATTATTTGTGGGTGCTAATTCCCACTGGGGTTTTACCTTTAACATAGTTTCCTTGACAACAATCTCTTGTGTTATGGTGTTGAATTTAATGTGTTCAGATTTGGATTAAGTTCTCGTTTATAAAGTTAAAGTATAATAATTTGTCTCACTAATGAATCACCCCCCCCCCCCTCCCCCCTCTCAGTTGTATTGGTGGATTTTTATTCCTAAAACTTAGTATTAGAGCTTCTGGTCCTTTGAGAGAAATCTTAATAGTTTGAGGTGATCATGGAGATGACATTCTATAGAAAGGAAAAGTCCAAAATTTTATCATGAGAATTTTGATAGTTGGAAGAATAAGATGAGAACACATCTACTATGTTTGGGCATTAACTATTAGATGATAAAAAATAAAGAAGAGAATATAAATCCTAAAGATATATTAGATAGAGCTACTGAAGATGATAAGAAGATGTTTTATTGTAACATGGTTGCAAGGGAAGTAATGATTGGTGCACTCTTTGAAGGTGAATTTACTAAGGTTAAGGATTTGGATTCAACACACAAGATATGGTCAAGATTAGAAACACTATATGAAGGTGACAAGTTTACTAAGCAAGCAAAGTTGCAGAATTGGAAGAAAAATATGAAAACCTTGGGAATAAGAGACAATGAGAATGTTAGAGCATATGTATAGGGGGTTACTAAGGTTTTTATTGGCATTAGAAACTCTGGAGGCACATACAGTGAAGAAGAAGTGATCACAAAGATTTTCATATCTTTGACATCTGTTTATAAAACTAAAGTGAAAGCGATAGAAGAGATCATACATCTGACAGTGAAATTTTCATTACCTAAGGCAAAATCAACATTCAAGGAAATTGTGCATAATGGCAAGAGGACTTTATCAAGTCTAGCGAGCACCAGTAGAAGTGATTTGCGAGAAGAACTTGGAGAATATGGTGATGAATGGGAGAAGATATAGGAAGACAAAAGGAAATTAGTTAAAATTGTGGCCTTGATCGTAAGAAGATAAAATAGAGGAAAGGGTAAGTTTGAAGGAAAGTTATCTCTAAAATGTTTTTCATGCAATAAGATTGGTTATTTTGCATCTAAATGTCCTTCAAGGATTCCTAAACATAAAACTAAGTTTCACAGACATAATTATTCAAGGGATAAAGAATGTTTCTATGCTAGTGAAGGTGTTTCTAATGATGATATAGAATATGATGAAATTGGGTTTATTGCTATTAACGATGATGAACCTATTCATGAAGATAAAGCCCTAGTTTAATATGTTGAGAAGAAATTAGAATGGATCATAGATAGTGGTTTCTTACATCATATGACTGGTGATAAAGATAAGCTTGTTTAGCTAACTAAATATGATGATGGTGTAGGTAGATTTGGTGACAATACTCCTCAGTTTATCATTGTAGTAGGATTGATTTCTCTTGATATAAAAACTAATATTGATGATGTACATTTTGTTATGCACCAAATTTGTACCCTATTGAACTCGAGAGCTCAATTGTCTGGCATAACATGGGATTCACTTCAAGGTTGTGGGACCTTGCTAACTGAAGTGAAACCTCTGGATTCTAGGTCAGTTCCTCTTTGATAATCACCTATTTCTTCTCTTTGAAAATTCTTGAAATGAAACTTGAGGGGAAAAGGGAGAGAGAGAGACCAAAAAAGTAAAGGAATAACAAAGAACTTAAACCTACAAGGTGATACACTAGAAAGAATTGAATCATAACACAACAATGACTAAGAATTGGTTTAGGATTATCTGACTTAAGGAGTAAGTACATGATCTCTGTATAGGCTTTCATAAGTGTTTCACAATAGGTTCTGAATGAATCTATTGGGGAAAGAAAGGATTTCACAACAATAACTCATGTATCCTGACACAAACTGTGACCTGCAAATAAACATACACTCTAGCATAGAGGTGCTTAAATTAGACAAAACAACAGGGAGCAACTAAAGCTCACAAACTATCTTTATCAAATCACTCAGAACACACACAGATATGTAGAAAGAGAAAAGGACTTGAAATAAGTCATATAGAACTTCCAAAAATCTCAGTCATGTATATTATTATCCAAAATGAGTTACAGACAAATGCATTAAAAAATCTAGGGACAAGAAGAATGTCACAAGAAATTTATTTTTTACATCCAGGGAACTACCCTAAATAGAGCTCAAAAAATAACTTATACCAACTCCCTAGCCACCAGAAGATCTGGTCACTTTTGAGTGACAATGAATAGTCTATCATGATCTAAAAATCCTAAAAGGCCACCTTTGCACATCATTTCTTCTCAAAATATCTGTAACCAACAGGTGAGTGTTTGGATGCATCTCCCAGCATTGAGAATTTGGTTACAAAATGAACAATCCAGAAAACTCGCCCGTGATCAGAGAACAAAGCCATCAGCATGCAATGATTTTTGAAAAATTGAATATAATGATTCTAACAGCCAAAAGGTGGTGCAAAAACTTCATCGACGACTCAAATTCAAACTTGAATTATATTTTAAAACATGACTGTCGATCTTCTTTACCTTACCCACGATCACTAGATCTGATCTGCCGCTTGTTAACACATGGTTATCTTGCAAGGGAAATGACCACATGTTTTTTTGAGTCAGTGATATCACGATAGTCATTGATTCCATCTTGCTTGCATCTCATTCATCCATATTGTTCTCTTTAGTCTCGTGATCACTGAATAGTTCTTGCTTGGTTTGATATATCCAGCAATTAAATGCTAGTCATCGATCTCCTAGGCTTTAGCTTCTTCATCAACAGTAGTCGATGAGTCTCCAAACCATAGAATAATATTCATTCTTTTTCTGAAAATATGTGACTGAAGACAATCTCTAAGTCACTAAAGCATTTGGCATATTCTACTTTCTTTTCCTGACTAGGAGATAGCCACAAGATCAGTTTTGATGAACAGTCATGATCATCTCTTTTCCTTTGTCTTTCCCGACCATCAGCCCCACTGAAGACATGTGTCAATAGGATGTAATGGCTTATGCATTAGATCTTGAGAAATTTTGGTTTAAGCCATTACGCTGGCCATTGGATTAAACTGGACTTGATCAGACCTTACCTCTGGCTTTACCCTGCTTCCTTTCAAGACTATACAACTCAAGGTCATCGCCAAGTTGCTCATTGTTAAGCTTAACTTTTGTCCCTTTTGGAGATCTAGTGACTAACAGTAATCTCGAAGTCACTGAATGATATGCTAACCATAGGTTTTATTTAGAGACTTAGCATAGGCCACACGATCACCTTCTCGACTGATTAGATCAACAGCTATGATTAAATCTCCCATCCTTATGAGAATATGTCATTTTTTTATGAGACCATGCAACTGAAGACAATCTCTAAGTTGCTTAAAGATTTGGAATATTTTTTGTTTCTTTAGAGAATTGGAGATAGAAACAAGATCAACTTTGATCAATAGTCATGATCATCTCTTGAGTTTTTACCTTTCTTAACCCTACTTCTTTTAGAGATCTAGCGATTGAAGAAAGTCTCATAGTTGCTCAAGAATATAGAATATTACCTTTTCTTTGCGAGACTAGGAAAAATCGTAGGATCACATCTGATCAACTCAACATCCAACAGTTAGTGTGAAATCTCCTAACCCTCAAAGCATATTCCTTTTCATTGAGAGATCACGCATTTGAAGGAAATCTCACAGTCGCTAAAGCTTTTGGAATATTCTATTTTTATTGAGAGACTAGTGGACAACCACAAGATCATGTCTGATCAATGGATTATATTATAAAATGGCTTTACCTTTATCTCTCTACTAATTATGAGACTACACGACAAGACTAATCTCCAAGTCTCTGAAAGCTTTCTTGATCTTCCTTTTGCTTTTAGAGATTGCGCAACTGAAGGAAAATATTTAAGTCACTGAAGCATTTGACATATTCCCTTTTCTTTAAGAGATCACGCGACTACCATTAGATCATATCTGATCAATGGTATGATCCAATCTTGATGGGCCCACCTTCATCTTGGTCTGACTTAAGCTTTAATCTTAATCCATCTCATGACCACACAACTGAGTGAGTCTCCAAGTATTTGAGCATTTGGACAAACCATGATTTCATCTGGAGATTCAACAACTGAGGGAAATCTCTAAGTCGCGAGAAGATTTATTAACTATAAGGTTTTTTGAGAGGCTTAGCAACAACCACCCGATCTCTTTCCTAACTGATCCCGATCAATGACCAGTGCTATATCGCTAGACAAGTAGAGTATATTCCATCTCATTTTGAGACCTCGCAATAAAGGCAAAACTGAAGTCGCTTGAAAAAATGGAATATTTGGTCTAGGTTGTGCGAATGGGAGACTTGAGGCAAAGAAAAAGTGCACATGACAAATAGGAATTTAAGTGGCTCAGAAAAAGTAACTTGAAAATAGAATGGGCCATGGGCAAGCTAGGGTTTTTCATGAATTTCAAAGGGTTTTTTGCACTTAGGGCTTCTTCCATGAATTGGGGTAAAACTAGAGACCAAGACAAATGTAGATAATAATATCTAGCCAAGGAAACATGGAAAACCATATAGGCTAGGCTCTACCCTTGTGGGAGCCATCATTTTATTCCATCTGTAGCCAAAATTGATAGGATATGGAAATTTTGGATAGCATTTTGGCAATTTTTGCTGAATGTCTGCCTGCTAGACATAAAAAAAAATAGTGGCCTTATCACATCCATTGGTCATAGGAGTTTCATTTGAGCATTTAAGATTGAAACTCTAGGAAACAGGAGAACTTAGAATAGAGAAAAAACCCTAACAAAATAGGAAATGCTATATACAAACAGGAACAACAAACTGTGTAGCAACACTTTAGGGAAAATAGGAAAAACTAACCTAAACTAAGCTTACCAGTACAAAAGATTGGTCAACCAAAACCATTCATTGGTTTACTGAAATAGCTACCCTTCCTCCTTAGTATATTATGCATGAGATGCATGAGGATAACTGAAAGGACATGAGGCACATAAAAATAGGTTATGAAACAAAGAATTACCTCTTGAAAAAAGTGATCAAACTTGTTAATCTCCTAAAATGTATTATATGTGGATGCTTCATCAGACTCCTTTTGGGCTAAGTATCTGATAGGACAGCCCCTTGAAAGTATGAACCTAGAATTTTCTCTATTAGCTTCTTTACTTTCACTCTTCACTTCAGCATGGTTGTCTTGCATAATGAATATCCATGCCAACTCTTCATCCATGGTCAGAGGACCACCATCTTCTATCAAGTCAACTAGTAGCTCATCTAAATTATGAGCTAATTGACAATCACAAGAACTTGTTTCCATTTTTGAGATTTCATTAATAGGATCCTCACATACATTGTTGATGGCACTGTCAAAAAATCTCTCTAAGCTTTGATCAACCTTCATATCATGAACAATCTGGTGTTGTACTAATGTGATAAGAATCACATCTTCCCCAGTCTGATCAACTAAAAGAGGTAGCTCATCAAATAAAGACACAAATTCCTCCTCTTGTTCAGGATTTTTTCCTTTAGCTATGAGTAATAATATATTTTCTTCATTTTAAACAAACAATAGAAGCTCATTGACTAAATCAACTAGGAGTCTGGGTTGAGCATCACTTTCTTTCTCTATGCCCTGTTGCCCCAACTGATCATAGTCATCACTCAATATCAATAATTTTGATTCTCTCTTTTCTAAATCATGCACGAGTGTATCATCTTGGGATATAAAATTCTTGAGCTGATGCAGCAGAGTGATGGGTTGAATCTCTTTAGATACAATGTCTTGCAAAGGGTGAAGACATTTGAAACTTGTGATTTCACATCTGGAGTGTTCAGAGATAGTCAGAGGGGGTGTATCTTGTGTGAGGCTTTGAAAACTAAAGCCCCTATCCTTAATTTGTTGCTCCTTTGTAACTAGCCCTCCTTGATAATTTTCATAACAAGGCTAGATTTTCTCTATAATAGGCGCTTGGGCTGGAAGGACATCACTAAAACTTCGGGATGAAAGGATTGTAGGATTTTCATTTACAGGCTTCTGGGGCAGGGGAGTCTTCCAACTTGGAATTTTGAATTTATGTTTTCTCTATTCAATATTTTGTAATCTTAGCTCAACCTTCTTTGCAACAATTTGGTGATCAAGGTCTTCTTCAAAAAATTTCCTTTGTTGCCCATACTCTTGAGTCTCTGCCACTTGTTCAATCAAATTTAAAGAAGCAACATGAATCTCACTTTCAACCCCCTAGCTTTGGACTAGTGCACAAGGGGAATCCGTAACAAGATATGACATTTGATAGTCAGGATGCTGAGTCCATTGAGGTTGCCATTGAATTTTGGCATATATTTCTTCTGTAGGATAAATTAGGGTACAAGAAGCTGCTTGAGCCTCTAGCTCTTGATGCCTTGCAATTAATTGCCTCATTTTTTCTTCTTTATCTACAAATTGCTTGGCAAATAACTTTTTCTCATTCTTTTGAGCCTCCACCTCCTTCTTATGAAGATAATCTTAGTGAGCCAACTCTTACTATTGTAGATCTACTTCCTTCTGCCTCTCGATCTCAGAAAATTGCTTAGTCCAGTCAAGCAACATACCTTTTATGTCATTTATTTCCATTTTTTGGTTATGAAGCTGACTAGAAGTGCATTCAAGCTGATTTAGAATGAAAATATCCTTGAGACTAGTTATAAATCTGGGTATGCTTCTAATTAGGCTGAGCAAGCATGGGTGGGTGGCAAGTATGATGAGCTTGGTGCTCTAGACTCTCTTGTTTCTTCTTTTGTGTCCATGATCCTTCTTGTTGGAGGGCATGTGTAGGAGCATATTGATTTGGGGCATGCTCAATATATTGATAACCTTCAAAGGTATGGTAGCTTGGACTAAAAATAGGTTCTGGGTGATTTTTATATGGTTGATGATTAGCCCATTGAGCATTATTTTCATGATATGAAGGCGAATAAGCCACCTGTCTATAATGACTTGACATTTTATATTCATGTAATAAGTTGGAAATCTAAATATATAAAAGATTTGAAACATACTAGCACTTGATCTTTTGAAACCAGCAGATTCTTCCCATAAAGTTGCGAGATATGCAAGACAATGACTTCTTGAAGGCCTACAACCAACACTGAATCTTCTTGAAACTGGTAGATACTTTCTCGCAGTCATGAGATATGCATCAAGAGAGAAACCTCTTCAGATTTGTACTATGTAATCATCATATCAGAGATGACATAGTCTTTTAAGATGAACTTCTCTTGTGGTCCCACTTGGCACCGTGCGTGCTAAAACTATTATGCACCCAATTTGCACCCTATTGAACTTGAGAGCTCAATGATCTAGCATAACATGGGATTCACTTCAAAGTTGCGGGACCTTGCTAACTAAAGTGAAACCTCCAGATTCTAGGCTGGTTCCTCTTTGATAATCACCTATTTCTTCTCTTTGAAATTGCTTGAAATGAAACTTGAGGGGAAAAGGGACAAAGAGAGACTAAAAAGTAAAGGAACAACAAAGAAATTAAACCTACAAGGTGATACAATAGAAAGACTTGAATCATAACACAACAATGACTAAGAATTGGTTTACGATTATTTGAGTTAAGGAGTAAGTACAAGATCTCTGTATAGGCTTGCATAAGTGTTTCACAATAGGGTCTAAATGAAGCTATTGGGGAAAGAAAGGATTTCACAACAATAACTCATGTATCGTGACAAAAACTGTGACTTGCAAACAGACATACACTCCATCATACATTTGCCTAAATGAGACAAAATAATAGGAAGCAGCTAAAGCTCACAAACTATCTTTATCAAATCACTCAAAATGCACACGGATATGAAGAAAGAGAAAAGGACTTGAAATAAGTCATATAGAACTTCCAAAAATCTTAGTCATGTATATTATTATCTAGAATGACTTATAGACAAATGCATCAAAAAACCCAGGGACAAGAAGAATGTCACAAGAATATTTTTATTACATCGGGGAACTACCCTAAACAGAGCTAAAAAACTAACTTATACCAACTCCCTAGCCACAAGAAGATCCGGTCACTTTAGGGTTACAATGAATATTCTATCATGATCCAGAAACCCTAAACGGCCACCTTTGCACATTGTTGCTTCTTAAAATATTTGTAACCAATGGGTGGGTGTCTAGCTACATCTCCCAACATTGAGAATTTGGTTACAAAATGAATGATCCAAAAAACTCACTCGTGATCAGAGAACAAAGCCATCACCATGCACTAATTTTTGAAATTTTGAATATAATGATTCTAACAGCCAAAAGGTGGTGCAAAAACCTAATCGATGACTCAAATTCAAACCTAAATTCTATTTTAAAACATGACCATCGATCTTCTTTACCTTACCCACGATCACAAGATCTGATCTACCACCTGTTAACACATTGTTATCTTGCAAGGGAAATGAGCACATATTTTTTTGAATCAGCTATGTCACAACATCCGTTGATTCCATCTTTCTTGTATCTCATCCATCCATGTTGTTCTCTTTAGTCTCATGATCGTTGAATAATTCTGGCTTGGTTTGATATATCTAGTGATTAAATGATAGTCGTCGATATCCTAGGCTTTAGCTTCTTCATCAACAGTGGTCGCTGAGTCTCCAAACCATAGAAGAATATTCTTTCTTATTCTAAAACTATGCGACTCAAGACAATCTCTAAGTTGCTGAAGCATTTGGCATATTCTATTTTCTTTTCCCGACTAGGAGATAGCTGCAGGATCAACTTTGATCAACGGTCACAATCATCTATTTTCCTTTGTCTTTCCTGACTGTTGGTCCCATTGAAGACACATGTCAACAAGACATAATGGCTTATGCATTAGATCTTGACCATTTTTGGTTTAAGCCATTAATTTGGTTGTTGGATTAAACTAGACTTCATCTGACCTTACCTTTGGCTTTACCCTACTTCCTTTCGAGACTATGCGACTGAAGTTAATTGCCAAGTCACTCATTGTTAAGCTTAATTGCCACCTCTTTTGTAGATCTGGCAACTAATGGTAATATCAAATTCATTGAATGGAATTCTAACCACAGGGTTTATTTAGAGATTTAGCCCAGGCCACACGATCACCTTCTCGGCTAATTAGATCAACAGCTATGATTAAATCTCCCATCCTTATGAGAATATGCCATTTTATTCTGAGACCATGCGACTAAAGACAATCTCCAAGTCACTTAAAGATTTGGAATATTCTGTCTTTCTTTGGAGACTTGGAGACAACCACAAGATCAACGTTGATCAATGGTCATGATCATCTCTTGAGATTTTACCTTTCTTAACCTTGCTTCTTTTGCAGATCTGGCAACTAAAGGAAATTTCATAGTCACTCAAGAATATAGAATATTCCCTTTTCTTTGTGATACTAGGCAATAACCATAGGATCACATATGATCAACTCAGCATCCAACAGTTAGCAAGAAATCTCCTGACCCTCAGAGCATATTCCTTTTCATTGAGAGATCACATGACTAAAGGAAATCTCATAGTTGCTAAAGCTTTTGGAATATTCTTTTTTTATTGAGAGACTAGGTGAAAACTATAGGATCATGTCTGATCAACAGCTCAGATTATAACTTGGCTTTACCTTTATCTCTCTGCTCATTCTAAGACTACGTGACAAGACTATTCTCCAAGTCTCTAAAAGCTTTCCTGATCTGCCTTTTCTTTTAGAGATTAAACGACTGAAGGAAAATCTCTAAGTCACTGAAGCATTTGACATATTCCCTTTTCTTTAAGAGATCATGTGACTACCATAGGATCACATCTAATCAACGGTTATGATCCAATCTAGATGGGCCCACCTTCAACTTTGCCTGACTTAATATTTAATCTTAATCCATCCCACGACCACATGATTGAGTGACTCTCCAAGTCTCCAAGCATTTGGACTAACCATGATTTCATTTGGAGATTCAACAACTAAGGGAAATCTCTAAGTCGCAAGAAGATTTGTTAACTCTAAGGTTTATTTAGAGACTTAGCAACAACCACCCAATCTCTTTCCCGACTGATCTCGATCAATAGCCAATGCTAAGTTGCTAGACAGGGAGAGTATATTCCATCTCATTATGAGACCTCATGACAAAGGAAAAATAGAAGTCACTTAAAAAATGGAATATTCGGTCTGGGTTGTGCAACTGGGAGACTTGAGGCAAAGAAAAAGCACACATGAAAAATAGGAATTTAAGTGGCTCAAAAAAAGTAACTTGAAAATAGAATGGGCCATGGGTAAGCTAGGGTTTTTCATGAATTTCTAAGGGTTTTTTGCACTTAGGACTTCTTCCATGAATTGGGGTAAAACCATAAACCAAGATAAATGCAGAGAATAAAATCTAGCCAAGGAAACATGCAAAAACATACAAGCTAGGCTCTACCCTTGTGGGAGCCATCACTTTACTCCACCTGTAGCAAAAATTGACATGATATGAAATTTATGGATAACACTTCTTTCTGATGAACTTAAACATAACTTATTGAGTGTTGGATAACTTGTAGACAAGGGTTATCAATTGAATTTCAATGATGGGAAATTTCTATCAGAAGTAAGACATGAGATTTGATTGCATCTTGTACTAAGTCAAGAGATAATGTATTTAAGTTGAATATTGTAGAGACTTCTTCTTTTGTTGCAAAGATTGATGATAGTTAGTTATGTCATAGAAGATTTTGTCATGTAAATTTTGATAACATTGTGTTCAAGAAAGTATGAAAAATGTTGTTATAGACCTACTGAATATTATGAAACCTACAAACACCATGTTTAGAGAATGTGTGATGTGGAAACAAATCAGAATCAATTTTCAAAGAAAATCTTATTCAGCTAAAGGGAAGTTGGATCTAGTGCATACAGATCTATGTGGTCCTACAAGAACAATATCTTACTACGGGGAAAGGTACTTTATACTTTTTTTTTGTGATTTTTCTAGGATGATGAGGGTTGCATTTCTTAGATAAAAGACTGAAGCTTTTGATAAGTTTAAGATTTTCAAGGAAAAAGTTGAGAATGAATCAGGATTGAAGATAAAATATTTAAGATCAGATAGAGGTGGATATTTTACTTTAGGTATTTTTAATAACTACTATGAAGAGCATGGAATATATAGACAAACATCAGATCCTAGAACACCACAATAGGATGGGATTGCAAAGAAAAGAAATAGAACTATATTAGATGATGCACGGACTATGTTGCTTGAAGAAAATGTGTCATGTGCTCATTGGAGAGAAGTTGTTGGTACTGTATTCTATACTTTGAATAGAATTCAAATCAGAGAAGGTACAAGTAAGATTCCTTATCAATTATGATTTAATCATAATCCTACTATGAAATTTTTTAGAATATTTGGTAGTAAATGTTATATCAAAAGAGATGATGAGATAAGAAATTTTGATGCTAGAAGTGATGAAGGAATCTTCCTTGGTTATTATACTAAGAAAAAATCTTACAAATGTTTCAATCTGAGATTGAGGAGGATAAATGAAAGTGCTAATGTAAGGATTGATGAGAAGTTTCAGATTCAAGAAAGAATCTATGAATATAGCCACAATTTTGATAACAGAGAAGTTATTAGAAATCAAGAATAACCTTTTGAGGCTGATCATGAGATTGAGATATGTCTAAATGACTCTACTAAAATTCAAATAACATGGAGGTATGTAAATAATAACCATCCTTAAAATCAAATTATTGGTGATGCAAATAAATGAATGATGACAAGATCTAGATTAAGGAATGAAATATGTTTGATTTATCAAGTAGAGCCTAAAACTAATGATGAAGCATTTAAAGATGAATCTTTGACTAAAGAAATTTAGGAAGAACTGGAATAGATAAAGAAGAATAACACTTGGGAATTGGTTCCTAGACCTAAACAAAAAAAAAATTAGGAACTAAATGGGTTTTTAGAAATAAGATGAATGAAGAAGGAATGGCTGTAAGAAATAGATTAATATCGATTTGTAAAGGCTATATGCAACAAGAAGGCATGGACCTTTAAAAAAAAAAATTACTTAAGAGACCTTATGTGCTTTTGGATCGAAGTGGTATGGATATGCTCTCCCCTCTTTTGGGTGATCAAAATACCAAACCCATCTAAGATCCCACTTAGTTAAAAAGTTCACGGAAAGAATCAAGTGTTGTATGTGCTTATGGATTGAATTGGTTGGGATATGCTCTCCCCTTTTTTGGGGTGATCAAAATACCAAACCAAACTAGATCCTTTTCATTTTTCAAATAGTGTGATTATCTTTTAGAGGGCGCTACCTCTCAAGTTACCTTAGAAAGGATGTTGAACAAAGACCTCTATAATGGATCTTATACTCAAACATTTTGAACAAAATCTGTACTACATCCTGGTTGACTAGAATCCCACCTCTTATATGTGGTGTATGATTTTTAGTGCACAAGGGTTGTGTCACCCATGGAATTTAATCACCATATGCACTCCCCTAGCAGTGATTTGTGATATTTTTAGGTTTCATCACCTTAAATCAACCATCCACTCCTTGAAGATTCAATTATGTGTATCAATTTCCCTTCTATCTACAAGAGATTACATATTTTTAAGAGGGACACTATGCACTAGAATTAGGAGTATCAAGTTTGGAAATTTATTTCTGTGTAAGTGGGCCTACAAATCATACATTGAAGAAAATCTCCTTAGGTAGCTTGACTAAAGTGTATCCTCGTGTTAAACTTATGAGAATGATTTGAACACACACTTGATGTTGTAGAAGATTAAGAAAAAATAGTTGTTTGAATACAGTTTATTGTATTTTCATGGTCTCAAAACATCATAAGACTTCATTGAAATCCACACAAAAAATCAAACTATCCAAACATAAAATTCACCAAAATCAAAGCATTATGTCACATATGTCAAAAAATTTGTCACATTTGAATAAAATTATATCGCATTTGTCCATATTTTTATTGCATCAGCTTGAAATTTTATTGCATTAAGTCTTTGCTCCATCGTATCTATTCAAGGTTCCATCACACAGAAAGTTTGTTCTATCACATATACCTTGTTTCTCATTACATGTAATCTCTATGTAGTTACATACAATCTTTCCATCAAAATCCATAAAATTTGTCTCTCCAAGTTAGGTTCATCAGACTTTCACATCCGCAAAGAGGTTTATTGCATACACAAACTAGTTGGTTGCATATACTCTGTTGCATTCAAAACAATGAGCTATTTTGTATATTTTCAAAAAAAATTGAAAAGTGGTCCAAACACCCATTTTGGAGTTCTGTCTATTTTAGTCATCATAGTCACGAAATTATACTCATACATACCTTTGTCAAACAAGTGTCACTATTTACATTTGTCTATTAAAGAAGTCATTATGCAAGTCTTGTCAAAACTGATGGAACTAGGGCAACAAAAAACTCAAAGGGGGAGGGGATGAATTATTTTTCCCAAAACTTATGAAACTTTAAAAAACTTTAACCTTATTCTTAGATTGGATAATTAAGCATGAAATCATAGATCAACCACATAACAAGAACACATAACACCAAGATTTTTATTGTGGAAACCTAATTAAGGGAAAAACCAAGGTGGGGATGAACCAACAAGATGACATACTGTATTAGAAATATTATGCCCTATTATGAGTATTACAATTAGAATTCACATTAATTTAGGAACACTACCTAGAGATCATTGGAAAAAATAAAAAATGCCTACTACCTAGGGAAGGTGCAATACCTTACAACAAATTTGTATTACATCCACAGATTATGAACTGTATAATAACATATTCATCATGTTTGGATCAGTTCTGTTGAAGCATAGATACAACTTTCTTTTCCACACTTATTATGTTTCTCCTCTCTATGTTGTCCTTGAATCCAAACACACTAACAATTCAGTCAAGTCACAATGGCACTAAAGGAATAATGGTATTGTACTTGGTTGCATTCATTCATTGATCATAGTTACATCCAATACATCATAGTTACATTCAAGGCATTGATCATAAAACTTGGTTTATCATTCATGAGATTGTCATTTGATTTCATTGATGAGATGGCATTACATTGTTAAGGTGGCATACACTTGATTGCATAGTTCATGCTACATTCTGATTCAATTGATGACATAAACTTTTTTGCATTGATTAATGGTACATACATGATACATTGATGGTCCCATTTTGATACATGATACATTCAGTTTGAAAATTTACTTGGAACTTGATGTATTGATTTCTTTGCAAAAGGTGATGCATATATACATTATAATAAATTAGTTAGTTATTCCTATTACATGAGATTGAGACTTAATTAGCATTTTTTCAGTGCTACATGGTAACTTCATAATCAATTTGATATATACATTGGCAGTTTTACGTATTGTATCTTCTTATAGAGTTTGATACATATATATTGGTACAAATGTAATCCATGCATATTCTCTTGAGGCTATACATGTTCCTTCTATGATAGTTTGACATGATGCATACATTGATGCATTCCAAAAGACACAAAAGACAAAAGAAAAGTTTTTAAATTTGTTAAAGGCACCTCTTAGAGTATTTAAAATATTGATATGCATACCAAGTAAAATTATGGTCTCGGCATTTCACATTTGAAAAAGTGTTAAATAAATTTTATTTTTTTCCTATTAGCATTGAATAAAGTGAATTTACAATATTTCTTATTACCCTATGCTCATTGAACTAGGGCACAATTTAATGAAGGCGGCAAGCAGTTTTTTTTGTTGATAATTTGAGCAAGATTCTTTGAGTAAGAGTAGATTATTTTTACGAAATTGAAATGAGTTTAGTTGTAGAGTTTAGGAGATTTGGTGAAGGAATTTTTAGCACCATTTCAGCCAGGTGTATTCTTTCATGGTTCTTTGATTTATCACTTTTGTTTGCTTGGTTTATTTATATATGTTTTTATTATGTCTTTTTTAAGTGTCTAGTTGTAGTTCTACATTCAAGTCTTTATTTTTTTATCAAAGGGTTAAGAAATCAATGTATATGTTATTATAAATGGGTATTTAATAGTTTATGTAATCATTTTGGTTAGGGCTTAGTTGAATCCATGCTTATGCTTGTGTTAAGGGTTCTATGTTTTGTTCAACTTAAATATTTTGAACTCAAGTTAGGGTTTTATTTTTTGAAAAAGAAAAAGATATTATTGTATATTTATTTTATCTCTTTATTTTTGAAACCCTATTTGAGGTTTCTTGAGTTTTCATAAGTCTTCCATAAACCTTGATTCGGGTCTATTTAGTTGCCTAGACTCGAGGTAGGTCTCTGTAAATTATGGTATCATGTTGAGTTGAGTCTTTTGTTATTTTGGTTAAAGTCATTTTAACATAGATGTAGTTTTTACTTTGTGAATTCATCTTGTATCATTGTAACCCTAGTTAAGGGTTGGAGTCACATCTATTTTATAAGTTATACCTTGTTAAAGAGAGTTTTTTTGGTTAAGAATGTGTACCAGAATACCAAAAAGGGCAGTGATAACACATATAATCTTATAGAACTGAGACTATAGTTTTTGGATTTATAAAGTGGAGATATATATTTCATTTATTAAGGAATTTATTAAAGAAAGTAAATCATTTATTATTAAGGATAACTCAGATAGATTGATCAGAGACAAATTCACATTGTTAAATGATTTTTTTTTTTAAAGGAACATGAAAAATATTTTTGAAGTATTTACCTATCAAACACATGAGTAAAATTTAGAGACTGTTATGGAAAGTCGTAAATCAGTTTGAGATGACAATTCTACTTTAATTCATCAGTTTAACATATTATATATACATGATATTGAGGATGCACATTAGTTATACATGATATTAAAAAGAAATAGATATTAGATTTACATGAAATATTATTTTGTTGTGTACATCAGCTATACAATCAAAAATTGTTGATTGAGATTATAGTTATTCTAATCTCATATTATGCATTTTTTGATACAAAGATCTATTTGTATTCAATAATGTATGGTATTGGATTATGTTCACTATACTTAGTCAAATTTTCTAACTTTGTATGATTTAGAAATTGTAAAGTGAATTAAATCCAGTGAAGCGCATTGTCAGTGAGACACAATGGTAGTGAGACTTTTTTAAAATGGGGAACATTGATTTTCCAGTGAGATATACCTGCCAGTGATGAAAATTCATCTAGTGAGGCATTTTTATTGCCCAGTGAGACAAATCAGCTAGTGAGGTATTGTACAAGATTATTTTTGATAAGTCATTGAGGCATTTCGAGTGGTTTTATTTTGTAGGAGGGTTTCCACTCTAGACATCTCTTGTGTTATGTTTTGTTGTTATCTTTGATCTGTTTGACTCTCATGTTGATATGCCCATCATGTGCCATTCTATATTTAAGCTCATTAGATTTTTCATGAATACTTATTTAGTATCTTTTAGTTTACTTTCATTGTAGTTGATCATGTTAAGTTATTGAAGTCCTCACATTTGATACATTTCAAGTTTTGAGAAATTGACATGTACCATTGATTATGTTGGATACTATTTTTGGAATTGGTTACTAATGTTGTTGTCATTCATGTTTTGTCACTGATGTTAACATATGTTTCTATAGAGAGAAAAAACTAGTTACTACAATGTACAGATATTGTACAATTGATTTAGAATGCACGAAGATACTAATGTGTAGAGAGATGTGTTGTGATCTTATATATAAGGTCGCATGTTGTAATATTCCATATTGGATGAGCTATAGATGATTTGATGAAGACTGGTTACTAGACTTTGACAGTGGCATTTGACAAAGTTAGTCTCTATGTTTTGAGTATATCATTTGAGCGATGGAGAGTCATTGTATGCAAGATTAAGGAATTTTAGATAATGTATCAAGGAATTTTTATTGATCTTATAAATTCATGAGATGTGTGGTGATGCCACCTATGATGTCTATTCTAAAGAAGACCTATTTGTGACCGACTTCAAAGATGAAGCATGTATTATGGATGGCAAGCGTGGATGATGTATGTTGAAATTAATTTGATGTATTATAATTGATGTATACTTGTTATAGGTATCATATGTATCTTAGCAAGGAGTTAAGTAATTATTTGTATATTAGGAAATCCTAATTGGTCGACCTGATCATCTATTGTAATTGGGTATATATGTAAGATATTTTCTTTTGAAAAGATAGTGATGTAAGAGGATGACATTGTGAAAGAGGATTGTGGAAGCTGCAAGTTTGTATATGTTGAATGTAGAATAGAGAATTCTTTATACTTCAAATGAGATCAGGAAAATACAGTTGCTATCAGAAAGTTCATAGAATTGTGTATTATCTTTATTTCTTATTCCGTATCTATTCAAAGATACGGAAAAGTAATTGTGTATTATTTTTCTTATTCCGCGACCCCGCAACAACATAGTCTCCAGTCTCGAGCAAATTCCTCTAACCCTAGCCATCTCACGAGATCCGACGACTGTGATGATAAAAAAATCTTCAAAATAACCTTTTGCTCAAAATCCAGCGACTCGCACTGAGGAAGTGGTCTCGTAATCGCAAGCAGATGTTGACTTTTCAAAGTTTATCCAGCGATCACCCGACAACCGTAGATCTTTCTTACTCAGCATCGATTGGCTGTCACTAAGTCTCCCAAGTTTTACTAACATCATCAAACTTTACCAAGACCTGGTGAAAAGGTCGCTATCTCGTAGTCACTGAATGCATAACTCTTATCTAGCGATTGTGAGACAATGTGTTAGTCGCTCTATCACTAAATGCTTTATCATCATTCAAAGACAACCCACCTTGGCAATCACGTGACTGAGAAGAATTTGGGGAGTCGCAAGAGAATAAGGAATATTCCAAAATCCCATGGAGATCAAGTGACTGCATAGAGAAGGAAGAGGTGGGCCCGCTAAGAACATATAACTTTTAGCCGATGAATAATAAGATGCTAGCTAGATCTTCACCATCTTAGTGCTCGGAGTCATAGTGGGACCAAGGACAGATGTCTAAATTATGTAATGGCTTATAGCTTAGATCTGACAACTTTTTTCATCATGCGATCACGTCAACCGTTGAAACTACTGACTATACATTCCACTTCGTTAATTTCATAAGCTAAACTTTGAAGGGTCCACCATGCCACAAGTCATGAATGTGTGATCGCTCATAGATTAGATTTGACACATCTTTACATTGCACGATCACGTCGACCGTAGATAGCTTTAAAGATCAACGGTCATGATATAATTTTGAATACTTTATGAAAAGTGCCAAATATTTCCTACATAAAACATAAAGTAATATTAAATGAATATTAAGCCCGCGAGAAGTCATTTAAATGGCTAGTTTTTAAATTTAAATTTTTCTTAATAAATCGTCTAGGATATAAACATGAATATCTAATGAACCAAATAAGACAGAGACTTGAAATTTTAAACATAGGTAGGTTAGTAGGTAAGGAATAAGAATCGATTAAAATAATGAAGAAAATATAAGAGATTAAGTCATATAATAATGGATTAAAAATACTTTCCTGATTCTTTTAGGTGTTGAAATTTAGCCTGCAAATTCATGCAACACCAAGTACTATGGACAATTTTGGTGTCTTTTCTGATAGCATCAAATACAATAGCATCAACTATGTCCCATTTAGGGAGCAAGAGTACTCCTTCCTTTCTCACCAATTCCCTACCCTGCTCTAGCATTATTTTTTCAAATTTAGCCAACATTTCCTATTTCATCTCATCTTCTATTTGTTCCTTGGTCTTTGTGGGATGGGCTTCATGTCTATGCTGGCATTTATTATTGAATTCATTAATATGTATTCTTCATAAGAATTGTAGAAAGTCCCTTGCTCTGACAAAGTTATCATCTGAAAGAAATTCTTGACTTGCCTATTTGGTCAAAGGATCTAATTCTTTCCCAGCATATTCCTCTACTGTCAGCTCTAATTGGGCATGTTTAGGTTCCTCAGGGGTTCCTTCTTGTAACTCCTATGCTGTAACAAAAATTTGACCAGTACTCCCCATTTGGACCAATTGTTGTGCCACAGCTTGCTCATCTAAATGCAAGGGAGATTTAGATGGGGAATACATTTGTTGATTTGATTGTTCTAGCCCTTTGTCTTTCCTTTATCTTTTGAGAGATGGAAATCCTTGGGCACTAGGTTCTATTGGCCTCTTTCCTTTAGGATTAGGGATTGTCTCTTTAGCTAGCAAGACTACATTGTACCCCCTTCTTTGGTAAACAATATATTTTCCTGGTGGGAAATACCTAGCATGCACTATTCTTCCCAAAATTGCTTGAGCCTTCTTTGGCTCTGTTTGTAGAATATTTTCTCTCTTTTGATTCAGCACATGCATGATATTCTCAAAATCATTCATAAGATGCTCTATCTTGGTAGCCCATGTATTCTTCTCTTTCAAAAGATCAAAATTTCTATCAAAGTGGTGCACAAAATCAATTATTTTCTTATTTACAAGCCATTTCTCTTTATCAATCTCTTGGTTAATGAGATCAAAATTATTTCTAATTATATCTTCAAGGAAATTGAACTTATGATTCAACACCAAGCACTTTGTTTTTTCTTTGAACAAATCTCTGATAAAGGCCTCATTGTTTGCGCACCTACTTGTAGTAGTCCCCAAATTATGAGGCTTTAAATAATCCTGAAGATATTTCCACCCTCCCTTTGTCATAATGAGTTGGTGAGCAATAGTAATAGTAGGGAAGATAGTTCCTTTTCCTCTATCGTCTACGGCATCTTCATGCAATCCTCCAATTTGCCTTAGGATCTTAGCCACTCCTATCTTAGGAGGTACTCTATAAGGCAACACATTGGGGATACCCCTGAAACCATAAATTCTAAACACAGTGGACACTAGATATGGGATAACATCACCCCAATTATGTACTATCTTGAGCTCTGGATTATATTCTTTAGGTCTCAACAATTTCAACAATGACTCAGGAATCCTTGGGTCTTCCTTGATTAACAATATTTTGAGTCTAGCAGCAAAACATTTCTCAAAATTGACATAGCTAGCTTTCTTGTTATCCCATGTCACGTTAGCATTCCACAACTACACAGGCATGCTTTTTTTATCCTTGAATCTAACCAGATCCATTTCCTTTTCAAAATACTCAGCACCCTTATATAAGAAAATGTGCATCAGCATAGAATACTATGAGAAAGACCTTGTCACCTTTTGATTTCTGACTTCTATCAACCCCTCATGAATCACATCTACTAAATAAGAGGAAAAATCAAATATAATTGTCAGGTGGGGATGCAGTATCTAAACCATCATCATCATGCAGTGAATTGGCATCTCTATTTGTTCATCATCACCACAAACTTGGCAGAGTGCCCTATATGTTTCCTTAGCCTTTAATGTGAAATAATCCATTTTAAAAGGCTCCACAGTGTTAGGCCCTACCAAGACCAGACCTCCAACCTTACCAAAATATTACTTCAGTGGTCCTTCTCTAAGATATTTCCTTTGGGCCATATATACTTCCTTTAACTGCCCAAAATCAACCTTGTCCATGTAATTATCTGGACTATTCAATTTAAACACATCTCTAATTTCAGTTGCAGTTATTTTATTCAGAACATGCCCATTCTTATCACTAACCACCCTAGATATATGGTTATAATTTGCAACTATTTGCACAAGCATATCTATGTCCATGAAAACCCCAGGTACCACCAACTTCCCTAGGTCAAATTGACAAATATTGTTGCCAGGAGGATTAGCATTTTGCTGGCTGAATAAGACTTTGAGTAAATCTAAACTAGTGATCTCTATCTTGGAATCTCTAACATATTGTCCTAAATCATAGAGCCCAGCAGCTATCTTCCATCGTGGGTTTTTGGGCACTAAGTCTTTTACCTTAGACGAATCATTCGTAGACCTAGTCAATTGCTGCAAGAAATCATCACAAACATTTCTTTCTTTGTAGTTCACCTTTTCAAAAAACTCTCTCCTAAGAGACATGCTAAAACTAGGGTTTCAAAATACAATGGTCAAGAAATTTGAAAATGAACACCCTTCTTCTCTCCCAACAACTCCTTTGATTTCAAATTATAAAAATAAAACATAGATTACCCATTTTTCCTAAAATTGGACACTGAGATCTCTTCACAACCCACAATTCTCCTCAAATGCTTCAAAATAAATTTCAAGTGAGGAATCAACGGCAATTTTATTGTTTTAAACTATGAATTTGAATTACTGAAACATCCACATGCTTGCCATTACTGTCCCTGTTTATTCGAGCATTTAACTCTAGAGCTAGCACCTTTTTATTTCTATATTTGAAACTGGGCCATTGATCTTAAAAACTTTCATCATTGAATGGTTCAGATCTCTTTACAACTAACAGTCATGTCCTCAAGCAAATTGGATGGCTGGTGCTTTTCCTTGAAGGATAAAAATCATGCACTTTTAGCCCAAGGCTTCACGCCTATCATTGGATAAAAAAAAACTGCCATGAACTTTATTCCACTTTAGTTCCACCGCTACAAGGTCCCACCAAGTCTTGGACACATGGCATCATCTCGCATTCCCTTGTTACTGACATTTTTGACAACTTGAGACCAAGGCTTTGTGCTAGCCATTGGATTTTCCCACAAAGGTAAGAGGCGGACCCACCGATGCTTATGTGTCACACCATCATGAAGTTGGCTATCAAAAGTATATCTCTAAGATTCTTCAAGGGATCATGACAGCCACCGGATTGAAAAATCAATGGTGGGGATGACGTCACTTTATAGCTTTGATTTATCTGGTAGATCTAATGGCTATTGCATAACCTTGATGATTAAACCATTATCACTTTTGGTCCAAGGCTTCATGCCAGCCATCAGATCCATTAATATTTAACTAAGTGCTATTGCGGGGTCCCACCAAGTCTTAGACACATGGCACAATCATGAATTCCCTTGATACTAAAGGTACTACATCTTAATCTATGAGGCTTAGTGCCAACCATTAGATTAAACAAAACAAGCGTGACACATGAATGAAGAATAAAAGGCTTTGCGAGCTCTTACACTTAGGAAAATTGATGTCTACATTTTAGGAGAACAATTAAGAGTGGGCCCATCCCTTTTGCAACACATGAGGGAATGTAGCTTAAGTGATTTCTGAAAAAAGTAACATTGAAATAGAACACAGCTAGGTAATATTTAGGGTTTTTCACAATTTCAAAAGGAATACCCCTTAGAAACCTAGGGTTTTGACCCTTTAGGAAAAGCTTGAACCCTTTCACAACATTGTAATAGAAAAATTCCAGACTTTCTTGACAACACTCAAGACAGGCAATGACAACTTAACAAAGACGTACTAGAAGCCAAAACTTCAACTAACAACTCAAGAAACCTGAAAGAGCTCCAATAGGAACTAAGTTCTAAAAGAAAGAAGTTGGAAGATGAGAGGGAGGTCTTAAAGCAAATGAAGGAGAAATTTTCCATGGGAATTGAGATTTTAAAGGCTAAAGAGGAGTATAAGGAGAAGTTTGAGGATTGGACCAGAGATAGCATTATGTAGTTTTCTCAGGCTTTGGAGCACAAGCAAATCTATGATGTAGGAGAAAAGGTAAAAACTATCCTAGAGGCATTTGAATTAGAAAAGGACACCTTGGATATTTTTTTACCTAAATGGATTAGGAGGTTCACTGAGCTGAAATTGTCTTATATTGCATCTAAAAGGGAAAGAAATAAAGATGAAAAATTAAAGGATACATACAAAATGGTCAAGGATTTGATGTATTTTGACATCAGGAGGGATAGGATTAAGTCAAAGGTGATTGCACTAAGGAATGAGTATTCTAGAAATCAGTGTAAGCTATGCCCCAGTATTTTTAACAAGCATGGAAAGTTGAAGGAAAAGGACAAATGGATGCAACAAATGGATGAGGATTTATATATAAGGATGAGTAACATATGGAGTCATGATAACATTTTTTTGTTTGTGCAAACTATAGAGGTATTAGAAAATGTGAGGGCATACTTTGATTTTGGGAAAAAGGAGGTTTATCAGTTGAAAGCTAACTAGGATGACTTGAAGACTAGAGAGCCTAGGATTACAGATTTCCCTTGGCCCCAGAAGTAAAGTTGTTGGATGAAAATGACAAATATACGGGACTCCAAAGCAACTAGATCCAAGTGGCACTTCCGATCAGAGTTAAAGGCAGTTGCAAGAGTCGAGCGGTCACAAGACAAAATATTTTGAAATCTTGTAATGAAGTGGTTTTCACTCCACTTGTAATTTTGTCTTTTGCATGAGTCATGTTTTTTTTTTTTTTTTCATTTGATCCATAGCTTGTTGCAGCCTTTCTCTATAAAAGGGCTCCCAGGACCATTTGAAAAGGGCTGGAAAAATCTTGTAGACATTCGTTTCTCAAAATTTCAGTCTAGGGATATAGCTAATAGAAATTGTGTTTTAGAAAATTAGTTTTGGTTTTTGTTATTATTGAGGTGTTTTAGCAATCTGAAGAACAACTGTATATAGGAGTTTGACTCTTCATACTTAATACAAATTGTTCCAACTCCAAGATCTCCTATGTGTTTTATTAATGGGTTATGAATCAAAATGGTTTGTTGCATATTTTTTTCTATGTGTATGTTGTGAATCCTTTGAATTGGTCCAGGATCAAGTAAGATTTCTCTTTGGATTCAACATAGATCTTTTTAAATGTTGCATTGGGATTTCATGTTTGAAGTCTGATTTTGGGATGTTTGCATTTATGGCTTAGATTTTTTGACAATAGTTAACTGTTGTATTAGTTTTATTTTTGAAAGATTTCCCAATGAACAAGACATTGATCAAGGCTTAATTTGTTCCCTTCATTGTTTCGAGTCATGGCTATATTCTACCTATAAATCAACTCCACATTTTTTATAAGTTTTAAGTCTTGTGGTTGTGATTGTTGTCCTTCCATGATAAAGCTAAGAACAATGAATGATTGGTTATAATTTCACACTTGGTTTATCATTTTTTGCTTTCTCAAATCCAGATCAGTTATAGCAATATAGAAGACTTTAAGCTGGATTAGGTACACCTACCTTGGTTTTGCAGAGCCAAAAGAGTAGAGGGCAGTCTTGTCCCTTTAGTTGGTCCAATTACCATAAGCATTACTATAGTTGGAATTAACCATTTTCAAGATTGATCAAAAGGTATATTGGGAGCTTCTTTAAGCATAAATGTTTTCAAACACCAATAAGACATTGTCCTTTTGTCACCATCTTTGGTCTTGGACTTAATCAACATGTCAGTCTTAACTTCATCACGTCAAGACAACCTTACAATGGCTAAAAAAAATTCAGCTAAACCTTATGATCTTAATAAGGAAAAAGAAGAGATTTTTATTGCAGCCATGTCAAAACAGATTGAAACTTTGAAATCTAAGATTCGGGACTTAAAGGGAGGAATGGATACACCATTCAAAAAGTCCTCATTAATCTTTCCTTTTCCCTATAATAATGAGCCATCTATACTTCCCTTTTCTTCAAAAAAAGATGCATCTAAGCACAACAAACCCATCTTTGATCAAGAACAATTTCATGACCATCCTATCTTTGATCAAGAGAGTGAAGAGGAAACTCTTACATATTCAACTAAAAGTATTCTCTATTTACAAGAGAAAGACATTATAAATCAAGAAGAGCTTAATTATCCTTTAGAGAGAGTCTTTACTCCTTTGGGAAAATCTTATGAATCAACATTGGAAGAACTTCTTCAGAATAATCTCATCACATTGCCTCAATTCACACCATGTGGAAAGAGAATTTTGAGTACTTATTGTGCATATCACTAAAATAATGAGCATAAAACCTCATATTTCATGGAATTGAAACATAAAATCCAAGATCTTCTTGATGATGACATAATCAAAGTGGAAAATCCTAATGATTCATCTAATCTCAAGCATGATCAATTTCCAAAATCCATATCTAGCAATAGTTCACATATCACATCTACTTCTTCCACCATTCCTCCATCTCCTAAAGCTTCACAACTAGCCACACCATCTCTATCAAGAACTAAGCCTATTGATGACTACGTCTACCCTCAAGGACTACATATAAAAGAAACCCAAGCTAATTTACATTCTTTTGCAAATCTATTCCATGCTTCAAGGATTCTAGATCCCAAGACATCAAGTGCTTCAATGACTAGCAAGCCTATTCCAAATGATTATCCATCATCCCATAAACAATCCCTTACGCAAATTAGAACTCCTACCCCATCCTTAGAATTGGCTCCATGTCAAGAGGGTGATCCAAAGTGTGAAGAAACAAATATCGGTAATGATCAAGATACCATCCTTTCTTATCCAATGGTTGACCAAAGTTACATATCTCAAGAGTCACATGATGATTTCATCATCCCCTTCTATTTATTCCTAGAAGACACTCTTACACCTCCTATATCTTATCCACCTTCTAAGAAAGATCAAGATATAATTTCCACCATCTCTAGTGATCCTATTGAAAATAAAGAGGAAATTATCCTTTGTACACCATCTAAAGATCCTTGTCAAGATCAGAGTTTCCCATCATCCTCTTGTCATATTCTTCCATATCTACCTCAAGAAACCATCATTCATCCAAATCACTTGGATAACAATAAATACCCTCTAGCTTCAGTTTCTCCTACCAAATCTACTCATGCACCTACTGATATAAAGATGAAATCTAAAGAGAAGAGCCTTGGTCATGCAACTCACACTAAAGATGTTGATATTCCTTTCACACCTTATCTCCCTCCATTTGTACATAAGAATCAATATTCTCCATCCTCCAAGTCCATTCTTGGTCCCTATATCCCAAAGCTAAAGTTGTCAAACCTTCCATCTATATTGGGTCCCTATATGCCAAAGTTAAGGTCATTAAACCTTCCATATATATTGGGTCCTTATATCCCTCCATCCACCATGCCTATCACTACTAGCTTGTCATTCACTTATTCTATAATCTATCAAGATCAACAAAGACATACATCCTTGAACCCTCCCTATCAACCCATCCATATGAACCAGCCATATCAGTCATATTCATCCATAGTTCCCAAGTCTTTTGGAAGCAATTTGGATGTATAATGAAAAAATTAGAAATACAAGAATCTACTTACATATGAAGATCACTATGTCCAGTCTAATCGACATGTTATTATAAATAAAAATAAAATATTTAAGATACCAAAAGTGTCCTCTAAGAAAAAAAGAAAATCAAAGAAAATATGGGTTCCTAAATCCATCATGGAAGAATTGTGTTCTAAATCATCTGAAAGCAAAGGAAAATCAAAACTTATGTGGATTCCCAAGTCTCTCTTACAAGACTTGAACAAAAAGGAAAAATTAGAGTTGACATCCAAGCTTCCAAAGTCTTCCACTTCATCTCCATCTAAACATCTCCCATCTTCTAGCTCCATTTTGGGTCCTCATGTCCCAAAATCCACCACCTTCAATACTTCACCCTCTTCTCCATCCATCTTGGGTTCTTGTGTACCAAGATCCATATCCACTCATACATCAAAGACTCAAGCTATTCCATCCATTTTTCCTCCATCCATCTACTACCCCTCAAGGTGTGTGTCAATGTTGATCTTATCACCATTTCCATCTAACCCTACACAAACCTTTCAATACCCTATCCAATATCTCACACCTACCTACTGTAGTAGGTAAAAATGCAAGAAAGGAAATAACATATATGAAACTATAGTTAAATCCTACATTAATACATACACCTCAAAGGATGTGGGAAATACATGAAAAGAGAAGAAATGGACTCTAGTCTACTCTAACAACATGCAAACCTCCCAAAAGAAGAAGATGAATTTGATGTGTTGAAGTGATTGGAATGTGATTGCTCACAATTCCAGCAACATAAAAATGTTGTAGGAGTCTTGTTTTGATGAGGAGAGAAACTCTCCTTTTATATGATTTTGGATGGAATGGACGGTCAGGATTCAAATTTGGATGAAGGGCTAGGATTGCATAGGATCAATGATGTGGAGTCCATGTGGAGGGCACATGGATACCAAATGGATTAAAGCTCAAATTTAAATTCAAAATGGATTTGAATTTAAAATAAGGAATTTGAATATAAAAATGAGGAGCATAGGCTCCTATGTGAGAGGATAAGGAAAGTGGGGGACAAGGAATTAAAAATTCTAGGAGTGGGCTGAATAAAGAAATGCAAGTGGTGGAAAAGACTGGGGAATATAGAATTAAAATTTAAGCATGGGGGACAAGTGTGGAAGAGAGGCACATGGGCATGGGCCTCCATGGAAAAGTGGGATACAAGGCCATATGTGTGTGGGCCTCCCTTGATGATGTGTATTTGTGAGGATTAATTCATCTTAGAAATGTATTATTCCTCACAAATGGATATTCCATATTTATGAAATTTGAAATTGCATAAATTAGGAAAAGGGATAATCAATTAATGAACCATTAATCAATTATGCAGATTTAGGATTAAGGAAAATTTTAAGTGTCTACTATTGGAAATAATGGAAGGTATGTACTGAGAGGGGAGGGGTGAATCAGTACCTTCAAAATTTTTAAACTTGACTCTTAAACTGTTGCTCGGTATATTGTAAGCATATTCATCCTTATAGATATATTATCAATTAAACATGATAGATATCATTCTAAATGTAATAGAAAACATGTAAAGATAGGAAAAAATCATGAAACTTATTTGCACATGACACAAGATATGATTATGCAAAAAACCCCTATTAGAAGGTAAAAACTGCGGTGGGGATGACACCCACAATGCTTCACTATCTGTAGAATGGAATTTTGTTTTTTAAGGCTACAATTTGATCACTTATGATGATCTACCCTATTAGAAGTACTTTTAGACTATTAAGTCTACTCTATTAGGAGATTTGAACATCATAATGTATGTGAGTACTCTGTTAAGATATTTTACAACAGACTATTAAGTCTACCTTCTTAAAGGATTTGTGATACATATACAACGGTTAAGTTGTAACTAAATTATGTTTGATCTCTATGATGCAATATATTGTTACTGAATATAGATCCTATGAAGTACTTATTGAATATCACCTTGTTGTGATAGAATAATACATTTATCTACTTGGTAGCCTCTATGTAGTTCTTGAAAACTAAATTTGATCTTTTAAGTCTCGTTCTGCATAAATCCTCATGTCTGATCCATAGATATCCTTCATGGCTACTTCATCATGGACACCCCAATTAATGGTGTACTAATATCTATTTATACTATGGTATTGACCTAATTAGGTCTACACAAGAGAAAAGCCTAAGATCAAGGTTTACAATTGATACCTTTGATCACTTAGTTGCATGATAGTCAACTAGTTAACTGATTTAAATCTACAACTAATGATTTTCTTTATCTTGAGAAAAATGATAAAAATCATAAATCATAAATCTATTTTTATGCAAAAATGCACTTTTTTTATCATGTGCTTTTTAGATCCGCTTTCCTTAGTAACTGTCTTCTCAGTGAGACTGGTGCTTGGTGAAGTTTCTTTGCTTGATGATGTATCTTCGTAGACTGGGTCACTCGGTGAAGTTCACTACTCAGTTGAATGCTCGCTTGGTGATCGCTTCTGCTCAGTGATCACTATAGCTTGGTTATGCTTGTCACTCGGTGACTATTTCAACTAACCAACACTATTTGAATACTAATGACGATTTGTTATAGATTATCAATCTCCCCCTTTGGCATTAGTATCAAAAAATCATGTGTATAATCTACATATGTATGTATAGTGTTCTTATATGCTTACTCCCCCTATGCAAATGATTTTGAATAATTTGGAATCTATTTGTATATATCTTTCCCCTTTTTACATATTACATATCCCCTTTTGAGATGTATGTACTGTGAATCGTACTTATCTTTCCTTTTTAACTATACTCATCACTGTATATCTTTTCCCCCTTTTTTGAAATTAATGACAAAGAATGACATTTCATAGTTTGTCAAAAATATGGGAATGAGAGGTCTTTAGATCATTCAACAATTTCTCCCATTTCTCCTTCAAATTTGCTAGGGTCATATGCTGCAAAGTTTGTTGAGCATTCATGTCATATATGCTTTCAACAGCTGACATGTCAAGGGTTTCAATCAAATTATTTTTTGTTGACAAATGATTTTGCATAAGTGTTAGATGTGATAGTAGTAGAGCTTGTGGCTCGGTAACCTAATCTCTTATTTTTCTTTCAGCATTTTGATATTCAAGTCTTAACCATTTTGACTTGATGCCCTTTGTATGATGCATATTGAATGCATTTGAGTTGATTAGAAGACTTCTTGCACTTTCTTTTAGATCTTCATCTAATTTTGCAATCGTTTCACTGAACTCTTTAGTGAAATTAACTATTGTGCATAACTTCTGAACTAAGGTTGTCATTTTAGATAATACATTTTCAATTGAACTGACTAATAGTTTTAACTTGTTAATAGCCCCTTCTTGGCTGATTTTCTCTATTAGCTTGTAGTGATACTTCTCCTCAGCTTCGTCCTCCATGATCTGCTTGACATCAATATTTTGGTCATGAATTGCCTTGGTTAGTATTGCTAGTTGATCCATAATGGGGGCATCATGATTAATTTCTATATTAGGTACTAGCTATGAGAGTATATTTCTTGAGGCTTCTAAGAAATCCTTGTCTTTTTGCTTTGTCCTCAACTTGTCTTGTTCAACCTTTTTCTTGCATAGTATTTCATATGACTTTAGTGTGGTAGAATCAAGATTGTTGGGGTCCAACTTAGGTCTAATTATCACTTCATCTAGTGATACATTTTTTTTCCTTGACCTCTTTTTTCTCTTGTTCTTAGTCCCACTTGTTGAGAATGAATGAAGAACAATTTCCCTTTATGTATTAAGTGGACCTGATTGTGACTGGTTCTTTTCCTTTGTATTAGGCTCACTAGGAAAATTTTTGCTCTCTTTATCTATCATATTGTTCTTCTTATCATTGTTCTTGGCCTTTTTACCTATTTTATTGGGGTTGGGTATGTTGCATTCTATACTCCCTTCTATATTTCCCCTTGAGGTGCGCCCGGTTGCATCACCTATTGTACTTTATACTTGTTCTTGATCACCATGTTTTGCAATTTTCTATGGTGGTGGTTTGTTTGGTACTTGTTGATTTTCATTTAATATAGTCATTGTCTAAAATAATATTGGCCTCTTACCCTTTGAGTTCACTTTAGAATCTTCTCTATGATTCTCTGTGTTATGTGAAACATCTATCTCTTCTTGTTTCACTGTGACATTCTTCATCCAATACCAATTGTCTTGATATGTGTTAGTTTTGTCCTTTATTGTTATCCTCTCTTTGGATAGATCAATAGGATTTGCATCCTTCATATCATTGATTAGGATATGCTCTATGCTCAGTGAAGAGTGTGATGGACCTTCTAATGTTGTTAGAGCATTTTCATCTCTAAGTACTGCAATGGTTTTCAAAATATTTGTCTAAATATTGAAGCTCTCTTGTTTAACTGCCTTTACTCTATTGAGTAATATATAATATGCTCATTTCCTTGAGTTAAATTTACTAGCATAGTTGTTCATCATTTTGTCAAATTTTGCCACTTTTTCTTTAGGTAGTAATTGAAGAAGTGTCCTCTTCCTTGCTATCTTCTCTTCTTGTAAAGCATAATACCATTTGCATTCTATGTTTTCATAGAGTTTACTAGGTATTTATTTTTCAATTTCCATAGGTAAAAATTTTTAAGATATAATCATATGAATAACAACATCTTCTATAATTTCTTGTTCCTCGGTTGTTAGTCTTTCCCATTGCTTGATCATGGGGAATTTAAGACTTCCATTTGTCTTGATTTCCTAAGTTGTTTGGTTTGTTGTTTTAGGAACTACTTTCTTTGTATTTGTTGACTTCTTAGACATTCCCATGTCTTGTATAGACTCCTCATTGTCTATTTGACTCCTTAAGTTCTTTTTGTCTTTTGGTTGGAGTTGACAGCTTAGTTGAAGGTGTATCCTACCTCTTTTGATTTGAAATCTTTGTTGGAGGCTTAGTTATTTTTACAAGTCCTTTTCTCAGTGGTGGAGAATCACCCTATGTGGTCTTGCTCCTTGTTGAAGGTGTCGAGGAAGTCATGAGAACTTTTTCCCTTTTTCCAATAGGAATGTTATCATCTGAATCAGTTGATTCTGGTTCTGGTCTCTTGTTACTGACAATAATTTGCAATTATTTCTTAGTGGTTTTACTCACATTGTTTTTATCCTTGTTATTGTCTAATCTTTTGTTTTGTGTTTGCACAAGTTTGGTTGTTTTCTTTTCATCTCTTTTGGAGTTTAAGTCACTTTTAATTCTTGACTTGACTTCCTCATATGTGCCAAATCGTGAAAGATCATAATCTATTGGATCTTCTATCAAGGTTTTAATAGCACTTGTTGCTAGATCTATGTCAATTTCATAGCCTAATGTTGGTAGCCATGCAGTTCTTTGTTCTACTACTTTAATTATGGTTACATCTATGTCAACCATAAAACATATGTCTTCCTTGTATTCCTCTACAAGGGATGGTAGAATCCTATTCCTCTTTTGCATTATAGACTTGAAAGAATTCATATATGCATCTAATACAATGTCACAATTGTCTCCTAGACCTTTGATTAAATTTGTGGCATGTGTTGTGATAGGTCGGTGTGTATACCATGTGACATTATCGACCATTGGAAAGAAATGTTGGAAGTAGAAAAATGTGCACATGATAAGTGACCCATACTTACATGTGTTTGAGTTGTTGGACCTAATTGTCCTCATGTTTTCTTCTAGTTTCTTCAAGAGTAGGTTAGCAAGATCTACTTGTGTGCCCTTCTTTACAATGTTGAAGGTTGTATCCACTCTAGCACAGGAAACATTGTTCTGCCTGCTTGCTTAAAATGTTTTTTAACCTATCACCAATTCTCCAAATGATAGTTCATGATCGGTGATTGTCCTCAATTTCAATCCTCTACCATCCCATTCTGATCCTATCAATCTTTCAATTTATTCTCTTGGTGGGGTATGAGATGATTTTCCCTTGTCAATGGTAGGGTACCTAGTGACTGCATGAATTATATCATTTGTGACTGTCTTGGGTTCATCCAGCAATAATTTTCCCTCATATACTCTGCTTAGCACAATTCCTATCCAATCAAGCTTAAATTCCTTTGAGAAGGTTAGGGCATTTTTCAAACCCTTAACCTCTATGTGTTTGTATCCATCCTTCAAATTTCCATTCACACATAGATTTTGGTAAGCTTATTCAATCTTTGTATCTCCTATGTCTGTTAATTTGCAGTGAATGTAGGTATGAATATCTTGAACCTGCAAAACCCTAGATAGAATTGCTGAAAATGCTCCTAGTTGGTCTTGAATATTTCTAGCTCCACTATATATTTCATAGCTTGGTTCTTTTATTGATGTGTTCTTTATTAATGTGAAATCCTTGTCCTTTATGACCTTGGCCCTTTTTTCTTGAGATCGGGTTGCCATTGTGTTTTGAATATTTAGGGCTTTGACATTGAATCAACAGTCTACTTGGTATATGAAGAACTCAGTCAATTTCTTGTATTAGATGCTTGAGATCTTTGTTAAATGCAGTTAGAGATATTCTTAAGTTGTTCTACAAACACAAATTCTTGAATCTCTTTGTTCTGCTCTCTGTTGTATTCAAATTGTTGTAAAATAAAATTAATTGTTGTTGCACCTTTATGGTGAAAAGTGACCTAAGTAGTTTCATAAATACAGACCTAACCCTCGGTCAACAAAGTAGTCTTAATGAATTAGCAGGCTAAATTTTCTGTTCAGTCAACACGCTGATCATTCAACTTGGTGGCACTATCGCACGATTGACATGCCATTATCTCGGTGTAAGATTTCAACTTAGTTGACATTATATTTGTTACAGATGGGCTAGAGATGCTCGGTTGTATTCTTAACCAACCATCAGTATATGCTCAGTTATTCATTAACCAAATAGTCATAAAGCAAAGTATAACAAGTAATACCACAATGCATCTTCTTTCATGTCAATTTGGAGTTCTATCAATGATTATAGGAATTGATGAAAGATATAGCTTTATAGGTTCAATTTTGTACTTACTTGAGATGCTTAGGTGGAGGTTGTGTGATCACCTGATCCATTAGATAAGGTGTCACTAGTAGTAGTGCTTGGCTTAGCATCATTGTCATTTGTAGGTCTTCTCCAAATTTTGTCTCTTTCTCTCCTGATATTTTCCATTGTGTTCTTATTAGCGTATGTTCTTGTATCTATCACTCAGTGTCTGCAGTTTCTACTTGCATGAATGACCTTTTGACAATGTAGACATGCCATATCAGGGTTTGTCCATTTCTTGGATCTTTTTATCCTCCTCCTTATATAGGTAGCAGCTAAGTGCCCAAATTTTCCACATGTAGTGTAGTTCATCCATGTATTGTAATCCATTATGTGTGCATTATTGACTCTGCTCAGTTGCTATGAATTTTATTTTTCCTTTCTATTGCACTCATCATATGTGTGACCATACATATTGCAATGTTTACAATATTTTTCTATGTATGATTTCTTCTTTGTCTTCTTTAGTTCAGATCTATACTCATGGGATTTGTGTCCATGTTTGTTACAATTGTAGCAAATGCCTTTAAATGTAGATGTAAGTTTAGGCATACTTTTTTCTTTGTATCTAAAAATATTTGAAGTGTGGCCTAGTTTTCCAGAGTGATGACATGAGAGTCTCTTTGGCTTTAGATTTTCATATCCATACTCTTGCTCAGCTTGGTTTGAGGAATTTCCATGCTTGGTAAAGCCTGAACCAATGTTCATGTTGTGTCTTCTTTGTTCATCCAAGAATTTATCCATTCTTTTTGTACTTTCATCGGCTTTGGTGATCATGTCACTATGTTGTTGCAGAATCTATGCTTCTTGTTTCAGTCTTTCATTCTCCTCTTTTAGTTCACCAAAAACTTCCAATTTTTTGTTGAGCTCCATATTTACTCAGTTAGCCTCATGACTCATGAGGACTATTTGATTAGTGATTTCAAAGTGTTTTTTTGTGAGTCTTTGTATCTCAGATTCCTTTTCCTGCAACTTGTCAGTGATCTTTCTTCTATCATCAATAACTAGGTTCCTTTCTTGATTACCATTTCTAGCATCATTCATCACATCAATCATTCTTACCATCTATGTCTCTTGACTGATTTGTAACATTTTTACTTGATTAATGAGATATTGATTGATATCATTTAGATCTGCAATGTCCTTTCTAGATGTGTCAAATATATTTCTAGATCTAGATCTTGAGGATTCATAGAATTTAGGTATCTCCTCTTCATTATAGTTAGTCTCTTTGAGTGTGGATGTCGTAGATTTTCTTTCACTCAATAGGTCTCTTATCTTAGCCTCTTTGTATTGTGCAAAGTAAATTTTTAATTACAACTTCTCATTCTCAATAGTTTTGTCAAGCTTATACTTTTCCATTCTTAGATCTTTTCTCTAGAGTCTTTAGACTTTCCAATATAAGAGATCTAGCTTTGATACTAGTTTTTGGAAATGATGGAAGGTATGTACTAAGAGAGGAGGGGTGAATCAATACCTTCAAAACTTTTAAACTTGACTGGTAAATTGTTGCTCAGTATATTGTAAGCATATTCATCCTTATAGTTGTATTCTCAATTAAGCATGATAGATATCATTCTGAATGTAATAGCAAACATGTAAAGATGGAAAACATTCATGAAACTTATTTGTACAGGACACAAGATATGATTATGCAGAAAACCCCTGTTAGAAGGTAAAAACTATGGTGGGGATAACACCCACAATGCTTCACTATCTGCAGAATGGAAGTTTGTCACTTAAGGCTACAATTTGATCACTTTTGATGATCTACCCTATTAGGAGTACTTTTAGACTATTAAGTCTACTCTGTTACAAGATTTGAACATCATAATGTATGTGAGTACTCTGTTAAGATATTTTACAATAGACTGTTAAGTCTACCTTCTTAAAGGATTTGTGATAGGGCTACAATGGTTAAGTTGTAATTGAATTGTGTTTGATCTATATGATGCAATCTATTATTGTTGAATATAGATCCTATGAAGTACTTATTGAATATCACCTTATTGTGATAGAATAATACATTTATCTGCTCAGTAGCCTCTATGTAGTTCTTGAAAACTAAATTTTATCTTTTAAGTCTCCTTCTACATAAATCCTCCTATCTGACCCATAGATATCCTTTGTGGCTACTTCATCATGGAAACCCCAATTAATGGTGTCCTGATATCTATTTATACTATGGTGTTGACCTAATTAGGTTTATGCAAGAGAAGAGCCTAAGATCAAGGTTTATAATTGATACCTTTGATCACTTTGTTGCATGATAGTCAATCAATTAACTAATTTAAATTTACAACTAATTCTTTTCTTTATCTTGAGAAAAATGATAAAAATGATAAAGCATAAAGTTTTTTTCATGCAAAAATGTGCTTTGGTTATCGTGTGATTTTTAGATCCACTTTCTTGGGTAACTGTCTTCTCAGTGAGACTGGTGCTCAGTGAAGTTTCTTTTCTCAGTGATGTCTCTTCACAGACTGGGTCTCTCGGTGAAGTTCACTACTTGGTTGAATACTCGCTTAGTGATCACTTTTTCTTGGTGATCACTATAGCTCATTTATTCTTGTCACTCAGTGACTGTTTCAACCGACCAACATTGTTTGAATACTAATGACAATCTGTTAGAGATTATCATCTATATTTTTCCCCTCTTTGATGTAGCATCATGAAATGATTTTTTTTCAAAGAAGATTAAAACATAGTGGATAGAAGGGATAAGACTAGTAGCATGATGCCCTGGTCATGAGAGGATAAGGGAGGATGATACCCCCTCGAGAGGATAGATGGGTTCAAAGAACACAAGTGTGCTCTCAAAATGGATAGGAATGTAGAAGGAAGGGAAAAATGGATATGGAGGATGAAGGAAGACAATATAAGGTCATTCTGCAATGGTGTGAGCAACCTAAGTTTGATATTGTACTGGACACTATGCACCAAGGTATGAGGATCCAAGATGATGATGTGCCAAGTTCATGATAAAAAGGAATCATATACATCTCATATGCCTTATGACACCATGATATGGAATACCATGATGCCTTGGAACAATAGGATGCAAAGACCATGATAAATGCAAAAAAAATTCTAACTCATACAAGAAACAAGAAAACATACACATTAACCAAAAGAAAACCAAAATTTTGCTCCTAGTCAAGCTGAAAACCAATTGTTTGATTGATGATGATTGATTGAGGATGGAAACTTTAATGATAAGAACAATGCACATCCAAAGGATTGGGAAGGATACATCATGTGATGATGATTTGATGAAATGAAGTCAATGGATTATCAGTTGATTAGAATCAATATGATGATATGATCAAGGATAAATTATGTTTACAAGATTGGATTGATTGAATTAGTATTGATTGCACTTGATTGGATTAGAAGAATATTTGAGGAATAGATTGGAAGAATGATAGAAAGATAAGATGATTGGATTGGATTAGATTTTATGATTGGATTAGAAGATAGATAGAATGAATGGATTGGAAGATAAGGTGATTGGATTAGAATATAGATAGATTAGAAGATAAATGGATTGGATTAGAAGAGGAATGAATTGGATAGATGAATGGAAGATGGATTGGGACCAATGACAACGGAAAACCTAGGCATGGTAAGGATGGAAGGATATGGATATATGGGTGCGAGAAAGGACAAAGGATGCATGAAATGGAAGGATGACATGTAAGGGATGTGACTTGAGAACTAAAGGATGGTGAATAAGTGGAAGGACTATGATCCAAGGACTATGGTGCAAAGGATGCCCACATATGAGAGATGGGAAGAGGAAAGATGGAGCGATTTGGGATAAAGGCCATATGAGATGGATGGATAGCTATGGAGGATATACATGGAGGGGATGAAAAATCATGTTTTCCAAAGCATGTATTGATGTGTGCATGGATGTATGGATGAAGAATCATGTTTTAAAATTTTCCTTAATCCTAAATCTACATAATTGATTAATGTTTCATTAATTGATTATACCTTTTCCTAATTTATGCAATTTTGAATTTCATAAATATGGAATATCCATTTGTGAGGAATAATGCATTTCTAAAATGAATTAATCCTCACAAATACACATCATCCAAGGAGGCCCACACACATGTGGCCTTGTCTCCCACTTGTCCATGGAGGCCCATGCCCATGTGCCTCTCTTCCATACTTTTCCCCCACACTTGAATTTTTAATTATGTGTTCCCCACTCTTTTTCTCCACTTGAATTTCTTTATTCAGCCCATAGTGCATTGTCTCCCACTCCTAGAATTTTTTATTCATTTTCCCCCCCTTTCCTTATCCTCTCACATGGGAGCCCATGCTCCTCATTTTTATATTCCAATTCATTATTTTAAATTCAAATCCACTTTGAATTTAAAATTGAACCTTAATCCATTTGACATCCATGTGGCCTCCACATGGACTCCACATCATTGATCCTATGCAATCCTAGCCCTTCATCTAGATTTGAATCCTGACCATCCATTCCATCCAAAATCCTATAAAAGGAGAGATTCTCTCCTCATCAAAACAAGAATCCTACCACATTGTTATGCTACTATAATTGTGAGAAACCACATTCCAATCACTTCAACACATCAAACTCATCTTATTCATTTGGGAGGTTTACATGTTGTTAGAGTAGACTAGTCTTCATTTCTTCTCTTTTCTTCTCTTTTCATGTATTTCCCGCATCCTTTGGGGTATATGTATTAATGTAGGATTTAAATGTAGTTTCTTATATGTTATTTCCTTTCTTTCATTTCTACCTACTACACCTATAACCCATCCATCCCATATCCTTCTATTCCTCTTATACAATCCATCATATAACTCGTTGGCTACCATCTCCCTTATCTTCCATTTCATTCCCTACCATCACCCTATCAACATCTTTGAGCATAATTTCAGAGGCCTTGGCCCATCATAGCATATCCTTCAAAGGAGAACTATCCAAAGATCAAGAGACTTTAAGTTCCTCCATATAATAAAAAATATACAAAAAAAGAAAAGAAAAGAAAAAAGATCCTTGGTCAAAACCTAGGAAACAGGGGCCTTGGTAGAAAAAGTAAAGAGAAATTGATTCATCCTATGGTGAAAACCACTTCTTGTGGAACCTTGGATAAGTACCATGATGAAAACCTGGAAAACAAGCATCTTGTGTAATTCCTCCTACTTGCACTCTTCACTTGGGGGCAAGTTTCTTCCATGTTATCTTATCCATCATATCTTACATCTAGCTAGCTCGTGAGGATCCATATTTCTTCTAGTGATCTTGGCAAGGTGGATCTTATCCATGAAAAATATGCATCTTTCCATCCATTAACCTTTCCATTAGCTTATTCACTTGTCCTCATCTATGATACCCTGTCAACATCATTCCTATCCCAAGCCTATCCTTCCTATCTTTGAGCATTCCTTCCATCATCCAAGCCATTCACTTATAGCCCCCATCATAATTTATCATGATCATGCTATCACATCACTATCCTATCCAATTAACCCCTTCGTCTTGATCAAAATGAAGAAAAATAAAGCTAAAATAGTTTATCAAAAACTTCTTGACATGTCCATTCTTTTGGACCATGTGTTTTTCATGACATGAAGTCATTATTCTATATGTTATCCCATAGTGATCCATGAGCCTACATTGTTGTATTCTTTTCCCTAGCTTGGGTAATCTTGAGGAGACTATCCTTGAGAGTTTCATTCACCCTCTTCACCTATCATTGCCTATCTACTTCTGAACCATCAACTTTCTAATCCATCTATATTATTTTATATATTGCTAAACATTGGGGGAAAACCAATGTGATCTTTATTGAGAATGAGTAATCTCTAGAAAAGACAAAAATAGTGAAAAATGTCTTGAAAACAAAATCTAAAATTCATAAAATGTCATAAAAAATGGTTATCATGGTGAAAACCTAGCAATAGGCACCTTGATAAACCAACCAAAAAAAATATTTGAAAAAAAAATTCTGCCAAGTAGGTGAAAACCTGGTAAACAATAGATTGGTAGAAATTAAAAACTATGGACTCACAAGCACAATGGTGTTTCTCAACACTCCCCATAAATACACATCCAAAAATATTGAAAAAAACTGAGATATGTTGAATTTATCTTTGTATGTTGCTTGTTCTCAATGATTTTTTATCATCTTTTCTTTTGTCTACTTATTGTTGGTGTGGTCCCAATGATCCAAAAATGTCAAATAAACTAGGTGTATGTGATACGAGATTCTACATTAAGGTAGAAAGGCCACACATCCCTTGATCCTATTTATTTTCATGCCAAGGTGAGGTTTGAACTATCTCCTTGATTGTTATTTATCTACCTATTTATACAAGACCACAGTCATGTTTATCTTGGCTTTGAATGCCTCAATATAGGTGTACTCTTTCTATATCAAACTACAAACAATGTTTAGGTCATCTCGGTTGTTGTGCCTCAATGCTTATGTTGGTTTCCCACATTTTATCCAATAAAAGTCATATTCATATCCTTATGGTCACAGTTTCCACAATAAGGGTTGTATTGACTCCAATGTTCCAAAAATGCTCGATGATGAAAATTTCCAAAGCTAAAGGCTTAGTAACTACTCCTTAGGTTGCATTCATGTTAGCCTTGCATCTGCAAATGCATGTTGTTAAAATCTATATAATATCAATAGATTTCTCCAATGTGAAGGATTTAATTGTCCTGATTCTATTTTCGTGATCAAAATAAAAATCTAAGTCTTTTGGACTCTGAACCAATGGAAATCTCTCATGTTTGTCTTCCAGCCAATCCTCAAATCATAAATCTTGGTCACATCAAGTTAAGATTATCTCCTAATCACTTTATGAACTCTTTCTAATAAGATCATGTTCTTCCTAAATTGTGTAATAAATAGATTTTATTCTAATCACTGGGGAACCTAGCCATATTTTATTTTTGCTCCCAAGGGGGAAGGATCAAGACATCAACAATTCAGTGATTACATCATCAATCAACACCCCATCGCTAGGGGCATCTTAGCTTCATCACACCAAATGAAGTTGGGATCATATTTAATTAAAGACAACCTAATCAATGATCTTATATAGTGGTGAATGCACTCAGAACCAAATAGATCAGTCTTATATGGGCTATTCATTATTGAAACTAGATACATTGACCAAATTGGCTTCATCACTTCAAATCAAGTCAATTTTCTTGCTAATCAATCTTTTGAATAGGTATTTGGTTTCATTGCTTCAAATAAAATTGAGTATTCTATTTCATATCTTTTGATTGGTCTTGATCCAAATCAAGGTTGGAGTTGGCCCTGTCCTCTTAGAGAATGGTTTCATCAATTCAAATCAAACTATTCTTGGTCTCATCAATGACAAGTCTTTGAATCAATGTGTTGATCGCACATCAATTCAAAGAGGGGCAAATGTAATCAACTAAAAATGGTCACAGAAACCCTAGATCCCCAATCTCAATCAATTAATCAAGAAACCCCAATATTGATAAACCCTAAGCCCTAAATCAAATAGGAAATTCCTCAATCGATCAAATTCAAACTGATCTGACCTGAATCCTAGGTCTTAATTAATCATCTTACTTGATTAAATAATTAATTCCCAAAAATGCAATACATTGGCAAATAAACCTTAGGTTAATTATTTAATTGATATTATGATGTATTAATTAAATAAAATTACTAAATTGTTAATTAAATCCAAAAGAAATTAAATTAATTAATAAAATCTAAAATGTGCATTCAAAATCAATTAAATATTAAAAAATGAATATGACATCATCAAAATTAGTTAACTGAATATCAAAATGGAAAAAAATTAGTTGTATTCAGTTAGCTCATTCTTATTAGATTTTGCATTTTGGAAAAAAAGTTGTTAAATGAAAATGATTTTGGAAGTTTCCAAAAAGATAGAATCTTTCGACCAATCACATTGCTTGTACATGGATTGTGCTTCCTCAAACTGAATCTGAACCACTCATTTCTTTTGATCTCGACCATCGATTTGGAAGAGGTTTTCTATAAAATGAAGAGTTTTTCCTTCACAAAGGATACTAATTTCTTTTTCTATCATTATTATGTTGTTTTTATCATTTTTGCATTCAAATATTTTTACATTTTGGCTTCATTTACTTATCTTTATTTAATTTGTTTAAGCATGCAAATCTTAATTTTAGAGCATATTTGAATTTGGTGCTTTAAAAAGAATCCATCACACTTCAATTTGGTGCTATAAAACTTGTCTAATTAGCATTGGATAAACAAAAAACTACATAATAATTTAGATTAGATCATTTAGATCATTTTAAAATAGATTAAAAGTCCTTCATTTAGAATAGTGTGTAGTCACTAAATTTGTGATGATCTGAGAGGAAACTCATACTCCTGCCTACTAGAAGGCAATGGGTCAGTGTCGGTTAGTTTAGATAGTTTATTACATTTTTATTTTATGTTTTCTAACCTGCTAACCACATAAAGACTCATTGAAGTGTGTGTGTTTTGCAACTTGTAGGTAGAAACCCATTTCCATGCATACAAAATGCGTAGGATTCACCACACATTCTCAGGAGTCACAATCATCTCCCTTATCAGAAGATGGAAGGTGTTGTGATCTGAGTGCCATCTCTTGGCTAAATTAGTCAACAACCCTTGATTCACCCTAATATCAGGAAAATCTATCAAGGAACCAAGACCTAAATGACTGACAATCTATCTCTTTGCATTAGCCGACAAGGTAGAAAATGTTAGCACTCATGCAGGATGAGGTACTTGGAAAGACACCATAGGAAAATTAGTCTGCTAGGAAGAAATCAAGATAGACATTAGTATAACTAACAATTAGACAATCTAGAAAACCCAACAGTTAGAATTTTTAAGAAAAAAAAAGAAATATAGGCATTTTAACATAGTTTTATAGAAATGACTCTATTTTTCCAAGATGCGACCTTGAACCCTAGATACAATCCTATTTTTATAGGATGCGATTCTATTTTTACAAGACACGACCTTGCTCGTGGTTTGGAAAATTTTCACAAGAACTGACTGACTAGTGAAAGATAGGATGTAATCTTGTTTTCATTGGATGCCATCCAAAAAAAAATTATTTCTTGGATGCAACACAAGATTTACTAGATGTGATCTCGAATCCCAGATGCAACCCAAAACTATTTTGGCTACAAAAATTACAAAAAGACCTAAAAATGAAAACTGAAAGCATGACAAGGAAGCTCTCATTGTACTCAATGGGGATGCACAATGTGTTGGTCATTGATGATGATGCACAAGCTCAAATTGATGCCTCTAAATGGGGACCACCATTTTCTCTCTAGAGCTTAGAAAATTACCAAGGATAAAAGTGAAAATGAATGGGTAAAAAGTAATTTTTGAGGCTTATATTGACCTTCTAGGTCTAAACAGAAGCTTCAGAACCTTAAGCAGACTCTTGCCACTCTATTTTATTCTTCTCTATCTATCGGGAACAAAATTGAATATGCAGACAACATCATTTCCAGAATAATAATAATTTTGTGACACTTCCTGTGACATGCAAAATTGACCTCTACAAGCTGAAAATGATCCACAAAGCTTACAAAACAGTTTTCCAAGATCCTTTCTCGCAATATGCATTTCACATATTCAAAAATCTTGGTCGTACATCATTTTATTATGCTCTTAATTACATTTTGAGGTCGTCAAACTTGGTAAAATTGTGTTTTCTCTTAACACTTTCACTCGACCTCATTCTAATTGATTTTTCTTGATCCAATCATGTCTTCCATCGATCTATCATGGATATTCATCTTCTAAAGAGGGATTTCTTCAATCTTTTCTTTGATTTTGTTCCCAAGGGGGCATGATCACATCTAAATCAATCAAATTCTTTCTAAAAATGCAAATCTAAATTCATAATCAATCAAATAGGGGCATGACATTTTCCTTCAATCAAGTTGGGACTATTGGATAGAAGGCTTTAGCATAAAACAAGCTAGATATCTATGCCTATAATCTCTTTAGCTCTCATAAGCTTCTTAAAGACCTTCATTTGATCAATTTCAGAGTCACTATTATCAATTCTTGTTCAATTAGGTTTAGAATTGATATCTCTAAATTAATCTTCAATAGACCTTCATTCGATCAAGTTTGAAGTCGATACTATCAGTCTTAGTTCAATAAAGTTTGAGATTAGCATCATCACCCAAATTTCATTCAATCAAGTGTGAAATTCTCAAAAAATTTGAAGTCAACATCAGATATTCTTTGAATCAATGTGATGCTTGCACATCAATTCAAAGAAGGGAAAATATAACCACCCTAAATTGGTCTACTCTAACTAGAGACCCCTATTTTCCCTAAATGTGATCATACCTCTAATTATGCCAATCCAAATATCTGATTATTGGCATAATTCATCAAAATCAAGGATAATTTTTTAAATCTATGTGATTTATCACTAACCTCTTATTAATTACCTAGGAATATTTAATTAAATCAATCTCATTAAATTCCTTTGCTAAAGTAATTAATTTAACTCAATTGATAAAGAATCTCAATTTATAACTCATCATGGAAAGTCAATCCATTGACTAATGAGCATTAAATCACATGAATCAACCAATATTCAATCCTCAAGTCTCTTAATAGATCAATCACCTCTATCAATTTAATCTTCTCTTCCATAAAAGGACTGAATTTTGAGCTCAAATGGTCCTAATGTTCTGATTTCTTAATTCTTAATTCGATCTTATATTGTCAAAATATTGTCATGTTTTCTTAGCTAATTAGATAACATTTAAATTGGCATAACGAGTAAATGAATCATGTTTAGTATAAATTTTATACTATTTTCTTTATATGCATTATTGAATATTCTATTTTAGGATTGAATGTGTCACTGATCTAAATGCATAATCTAAGAGTATTTTATTAAATAGATCATACTTTTTCTAAATAGGAAGCAATATGTCAATTTCATTGATTTCCTTAGGATTTTCAATTGATTTGAATTTTTCTAAGCTTTGATATAATGACATATTGAAGTGTTGTGTTGTAGGTTTTTAGGTACAATATTCACACACACAATATGCACTTATTGCTGACGAGAACAATGAAAAAGGAACAAATTACTTTTTGTCTCATTGTATTGAGGCCAAAAAATAATTAACAACTATAGTCATTAATAGAGAGGGTATTGAGTACCCAATAAGATCTATTGTTGTGTCGAGTTGTATTAAGACCTCTTAAACTCATTTTACTACACTTTGCATTGATTTTAGCGTTAACTTGTCCTCCTATAATATGTAGGTACCTTATAAATCTAGGTTTATAACAAAACTTGCAATGTGGCTAAGTTTAAAGTTTCAACACTGGGTATCTTTCAAACCATTTATCGTTCCCTTGAACCATTAGCTTTAGTTGGCTGGATAAACACTAGTGACAACCTTGTTTCACCTACGGAGTTTCTCAAATGTTGGGAACCATGATGAACTAAAGTGTCCCTAAGGTGCACTAATCACCATTGGGTAGAAATATTTTCAGGCCCATGTCTTGAAACTCATGCAAGGTATCGACAAATTGTTTGGTGCTAAATGACTATGATATAGAGGCCTACAAAAATATATCTCAATTTTGGGATATTAAACTTTCTTTTAATTTGGCAACACAATCTTAGTTTATGTCAAAACTAGTAATGTGTCTCAGTTCAAAGTTACAACACTAAGTATTTTTGAAACCGTTCATCGAGGCCTTAAATAGTCTAGACCATTATCTCCATTTGGTTGGGTAAATACTAGTGACATCCTCATTTCACCCATAGAGTCGCTCACACATTGAGAACCACGCTAGACTAAAGTATCCCTAAAGTGCAATAAGCACCATTAGGTAGAGATATTTCAAGGCCCATATCTCAAAGTTTGTGCAATGTATTGATGAACCATAAATTTTTGTGAGAATGTGCTATGGAGGCCTATAATAACCTATCTCATTTGTGAAAGATTTATTTTTTTTAATTTGGAAACACCATCTTGATTTATGTCAAAACTTGTAATGTGGCTGAGTTCAAAGTTGAAACATTGGGTATATTTCAAACCATTTTTCATGTCCTCAAACCATATATTCCATTATCTCCAATTAGATAGGTAAATTCTAGTGACAACCTCATTTTACCCACGGAGTCTCTCCAACATTGGAAACCATGTGAGACCAATATGTCCCTAAGGCTAACTAAGCATTATTAATCAATGATCTTTCTAGGCCCATATATTGGAGGTTGTGTGAGGTAATGGTAAAATATTAAGTGCTACAGGACCATGCTATGGAGGCCTACAATAAACTATCTTGGTTTTTGGATATTTAACTTTTCTTTAATTTGACAATGCAATCTAGGTTTATCTCAAAACTTGTAATATGGCTTAGTTCAAAGTTGCAACACATGGTATCTTTCAAATCATTCATCATGGCCTCAAAATATTTGTTCCATTAGCTCTGATTGGTAGGGTAAACACTACTGACAATCTTGTTACACCCATGGATTCGCTTGAATGTTGGGAACTACGTCAGACCAAAGTTTACCTAAGGTTCACTATGCACCATTGGAAAGTGATCTTTCAAGGCCCATATCTTGAAGCTCATGCAAGCTATAAAAAAAAATGTTAGGTGGTACATGACCATACCATAGAGACCTACAATAACCTATCTTAGTTTTGGGAGATTCAAATTTATTTTAATTTGGAAATGCAACCTTGATTTTATGTCAAAACTTGCAATGTGGATGAGTTCAAAGTTGCAACACTAGGTATCTTTCAAACCGTTTGTCATGGCCTTGAACTGCTTGACCCATTATCTCTACTTGGCTTTGTAAAAACCAGTGACAACCTTGGTTTTTTCACAAATTTTCTCAAACATTAGGAACCATGGTGGACCAAAGTGTCCCTAAGGTGCACTAAGAACTATTGAGCGGTGATATTTTGAGGCCCATATCCCAAACCTCATGTAAGGTATCAAAAAAATATTAGGTTTTATGGGACTGTGGTACAAAGGCCTACAATAACCTATCTTAGTTTTGGGAGATTTAACTTCATTTTAATTTGGAAATGCAATCTTGGTTTATGTCAAAACTTACAATGTGGCTCAATTCAAAGTTCCAACACTGGGTATCTTTCAAATCATTTTTCATGGACTCAAACCATTTCTTCCATTACCTCTAGTATGTTGGTTAAATTCTAGTGAAAAACCTCATTTCTCCCACAGATCTGCTCAAACATTAGGAACCATGCCAGACCAAAGTGTCCCTAACATGATCTAACCATCTTTGGGAAGTGACCTTTCAAGACCCAAATCTAAAAGTTCATGTGAGGTATTAGTGAACCATTGAGTGATACAATACCATACTATGGAGGCCTACAATAACCTATCTCAGTTTTAGAAATTTTGACATCATTATAATTTGGTAATGCAATCTAAGTTTATGTCAAAACTTGCAATGTGGCTTAGTTCAAATTTGCAACACTAGGTATAATTCAAAATTCTCATCATGGTCTCAAAATGTCTACACCATTATCTCTAGTTGGTTGGAAAAATTCTTGTGACAACCTTGTTTCTCCCACAGATTCGCTCAAATGTTGGGAACCATACCGGACGATAGTGTCCCTAAGGTGCACTATGCACAATTGTGCAATGATATTTTGAGGCCCATATCTTGGAGTTGGTGTGATTCAAAGGTTGGAATACATCAAGATATATATGGGCAAGATGAGTATGCCTAAGGTGATGTGTGTTACCAATTTTATGGGATTTGGGAGTAGGAGTGAGTCTTGGGCTATTGAAACAATTAAAGGGGCTAGTAGTATAGTGAGTGCTTGGGGGTTTGTTACCTATTGAATATGTGATTTGGGAGGAATATCTCCCTAATAGTTTGAGATTAGTGGATTCTCAATAATTTTAAGCCTTCATAAACTCAATGCATTTGAAATAGTGGGAAAATACAACTTTGGATTGTGACTATGATAGTTAACTTTGGATAGTTAGGTCCTAATAAAGTACAACAAATGTAAATGAGGTTCTATATATATTTTATTTGGATTAAAAGGATCCTAACCCACCATGAACACACACCATATGTAGGAAAGAGAGAACTACAACAAAAAAATAACTATACTAATTTTCTCTGACTGTCACTTTGATTGTGATTTGAGAAATGAATAGGACAGTCACAACTACTAGCATGTAACCAATGCAAATGATGGTATCTTTTTTTAGTCCTTGCAGTTTAATAATCCTATCCCTCCTATGGACACATAAATTATGTATGCAATCTTGTCTCAATGAATTGTAGGTGTTTTACAAACTTGTCTTGGACTATTACAGTGACTATGACTAAGTTCCTTCACTAGACAATCAAGAGATGATGAGTTGTCTTTCCATAAAAGGTTTTTTTCAAAGGTCTTTTTTTTTCAATCACAATGATTTCATGAGGGTGAAAAATATGTAGTGAAAAATGAGCAAAAATAAGATTGTACCATGGAAAAGCGGGAAAACAATGGAGATTTTATTGAAGAACTGCTCAAAATGATTGACCAGCCCATACAAAGGAACCAAAATGACTTATTTAAGTAAATAATGTTTGAATGTACCTGATCTGTGAAAAGGAGTGACTTTTCAACTTCCTTTTTCAATGTTTTTCCCTCTTTTTCAACTTTTTACAAAAAAAAATTCTTGATAACTTTTCCTACATTTTAGCAAATTTTACATCTTGATGCCTAAAGGATTAAAAATTGGGGAAACAATAAAAAATAGTCTAAAGTGACCTTATAAAAAATTACCAATCTAAATCTAATCCAAATTCAACTAAAATCCATAATTGCATATTTGAGGCTAATCAAGACATATACACAATAAAAAAAATTGATCACATTTTAATTACAAATAACTAAGTTTTGATGTACAAAGATATCCACACAATGAACAAATTGGATCAAATATCAAATTTAATATATATAAAAAATGAACAGTAATCATGTACATATACAAACATAGCATAAATGTCAATTTAATAATAGATTTACAAAAATGTGGCATGTGCCATGTCAAGGTCAACATATACAATACAAATGTCAAATATATACAAAAATTGATCCTTCAATGACCACAACTAGGACTATGTCTTTATCAATATCTATGACTAGGTGGATCATCAAAATCAATCCTCTTTGAATTAGTACATGGCTCTATAGATGGCTGCACAAGGACAATTAAAATGTTGAATCAAATATATTTTCTCAATATAACATCAAAATAACTAAATACTAGACTATAAATTGTTTGCAATTGAAATTTTGATTACCTCATCTCTTTCTTCTACACTAGGAAAAGGTTGAGAATTCATGGGAAGTGTTGAAAGGGGTTTTAATAGGTAAAACAAAATTAATACAAGTTAATAAAATATATGCCAAAAACACTAAATACCTAAAAATGCATGCATTAAAAAAATGCATACTAGAGCCTCAAATGGATCTTCTATGCATATTATTTCCTATATGGTAAGTGTTAAAGGATATTATATTCATACAAGAAGGAAGTAGGCATTTCAAACAAATAATAAATCAATCCAAAAGGAGTTAAAAAGACAAGTATATCTCTTCCCTCTATTGTGCTAGAAGCCACCTTTGACAAGTAGGACTTCTAATAAAATGGGATCATAGAGCATTAATGGGAAGTTTCAAAGGGAGTTGTAATAGGTAAAAGACAATTAATATAGGTTAATAACCCAAAGTTGATGAAAAACTCTAAAAATAATAAAAATGAGTGTACTTATATGTAAACATATATATTTAGTGTATGTAGAAAAAATGCACAATAGAGCCTCAAATAGTTCCCCTATACTCTTAGGAGGCATCATCAAATCTGAGATAGCTATTACAATTTCTTGTATGAAAAATGATAACATATGGTATAACTTCATAGAAAGATTTAGATATTTTGAACAAGAAAAAATACAATCCAAACTGAGTATGAAGATGTTATTATGTTGCCCCACTTTTAATCCAAGTACCCTTAGAGTAAAGTGGAAGTGTATTTCATTAGAAGTTACTCTTTGTCGAGTCTAAGTCTAGTTGGCCCCCCAGGCTAGGAAATCTTTATCGGATTTTCCCTAATTTGACTTCTCTTCTAAGCCGGGGGTTCTGCTTCTTCATCCTTTTTGTTTGGGTAAGTTAGTTCCAAATTCGATAAAGATTATCATTCTTTCCTTTCTAACATGATTTTGTGAAAGTTTTTTTCGATTGGTTATCATGTCTCAGTTGTGCTTCTCGGCGAAGAATTGAGTTTTGGGTGCTCTCGATGGAGAATTGAGTATTGGGTACTTCTCGGCAGAATTTTGGCTTCAAGGTGCAGTTTCCACAGGTATTAACTCAGAGCCAAAAAAGATTCAAGAGTTGGAAAATTGGTTAAAGGCCCAAAACAATCAGGGAATCAAAGCTCGGTGGAAATTTGAGTTTTAGCTGCTCCTCGACGGAAAATGAAGATTGAAGTGTATTTTCCACCCAAGTGATTTCAATTGAAAGAATTGTCTCCCAGCGGAAAATCTATTTTGGTTTGCTCCTCGGCGGAAAATTCAGATTGGAGTGTATTTTCCACCCAAGTGATTTTAATGGAAAAATGTCTATCGGCGGAAAATTCGTTTTTGTCTGCCCCTCGGCGGAGAATGACCCTTGAGATGCGTTTTCTGCCACAGCTTAAGTGAACCTGAATTTCAATTGATTCAACTTGGTGTAAGATTAGTAAAGCAAAAAGAAAGACTATGGGCCATTTAAAAATCATAATTACATGAGGGAGAAGCTTAAAAATACTGTTGGCAGATTTTTGCAAAAGGAGTGCTTCAAATGTATTTTTCCGCAGAAGGTGCAGCAGAAAAGTAATTTTCCACTGTTCTCAAAAATATCTGTTACGGCCGCTTGAAGTGAAAAGTTGTTTAATGGTTGTATGGTTAAGGAAATAAATTCAAATAAAGTCGTTAAACGCCAACAGATATTTTCAAATTTAATGGGCTTTATCTCGCTCGTGTGACGCAGGAAACAATGGGCTAACGGTAAGAAGCAGAGAGTTATAGATTGGGAAAGTGGTTAATTGAGAACACTTACTGCTACATTAAACTCTCAGAATTTAGAATTGAAGCTCGTGCTTTTTGCTTTCATTGTGTTGAATTGAGAATTGATGTGTAATCTAAGCTATCCCTAAGAATGGCCACCAGATTCGTGGGTTTTGACGAACTGAATGGAGTCGTCTCAGAATGGCACAAGATATCAGATATTTCCCTGAAGTTTTTCGATCTACAGAGTCTCCAGAGTAGACTAGCTATGGAAAAGATACATCCTATCATGGAGAAGCTCAAGGAGAGTGGCTTAGTGGAAGCTGCAGGCTTTCCTGTCGCTATTCAATCCCAAGAGCTTATCCGCGAGTGTATTGCTCGCTATAACCCAGATACAAGGCAAATCTTGCTGCCTGATAATACCGTGTTGATCTCTATTGATCAAGACTCTATTCAAAATTGTTTGAGGATCCCAGAGCAAAATGAATATTTGGAAATGACTTACAGTCAAGCCATTTCCGAATATACAGTGAAGAAGATGCAATGGAGAGGAGAGATACTGGAGTCTTGGTCTCAAAAGCCTAGAAGTGCTAAAGGGAGAATACCTAAGACACTATTCAACACTGATCTGAAGCTGAAAATCTTAGACATCCTAGTTCTACTTTACAGGATTAGAGGTGAGAGCGATGCGCTGAATTTTGTTGAGCATCATTTCTTTTTGATACAAATCATATGTTCTCAACACCATTTCATTGACTGGGCCCTCATGGTAAGTGAAAATCTCTCTAGCGCTCTTCAGAGAGCTAAGTATGATGAAGAGTTTTATATGTCCTCTTTCCTGATATATATTCTAGTAGGAATTCAAGTTTGCCCTGGGTTACCTAGATTAGAAGAGTTCCCGTCAGAGGTTAAGAGTTATGAATTTTTCCCTTGTTTACAATTATAGAACAGTTATGCTGAGTATGTTAGGGTAAATGATGCTTTTACAATGAGGTTGTGCAGGGAGTTACAAGGTTTTCCAAAAAGGAGATTCTCCCTGGAGGCGATGGCATTCATCAGCAAATTCGAATGCTATTTTATCCAATTTGCAAATTTCTCATACTTTCATTTTGCAGGTTTTGATGATTTTCCCATGAAGCTACCCAAGTACCCTGACGATATGATCATGTTGATCGAGGTGGTGAGGCAAGCGCTCCAGGTGAACCTGCTCTACGCCAATGCCAGAATTAAAGGCTTTGACTTTCCCATGACCATAGGGGCATATAGCTGTGCGTCTAGATTTGGCGCAAAAAATATTCTAAAGGAATTATTGAAGAAGTACAGCCTGGAAACATATGACGTTCTAAGGTCAGAGTATGACCCCACGAACTATGCCCGAGATCACTTACAATTGGGGCGAATCGTCCACCATGTAGATGACATTGAGGATTTCTGGGCAAATTGCAAAGATGACCTGGAGAGCAGAGAAAGATTCTCCTCAAGGTTAACGATCGAGCAGATAAAGAGGTTCAGAATTAACATTGAAGTTGAAGGCCTGGAAGATGATGGCCGATACATGCTTGACAACACTTATCTGGAGAAGATCAAGCCTCTCCCCATAAGCTCTGAACCCATGCTAGATCAAGCCATAAATGATCTGCCAACTCTGATGAGTGGGATTTACAAGAGGATAGAGCAGTGGATTTAGTGGGTGGCCGGCAAGAAGAAAAGATCAAAAAGGAAGCAGCCTTCTCAGCAAGCTACTGCAAAAGAAGCTCCCAGCGCCTCCACGACATCTTCAATTTTAGCCTCGGTTATAGCCAAAGGGTTAGCCCAATCAGCAGGCAAAGGAGATGAACCCCCAAGTAAGGAGATCCAACCAGAAAAGACATGTGGGGAAGGTTCACTTCCTGATACTGTTCCAAAAGACAAAGCTGCTCCTGCGGAGACTGAAGAGCCGAAAGAAGTAAATATTGAAAGTGAACAGGCTGGCCCTTCTACTCAAGATACCTCAGGGCAAAGATCTCCCATTATAGTGGAAGTTGGCAAAGATAGCTCCAGTTCTTCAAATGCCCCATTAAATACAGAAGCTGGAGAAGAGCAAGAGGTCCTGCCAGTTTCAAAATTACTCTCTTCATCTCCTCCCTCAGTGAATCCATTCGCTTCTAGACCTAAAGATACACCTCTCGTCATAAGGAAGCTGTTCATAGAAGAGTTAGTCTTGAGTTCCAAGGTCACCAGCGCTGAGTCCTAGGTAGAGAACACCTTGTAATGGAAAAGGAAGAGGATAGAAGAATTTTCTTCCAGCAAGGATGCAATTTCATGGGCCTTGTACCCAGATCTCGCTGTGAGAAAACAGAAAAAGGTGAAGATAATGTCTACATTGGGCCGAGATCCAGAAATAGGGCATTTCACTATGGAAGTGGCAAAGCCTACTAAAGAGGGCAGACTCGAAGAGATGGCAGTTTCAAATTTTGGGCTACAATCTTTTGACATGGGATTGGCTCGCCACGACACTAAAGTGGATTGGTGGAAATCCACTAATGTGATAATTGAAGAAGAACTTGAAGAGCTCAAAGCTGCTAAAGTGCTACTCAAAGCCAAAGTCAAAGAGCTCACCAAGTTTATCAGATAGTTGATTACCCCACTTACTAGTGCCCCTAGTGCAGATACTACCTTTTACCCCAGCTCTGCTGAGAACCAGGCCATTGTGGCCAAACTAGAAGAAGAAAGAAGATTCAGGCAGATGGGGAAACTGTGGGTTGAAAAGCTCAAAACCGATGGATTAATGGTCATCGAGCAGTTGGGGAAAATACTTTTGAGACTAGAAAAGGAAAGGGAGAATATCAGCAAGAATTCCTAGACTCTTGCTACTGAGAGAGAAAAATGTCAAGAGTACGTAGTATTGCTGCATGTGGCAGTAAAGATGAAACCTAGGGAAGCACTCAAAGCCCAGATTCTTTAGAAAGGAGATGAACCCTTGATCAAATGGCTACAAAGTCTGGAATTCAAGATAGAAATGATCATCCAGGCTGAAAAAGGGCTAGAGCAAATAGAAGCTAAGATGACAGTGGAATAGAACAAAGGTTTTAAACTCCTGCAAGGCCTTCACGCAGAATCCCAAACTAGCAGCCAAGAAGGAGAGATAATCGGGATTCCTAGTATGCAAAGATCTTTTTCTGATTACATACACAAGCTAGTGGAACCTTCTTCTCCTCTCACAGATAAGATACCAGAACTTCAACAGCTGAGCGAATGCCTCTATCAAGCTACAGAGGAGCTAAAAGATTGGGAAAATGCAATTAAGGGCCTGGCAAAGGATCACTCCAGATGGCTCATCAGATATACAAATGTCCATATCAATAGACACGTGGAGCTTATTCTCGTTATCATAGCTGTAACCACCTATAAGGCTAATTTGGACAAGGGGAAAGAAAAGAAAGTTTAAACCAATAATTCTTCCCTTGTCCTAAAATTTTGTAACGGATAAATGCTAATTATTATTTTTCCAGTTTTATTTGAAGTTGAACTATTTCAGTTACTCTTTGTTTGTAACGGTTCAACCCCAAATCTCTATATGTATCTCTCAAAAAATCAATGAAATGGTCGGCTAAATTTTGGTGTGAAGATATTGTTTTACTCAGTCAATACTGTGTATCTAAATGCCATTTCTTTAACTGTTCCATTACATTGCATCAGTTTTATTTTTATTTTGGAAGATTCTTTTTTTTTTTAGACTAGCAATCTATGTGTGATCAAAGTTCTTGTGTTATGATTTGATACAATTGGTTTGGAAAAGATCTATTGTTATCCTGAATCTAGGAATGTCTTGGCAAACTAGATAAACTACTCAGTTTCTAATTCATTAATTCGTAGTTTGCATCTGCATTTTCAACAATTAGTGCATCACTAGTTTTGAGAATTAATCTGATTGATAAAATCTCAGAGTTGGCTTAGTTTGGTTTTGATTTTATCTTGCCTATGCTTTTCTTGTTTAGGATTAGTTCAATTTACCTCTTCTGCTCTCAAGTTAAGAGCATACCCCTCTTAGTATAGGTAAAAATGTAAGGAAGCAAAGGTGTGCGAAAATGCTTCCTACGCTAATCTTGAGAGGATGATTATGCAAATTTCAACTTATAGATTGCAAAGATCTCAAGAAATGCACAATAAAGCATAAACAAAATAACAATGAAACCATAACACAGAGATTACCGTGGGGAAACCCTTCCGGGAGAAAAACCCCACCCTCCAAAACCCGCACAATGCATTATCAAATCAAGAAGATTACAATACACTTGCAATGCAAGTTCTTACAGGAACGCATCATCACAACTCGAACTCAGAGAGACTCCTTCTAGCATCCAGTCTTGCAAAAACTCAATGTGTTCAAACTCCTCCCCAAGCCCTACTTTTATAGTGATTTTACAACCTGAAAACCACTTGTAGTTTTACAAAACCATGGGCTTAACCACCATGCCACGTGGTGCCCATTTTTGACATTTACATTTCCAATATAGAAAAACAACCAGGTTAAAATAGTAATCCCGTCCATAATTTTGTCCCCTAGTTAAGACCCTCATAAAAGTCCCAAAATGAGTCATTAAGGCTCTAAAAATGGCCCACCTATATTCTACTATGGACAAGACTCATTTTTAACAACTCACTAACCATTTTCCAATGTATAAACATGTGGAAAACTACCTCAAACAAATTCTGGAATTTTTCAGAAAAAGACTGCAAGGTTGAGACACATGTTCTCAACATCCTCCCACTTGTCGAACACCTTGCAAGAGTCAAGGGATCCAAAATATCACGGACTTAATTGCTAGGGGCCAAGAGGCCCATAGACTCTGAACACCATCTGAACTGCTCTGTGCTCACGGGATTAGTTAATGCATCAGCAACATTCACCAAAGTCTCTACCTTTTTCAGCTTCACCTTGCCATCCTCAACCATATCTCTCACAAAATGATATTGTACATCAATATGCTTGGTCCTGGCATAAAAATTCGGGTTCTTCGCTAGGCAGATTGCACTCTGACTATCACTGTAAATTGTCACTGCACCCTGTTTGAACTCTATATCTGAACACAATCTCTTTAACCAGATGGCTTCCTTATAGACATGAGTAGCTTCCATATACTCTGCCTCAGTAGTGGACAAAGCAACCATAGCTTGTCGCTTGCTCATCCAACTAATTGCACCACCAAATAATGTAAACACATATGCACTGGTGGATCTTCTTCTATCAACATCACCAGCCCAGTCTGAATCCACATAGCCTTGAATATCTAAGGAATGCTCATTTCCTGTTCCATGAAAACATATCAAGTACTTTGAAGTACCCCTCAAATATCTCAAAACTCTTTTTACTGCATCCCAATGTGCTCTTCCTAGATTAGACATATAACGGGAAAGAACTCCCACTGCTTGGGTAATGTCTGGTTTTGTACAGACCATAGCATACATCAAACTTCCAACAGCACTTTGATATGGTACTCGACTCATCTCATCCATCTCCAATGGAGATGAAGGACACTGTGAACTAGAAAGCTTTGTTCCCATTGTAATAGGAACACTCAATGGTCTTGAATCCTGCATATTGAATCTTTTCAAAATAGTACCAACATACTTGCTCTAGCCTAACCAAAGCTTTCTGTTTTGTCTATCTCTTACAATCTCCATTCCCAGAATGTGTCTAGCTGCACCAAGATCTTTCATTTCAAACTTTATTGAGAGCTGAGATTTTAACTCTGCAATCAAACCTTTTCCTTTGCCAATAAACAACATGTCATCGACATACAAGGCAATAACTAGGAAACGATCACCATCAGATTTAAAATATATACAGTGATCAGATTTAGATCGCACAAATCCCAAACTCAACACATATGTATCAAACTTCTGGTACCACATCCTAGGACTCTGTTTTAAACCATACAAGGATTTCTTCAACTTACAGACCAAATGACTTTTACCTTTCACCACGTAGTGCTCTAGCTGTGTCATGTAAATTTCTTCCTCCAAATCTCCATGAAGGAAATCAGTTTTCACATCCATTTGCTCAATCTCTAGATCATAAGCTGCTGCAATAGAAAGCAAAAATCTAATGGATGTCATTTTAGCTACTGGAGAAAAAATCTCACCATAATCTACTCCCTCAACCTGAGAGTAACCTTTTGCAACCAAACGTGCTTTATACTTCTCAATGCTTCCATCTGAACCTATCTTCTTCTTGAACACCCATTTACAACCAACAGGCTTTCATCCTTCAGGCAATGGTACAAGGTCCCATGTTTCATTCCTCGTAAGAGCTGTCATTTCTTCATCCATGGCTATTTTCCAGGACTCTGAATCATTCATACCAAGAGCCTCTTCTACAGATCTCGGTTCATCAATGTTAGCTTTCAATGCAAATATGCATCTCCAATCATCAGGAGAATACCCATACCTTTCAGGTGGTTTTCTTTGTCTAGTAGACCTTCGAGTAGGTTCAGCTTCAGGTACCTCTTCTTCCTCTGACGATTCAGAACTCATAGAGCTCTCCTCAACTTCTTATCTTTCTAAGGGCCTCGATTCGACTTTCTCCGGTGTAGCAGGTAGTTGAATCATGTCTTTCTTTTGTTCTGTTTGTTCTGGCTGCACTATAACAGAAGAAGGCTTAGTTTCTCTAAAAATAACACTTCTTGAATAAAATACCTTTTGTTCAATAGGATTCCAAAGTTTGTATCCTTTCACACCATAACTGTATCCAATGAAAATACATTTAATAGCTTTGTTGTCCAATTTTGTCCGCTTCTCCTTTGGCACATGTGCATATGCTTCGCAACCAAACACTCTCAGATGTCTAAGTGAAGGCTTGTGGCCCGGCCACGCTTCCATTGGCGTCTTATCAACAAGAGCTGATGTAGGAGACCTGTTTATCAGGTAGCAGGCAGTGGCTACAGCTTCAGCCCAGAACTTTTGTTCTAGTCCAGCTCCACTCAGCATACTCCTAGCCTTCTCCATTAAGGTCCTGTTCATTCTTTCTGCAACTCCATTCTGTTGTGGAGAATACGGAGTTGTCTTCTCTCTTTTAATACCACAATCTTTACAAAATGTGTCAAAATCATTGGAGCAAAATTCACCACCATTATCAGTTCTCAAACATTTTATTTTCTTTCCAGTCTGCAACTCAACTGTTGCTTTAAATTCTTTGAAACGACTGAAAACTTCAGCTTTACTCCTAAGAAAATAAACCCATGTTCTTCTACTGAAATCATCAATGAAAGAAACATAATAAACTGATCTACCAATAGAAGGAACATCAACTGGACCAAATACATCCGAATGGATTAGATCTAATATACATGAGGACTTATGAGAACTCGAGTAAAACTGAATGTGGTTTTGTTTACCATAGATACAATGCTCACAAAAATCAAACTCAAGATTGCAATCATTCAACCCATCAACAAGGTTCTTATTTTTCAAGGTTCGTAGACCCTTCTCACCTATGTGGCCGAGTCTCTGGTGCCATAACATGGTCTTCTCTGCAGGCAATTTTGATTCGGTAGACAGAGCACCCTTGGGTACCCAAAAACCATGACCATCTGTTGAAAGAGAAACCCTCTCCTTTTCCAACTGAGTAGTCTTTTTCACAATCTTATCAGAAGTACTATTGCACTCAACTGTGCATGCATCAAGCTGGTACAGTGTACCCAATCTGCTTCCTCTTGCTATTACCATAGCACCTCTTACCATTTTCACACCTGCTTCAGAAAACTGTACATGCACACTCGCATCTATTAGCTTGCTAACTGATAACAAATTTCTTGCTAGTCCCGAGATATGCAAGACACCATCAAATCTTCTAATTCTACCATCAGAAAATTTTACACGAATACTTCCACGACCAACAATATCAAGAACTGAGTTATCACCCAAATACACCTTACCACCATCAAAATTTTCATACTTACTAAACCAGTTTCTATTAGGAGTCATGTGGAAAGATGCACCTGAGTCTATTAACCATGCATTGTCACCTGCACGAGTGGCCAAAGCTACGATGAAAGCATCTCCATCTTCTTTCTCAGACTCAGAATCAGAATCTTGCTTCTTTTTCTTCTTTTTCTTCTCCTCTTTGTAGTCCTTTCAAAAGTGTTCGGGTTTGCCACAGTTCCAGCAAATTGCCTTGGACTTCGCAGGAGATTTTGATCTCCCCTTATTCTTGGACTTAGAACGGCCATGCTGCTTTTCGTTCTTGCCTCTTTCTTTTGGTCTTCCTCGAACACTCAAAGCCTCTTTAGCATTCAGAGAGACCTTCCTTCTCATCTCTTCAGAAAGTAGAGAACCAACAACATCCTCCATTTTCAAGACAACTGAAGTGCTCCCTATGGCCATGACAAGGCTGTCCCATGAGTCTGGCAACGAACATAGAAAGATTTGGCATCTTTCTTCTTCATCCATTGGCACCCCAATAGAGGTCAACTGAGTCACAAACATATTAAAGTTTTCCAGATGCTCAGAAATTCATCCACCTTCTTCCATTCTCAAAGAATACAATTTCTTCCTTAAGAAGATCTTGTTCACAAGTGATTTCGCTTGATAGATCTCACTCAGCTTCTTCCAAAGCTTCTTTGCAGTAGATTCTTCATGGACATTTATCAGAATAGAGTCTGCAAGACACAATCTGATGAGACCTTTAGCTTTTCTATCAGTCACATCATATTGTGCGGCTAAAGTCGGATCTGTGGGCCTCTGCTTATTCTCATCAATTGCATCCCATAGATCCCGACCAATCAACAAATGTTCCATCTTCAGCTTCCACATCTCAAAGTTTGTGCCAGAAAACTTTTCTACATCAATCCTCCCTGAAATGCTTGCCATCTTTTCAATCCTGCAACACAAAAATGAAATACTCTACACAAGCTCCCACTCAACCCTTGATTAGCTCAAAAAACCCTGTACCCAATAAATAGAACCAAAACTGGTCAGGCTCTAATACCACTTGTAAGGAAGCAAAGGTGTGCGGAAACACTTCCTACGCTAATCTTGATAGGACGATTATGCAAATTTCAACTTATAGATTGCAAAGATCTCAAGAAATGCACAATAAAGCATAAACAAAATAACAATGAAACCATAACACAGTGATTACCATGGGGAAACCCTTCTGGGAGAAAAACCCCACCCTCCAAAACCCGCACAATGTATTATCAAATCAAGAAGATTACAATACACTTGCAATGCAAGTTCTTACAGAAACGCATCACCACAACTCGAACTCAGAGAGACTCCTTCTAGCATCCAATCTTGCAAAAACTCAATGTGTTCAAACTCCTCCCCAAGCCCTCCTTTTATAGTGATTTTACAACCTGAAAACCACTTGTAGTTTTACAAAACCATGGGCTTAACCGCCATGCCACATGGTGCCCATTTTTTACATTTACATTTCCAAGATAGAAAAACAACCAGGTTAAAATAGTAATCCCGTCCATAATTTTGTCCCTTAGTTAAAACCCTCATAAAAGTCCCAAAATGAGTCATTAAGGCTCTAAAAATGGCCCACCTATATTCTACTATGGATAAGACTCATTTTTAACAACTCACTAACCATTTTCCAATGTATAAACATGTGGAAAACTACCTCAAACAAATTCTGGAATTTTCCAGAAAAAGACTGCAAGGTTGAGACACATGTTCTCAACAAAAAACATAATTCATTGTAAATCAATCATATAAGGGAGCTGTACCTTCAAATTCAGAAGGAAATAGTTCTTTCGATAACGATTTCCCAACTATTGTATTTGATTTTTCTTGAGTATTGTGGGTATCTTGAGTCAAATTTATAAAGAATAATCTGTTTACCAACAGATTTTTGACGACTCTGCTAGGGAGAGAATAGTCGCTAGACCAGAAGTAATATCATGAGGAAAAATGGTTCTTCCAAATGAAAATGTGATTCCCATGCTCCAACCCAACTTGGGCCTTCAAGACGACCAAGAGGATATCATCTCTTCATTAAATACTTTTTTTTGGAGATTCAGGAGAAGTTCAGAACACTACAGAAATGCCAACCAAGTGCTCGAAGAGGAAGAGGCTAGGGCTGAAGCTTTTGAAAGATTTATTCAAAGAAGAAATTTAAGAAGGGTGCAATGAAGAGCTGAACGTGAAGCTAGGATACAAGGCTAGTAAAAAAACTAGAGTCCAAAAGGTTTCTCAGAAGCACAAGGAGAGAAGGTAGAACTGATCCAGTTTTTGAAGAACTTGCAAATGTCAACTTTGCTCTTTTAGAAGTACCTCGCCAAAGAAACAACACTGTTAAGAGACAAAGTAGACCTTCTTCACCTCCTAAGAAACCATCTCAGTTGTCCACCACTTGTCAAGGGTTAACCTTACATGGAGTGGTTGCTCCCTCTATCATCAATCTAACACCTTACCTACCTACAGCAATCATGGTAGTTCCCTGGGCCGCCGCAGTTGGTCCATTGCAGTTAACAGCTTACAAACCACTGCCTTTTGGGTCCAGAAAGAATTTCCCTAAGTTCACCAGAGATGGGAAAGTGTCTACTGATGAGCATATCACCACTTTCTTTGGTGCAGTCAGTATCCTAGCAGTGCGTGAGGAGGATGTAGCAGTCAGGTTGTTTGTTGAGACCTTGACCAAAAGTGTAGTAGATTGGTTTCAAAACCTAGCCAATGCTTCAATTATGAATTGGGCCTCTATGAGAGCGGCATTTGAGAGAATATTTAAGACCGCTGAAGATGAACACGCTTTGTTAACACAGCTAACTTCTATTAAAAAAGAACCCTCTATAAGCATGAGGGATTTTGTTGCTAAGTTCAATAAACTCGTTCATTGTATTCCCGCTACTAATCAACCTACTCAAGGTAACTTGAAGACCTTTTTTATAAGTACTATGCCACCAGATATCTGTTATGACTTGAGAAGAACAAATCCACCCAATCTGGATGTTGCACAAAGGATGGCTATAGAATTAGAAGACCATACAATCTCAGCGGGAAAGTGGAAACGAGAAATGCATGCCAGAGCAAGTTCTAGCAATACCACCTCATTAGAGGATAAGTTACAGAAACTATCAAATGAATTCATTTCCTTTAAAAGGAAACTCCCTAGATTAAACAACCCTTATCAATGGAATTTCCAAGATCAATCTGGGAGAAATAATGACGCGAGAAACACTGAAGGGAGAACATTACAATTGCCTGCTATTCAGAAAAGGTTGGCTATAGAACCGGCTCTAAGAAAAGGGAACATGTGTGCATTTCATTTAATGAAAAACCATGATGGTGAAAGCTATCCTGATATAGCGCGTGCTTGGCAAATGCACTAGGCAGATGAATGGAATGCTGGGATATCGGATGTAGAATTAGATCTGTGCTCGTATGGCGACTCTAGAAATCTTTATTTAGAGTACGAATCAGATTCTGAACCAAATGCAACATGTTATGCTACTATTGATGAAGCTTCTTGTGCGATGTTGACCCAGAGCCAAAAAGACAAAGTCCATGGTCCTACATCTTCTTCTAAAGAAAATGAAGCTTCAACTTCTTGTTCCCAGCTACACACTCTAGGTAAGGATCACAATTCTTTTGATATCCTTCAGTTTTGTAGAGACTCTAGAATTCAAATTTCTCCTATAGAATACCTCAAGTCTAATCCCTTAGAAGTGAAAAAGTTAGTCAATTATTGTAAAGGGGGAAATCAGAACATTAACCAGAGTGCTGGGACTACACCTGATGGGAATGAGTCTATGCTTTCAGGACTTTTTGAACAAGCCCAAGCCTTTGTCCTTGCTACTGCCCTAGGTCAAAAACTTGATCCATTCTACATGTCTCTATACATAAATGGGTGCAAGTTGAGTAATTGTATACTAGATTCTGGCACTTCAGATAACGTAATGCCATCAGCCATAGCAAAAGCCCTAGGATTCTGGCACTTCAGATAACGTAATGCCATCAGCCATAGCAAAATCCCTAGGATTGACTCTCACTAAGGCTCATGGGAGATGTTACTCCATGGATGCTAAACAAGTCCCTCTGCTTGGGCAAATCAAAGATGCTCAAGTAGCTCTAGCATCACACCCCAAAAAGAAAATGTTGCTGACCATCTTAGTTGCTGATATCCCCGCTAGCTACAGTTTTTTGTTGAGTAGGAGCTTTTGCAAAGATATAGGGGGTAAAATAAAGCTCGATCCCAATAGGGAACAAAAAGATAAAGCTTGTCCCTAAGGAGAAAGAAAAGTTCACCGTGCTAAAATCTGATGATCCCAAAGCACAAATTCTATATCAAGAGATGGAGTTTGGAAATTACATGTTGTTTATGAAAGGTCATGATGCAGAACCTGATTGTGAAGAAGAGGAAACTCAATCCCCCTCTATAGAAGAAGCACTGAAAGTTTGGACTCTTGAGTTTGATGGCATCTGCACGTTGTTAGGATTTGGGGCTAGCACAGTCTTGATATCACCAGACAGAGATTGTGAACCAATGGCTTTCAAGTTAGAATTTGGGAACGCCAACAATATGGCAGAATATGAAGCTCTTTTGCTAGGCATTATTGCTGCAAAGGAGAGGGGCATTAAATTAATAAAAGCTAGGGGAGATGCTGAGCTGATTGTTTTCCAAGTGCGTGATCAATGCTCTGTGAAAAATCATAGATTGAAGAATTATAGGAATAGAGTATGGGATGAGATTGAAACTCTAGACGCATTTTCCATTGAGTCGGTACCAAGAGAAATGAATTCAAAGGCAGACTCATTAGTAGTATCAGCTTTGTTACTTCTCCCTCATCCAAAGTTTGAAGATAAGATGTACAAAATAGAGGTGGTATATAGACCATCTATGTCTGACAATGTCGAAGACTGGCAAGTATTTGAGCATGATAAGAATCTTCTTCTTTTCTTGGAAAGCGGTGGCGATTTCCATAAAAACACATCAAAGGGTCACAAAGAAGATAGTCAAGACAAACAGAAGGAAGATAGTTCAGACATGATTCAACTGCAAGATAACATAATCCCCCCTCACCTGATTACCCTTGAAAAGCTTTTTAATAGGTACGACACTTTTATTAAGAAGAAGAGAGCTGAGAAAGGTCCTACTACTGGTGAGTTTGAAGGAATAAACATTGGGAGTGAGAAAGATCCCAAAATGATAAATATCGGAATGTGCTACACTGAAGAAGAAAGAGAAGAAGCCCAAAAGCTTTTTTTGGAATATCAATATGTTTTTGCTTGGGGATATGAGGACTTAAAGAGTTTCATGAGTGGAAACTTTAAACACCAGATCTCCTTAAAACCCGATGTTGTTCCATTCAGGCAAAAACAGAGAAATCATAACCCCAAATTTGCTGATGCCATATTCAGGGAGGTCAACAAGATGCTCAAAGCAAAGATAATTTATCCTATCCACCACTCTACCTGGGTGGCTAATATAGTGCCTGTGAGGAAGAAGAACAGGGAAATAAGGATCTGTGTTGACTTTAGGAACCTCAATAGAGCCTCCCTGAAAGATAACTATGCCCTTCCCAATATGGACCACTTGCTGCAAGTTGTAGCCAGTGCCGAAATGATGTCTATGCTTGATGGCTTCTCAGGCTATAACTAGATCTAAGTACAGAAAGTAGATCAACACAAGACAACTTTCACCACTCTGTGGGGCACATTTTCTTATTCCAGGATGCCATTCGGGTTAATCAATGCTGGGGCCACCTTTTAGCGAGGTATGGATCTCTCTTTCGACGATTTGAAAAATAAAATAATTGGTATCTATCTAGATGACCTATCGGTGTTTTCCAAAAAAAGAGAAGAACACATGAAAGATTTGAGGAAAGTATTACAGAGATGTAGAGAGCACGGGATCTCCTTGAATCCAAAGAAATCAATTTTCTACGTAACTGAAGGGAAGCTTTTAGGTCACATCGTCTCCCAGGAAGGCATAAGAATCAACCCAAAGCGAGTTAGAGCAATTCAGCAATTGAGTCTGCCAGTAAACAAAATTGGAGTAAAGTCTTTTTTCGGCCAGGTAAACTTCCTTAGAAGGTTTGTTCCAGTTTCTCAGAAATTACTAAATGCATTGTTGATATGATGAAAGGGAATTTGAATTTCAAATGGAATGAAATCGGCAAACAAGCCTTCAAAGATGTTAAAGATGCCATAGCCACAGCCCCTATTTTGTGCCACGCAGATTATAAAAAATATTTCATAATTTACTGCTATTCCTCAAAACATACCTTATCAGCTATCCTTATGCAAGAAAATGAAGGAGTCCAAGCTCCCATTGCCTTTATGAGTACACCTCTGAAAAACCATGAGTTGAGATATTCTCAGGCTGAGAAGCATGCATTTGCCGTAGTTAAGGCCCTAAAATTTTTTTGTTTCTATATCTTGCATTCTCATTCTATTGTTTATGCGCCCGACATTGCAGTCAAAAGTATTTTGACTCAACCAGAAGTAGGTTGCAACACCAGAGAGGCTTGGGTAGCAAAAACACAAGAATATGACATAGAGATAAAACCTACCAAATTAGTTAGAGGAAATGCCCTATGCAGAGCCATAGCAAAAAATCAAATCGAAGAAGTCCCTGTGGCTAAGCAATTAGTTTTGACAATGAGTATGCAAGACCCCTGGTTTGAAAATATCATATATTCCCTAAGATATGGTGATTGTCCCGAAGGATTGACTGCAAAATAGAGAAGAGATCTAAAGCTGAAGGCCTCCAAATATGTCATCTAGGAAGACAAGTTATACAAAAGATCCATAGATGGAACTTTCCTCAGATGCATTGACAAGCAACAACAAGAGAAGTTGCTATGAGTATTCCACAATGAGGCTTGTGGAGGACATTTTTCTTCATCGGTAATTGCATTTAAGATATTAAGACAATGTTAATATTGGCCAGGCATGTTTAAAGATGCTTACTATTGGGTGTCTAAATGTGAGAAATGTAAAATGTTTACTAGGAGGCCTCAGCTAGCGGCTCTTCCAATTAGGCTAGTGGTGATTGACAATCCTTTTCAACAATGGGGTATTGATTTCATCAGCCCTATAAATCCTATGTCAAGTGTAGGTCATTCTAATATAATCATAGCGACAGATTATTTTACCAAATGGGTAGAGGCAAAAGCGACTAAGAAAACTACTTCTCAGGTAGTCTGTGATTTTATTAAAGAAAATATTCTGGTGAGGTTTGGTGTTCCTATTAAGCTGGTAATGGATAATGCTTCATATTTCTCTTCTTCAAAAATTACTGAAATGTGTTATGAGTATGGTATATTGATCAGTCATTCATCTGATTATTTTTCGCAAGGGAATGGTCAAGCCGAGTCTAGTAATAAAAACTTGGTGAGTATTGTGAAGAAACTCGTTACAAATAATCAAAGATCTTGGCATACAAAGATCCATGAAGCACTTTGGGCCAATAGGGTGACCCCTAAAAGAGCAATTGGCGTGTCCCCCTTTGAACTTGCCTTTGGAGTTCAAGCTAGTCTTCCTACACCTTTAGATTTGGCAACCTGCAGGTTGGGAACAACGGTGGAAGATGGTATTTATAAAGACGGCTTGGAAAAGAGAATCTTATATTTGAATAAACTCGAGGAAGAAAGAGAGAAGATAGTAGATCATATTACACAGCACCAGATGTGAGTAAAAGACTTATTTGATAAAAAGAGCAGGCCTCAAAAATTCATGGAAGGAGATATGGTGTTGTTATGGGATAAACATAGGGCACCTAAAGGTATGCATGGGAAGTTTGAGACCTTGTGGAAAGGACCATTCAAGATTCAACAAGCTTTCGAGAAGAATTCTTTCAAATTGGCTTACTTGGAGGGTGGAATGTTACCCCTGACATATAATGGTCAGGATTTGAAGTTGTATCAGATATAGATGGAAAATAGGTACTCCTTGTGTTGTATGATAGTTACGTTTAGTCCCCATTTTTGTTTTCCATAGTTAGTTTCCTTTCTTGTTTCATTTTTCTTTCCCACTCTTTGCTTTAGTTTTTTTTGTGTTCCCCCTTTTTTTTATGGAGTTTGCGAAACCAAAGATTTGAGTCCCTAGCTTGGACATGGAAATGTCCAAGTCCCCAGACAGAGCTAGTTGTTGCCCCACTTTTAATCCAAGTACCCTTAGAGTAAAGTGGAAGTGTATTTCATTAGAAGTTACTCTTTGTCAAGTCTAAGTCTAGTTGGCCCCCCAGGCTAGGAAATCTTTATTGGATTTTCCCTAATTTGACTTCTCTTCTAAGCCGGGGGTTATGCTTCTTCATCCTTTTTGTTTGGGTAAGTTAGTTCCAAATCCGATAAAGATTATCATTATTTCCTTTCTAACATGATTTTATGAAAGTTAGTTTTGATTGGTTATCATGTCTCAGTTGTGCTTCTCGGCGGAGAATTGAGTTTTGCGTGCTCTCAACGGAGAATTGAGTTTTGGGTGCTTCTCGGCGGAATTTTGGCTTCAAGGTACAGTTTCCACAGGTATTAACTCAGACCCAGAAAAGATTCGGGAGTTCAAAAATTGGTTAAAGACCCAAAACAATCAGGGAATCAAAGCTCGGCAGAAATTTGAGTTTTAGCTGCTCCTCGGCGGAAAATGAAGATTGAAGTGTATTTTTCGCCCAAGTGATTTCAATTGAAAGAATTGGCTCCCAGCGGAAAATTTGTTTTGGTTTGCTCCTCGGCGGAAAATTTATATTGGAGTGTATTTTTTGCCCAAGTGATTTTAATGGAAAAATGTCTATCGGCAGAAAATTTGTTTTTGTCTGCCCCTTGGTGGAGAATGACCTTGAGATGCATTTTCCGCCACAGCTTAAGTGAAACTGATTTTCAATTGATTCAACTTGGTGTAAGATTAGTAAAGTAAAAAGAAAGACCATGGGACCTTTACAAATCATAATTACATGAGGGAGAAGCTTAAAAATACTGTTGGCATTTGCAAAAGGAGCGCTTCAAATGTATTTTTCCGCAGAAGGTGCAGCGGAAAAGTAATTTTCCGCTGTTCTCAAAAATATCCATTACAGCCGCTTGAAGTGAAAATTTGTTTAATGGCTATATGGTTAAGGCAATAAATTCAAATAAAGCCGTTAAACGCCAACAGATATTTTCAAATTTAATGGGCTTTATCTCGCTCGTGTGATGCGGGAAACAATGGGCTAACGGTAAGAAGCAGAGAGTTATAGATTGGGAAAGTGGTTAATTGAGAACACTTACTGCTAGATTAAACTCTCAGAATTTAAAATTGAAGCTTGTGCTTGTTGCTTTCATTGTGTTGAATTGAGAATTGCTATGTAATCCAAGCTATCCCTAAGAATGGCCACCAGATTCGCGGGTTTTGACAGACTGAATGGAGTCGTCTCAGAATGGCACAAGATATCAAATACTTTCTTGAAGTTTTTCAATCTACAGAGTCTCCTGAGTAGACTAGCTGTGGAAAAGATACATCCTATCATGGAGAAGCTCAAGGAGAGTGGCTTAGTGGAAGCTGCAGGCTTTCCTGTCACTGTTCAAGCCCAAGAGCTTATCCGCGAGTGTATTGCTCGCTATAACCCAGATGCAAGGAAAATCTTGCTGCCTGATAATACCGTGTTCATCTCTATTGATCGAGACCCTGTTAAAAATTGTTTGAGGATCCCAAAGCAAAATGAATATTCAGAAATGACTTACAGTCGAGCCGTTTCTGAATATACAGCGAAGAAGATGCAATGGAGAGGAGAGATACTGAAGTCTTTGTTTCAAAAGCCTAGAAGCGCTAAAGGGAGACTACCTAAGACACTATTTGGCACTGATCTAAAGCCAAAAATCATAGACATCCTGGTTCTACTTCACAGGATTAGAGGTGAGAGCGATGCGCTAAATTTTGTTGAGCATCATTTCTTTTTGATATAAATCATATGTTTTCAACACCATTTCATTGGCTGGGCCCTCATGGTAAGTGAAAATCTCTCTAGCGCTCTTTAGAGAGCTAAGTATGATGAAGAGTTTTATATGTCCTCTTTCCTGATATATATTATAGCAGCAATTCAAGTTTGGCCTGGGTTACCTAGATAAGAAGAGTTCCCGCTAGAGGTTAAAAGTTATGAATTTTTCCCCTGTTTATAATTACAGAACAGTTATGCTGAGTATGTCAGGGTAAATGATGCTTTTACAATGAGGTTGTGTAGGGAGTTACAAGGTTGTCCAGACAGGAGATTCTCCTCGGAGGCGATGGCATTCATCAGCAAATTCGGATGCTATTTCATCCAATTTGCAAATTTCTCATACTTTCATTTTGTAGGTTTTGATGATTTTCCCATGAAGCTACCTAGGTACCCTGATGATATGATCATTTTGATCGAGGCGGTGAGGCAAGCGCTCCAGGTGAACCTGCTCTACCTTGATGTTAGAACGAAAGGCTTTGACTTTCCCATGACCATAGGGGCATATAGCCGTGCGTCTAGATCTGACGCAAAGAATATTCTAAAGGAATTCTCAAAGAAGTACAGCCTGGAAACATATGACATTCTGAGGTCACAGTATGACCCCACGAACTATGCCCAAGATCACTTGCAATTGGGGCGAATCATCCAAATTGCAAAGATGACCTGGAGAGCAGAGAAAGATTCTACTCAAGGTTAATGATCGAGCAGATGAAGAGGTTCAAAATTAACATTGAAGTTGAAGGCCTGGAAGATAATGGCCAATACGTGCTCGACAACACTTATCTGGAGAAGATCAAGCCTCTCCCCATAAGCTCTGAACCCATGCTAGATCAAGCCATAAATGATCTGTCAACTCTGATGAGTGGGATTTACAAGAGGACAGAGCAGTGGATTTAGTGGGTGGCCAGCAAGAAGAAAAGATCAGAAAGGAAGCAGCCTTCTCAGCAAGCTGCTGCAAAAGAAGCTCCCAGCGCCTCCACGACATCTTCAGTTATAGCCTCGGCTATAGCCAAAGGGTTATCCCGATCAGCAGTTGGAGGAGACGAACCCCCAAGGAAGGAGATCCCACCAGAAAAGACATGTGGGGAAGGTTTACTTCTTGATACTAGTCCAACAGAGGAAGCTGATCCCGCGGACACTGAAGAGTCAGAAGAAGTAAATATTGAAAGTGAACAGGTTGGCCCTTCTGCTCAAGATACCTCAGGGCAAAGATCTCCCATTATAGTGGAAGTTGGCAAAGATAGCTCCAGTTCTTCAGATGCCCCATTAAATACAAAAGCTGGAGAAGAGCAAGAGGTCCTACCATTTTCAAAATTACTCTCTTCATCTCTTGCCTCGGTAAATCCATTCGCTTCCAGACCTAAAGCTACACCTCCGATCATAAGGAAGCTGTTCATAGAAGAGTTAGTCTCAAGTTCCAAGGTCACCAGCGCTGAGTCCTAGGTAGAGAACACCTTGGGAAGGAAAAGGAAGAGGATAGAAGAATTTTCTTCCAGCAAGGATGCAATTTCATAGGCCTTGTACCCAGATCCTGCTGTGAGCAAATAGAAAAAGGTGAAGACAATGTCTACATTGGGCCGAGATCCAAAAATAGGGCATTTCACTATGGAAGTGGCAAAGCCTACTAAAGAGGGTAGACTCGAAGAGATGGCAGTTTTAGATTTCGAGCTACAATCATTTGACATGGGATTGGCTTGCCACGTCACTAAAGTGGATTGGTGGAAATCCACTAATGTGATAATTGAAGAAGAACTTGAAGAGCTCAAAGCTGCTAAAGTGCTACTCAAAGCCAAAGTCAACGAGCTCACCAAGTTTATGAGACAGTTGATTACCCCACTTACTAGTGCCCCTAGTGCAGATACTACCTTTGACCCCAGCTCTGCTGAGAACCAGGCCATTGTGGCCAAACTAGAAGAAGAAAGAAGATTCGAGCAGATGGGGAAACTGTGGGTTGAAAAGCTCAAAACCGATGGATTAATGGTCATCGAGCAGTTGGGGAAAATACTTTTGAGACTAGAAAAGGAAAGGGAGAATATCAGCAAGAATTCCCATACTCTTGCTACTGAGAGAGAAAAATGTCAAGAGTGCATAGTATTGCTGCATGTGGTAGTAAAGATGAAACCTAGGGAAGCACTCAAAGCCTAGATTCTGCAGAAAGGAGATGAACCCTTGATCGAATAGCTACAAAGTCTAGAATTCAAGATAGAAATGATCATCTAGGCTGAAAAAGGGCTAGAGCAAACAGATGCTAAGATCACAGTGAAACAGAACAAAGGTTTTAAACTCCTGCAAGGCCTTCACGTAGAATCCCAAACTAGCAGCCAAGAAGGAAAGATAATCAAGATTCCTAGTATGCAAAGATCTTTTTCTGATTACATACACAAGCTAGTGGAACCTTCTTCTCCTCTTACAGATAAGATACCAGAACTTCAACAGCTGAGTGGATGCCTCTATCAAGCTACAGAGGAGCTAAAAGATCGGGCAAATGCAATTAAGGGCTTGGCAAAGGATCACTCCAGATGGCTCATCAGATATACAAATGTCCTTATCAATAGACATGAAGAGCTTATTCATGTTATCATAGTTGTAACTGCCTATAAGGCTAATTTGGACAAGGGGAAAGAAAAGAATGTTTAAACCAATAATTCTTCCCTTGTCCTAAAATTTTGTAACGAATAAATGCTAATTATTATTTTTTTGGTTTTCTTTGAAGTTGAACCGTTTCAGTTACTCTTTGTTTGTAACAGTTCAACCCCAAATCTCTATATGTATCTCTCGAAAAATCAATGAAAGGGTCGGCTAAATTTTGGTGTGAAGATATTGTTTTGCTGAGTCAATACTGTGTATCTGAATGCCATTTCTTTAACTGTTCCATTGCATTGCATCGGTTTTTTTTTATTTTGGGAGATTCTTTTTTTTAAGACTAGCAATCTGTGTGTGATCCAAGTTCCTATCTTATGATTTGATACAGTTGGTTTGGAAAAGATCTATTGCTATCTTGAATCTAGGAATGTCTTGGAAAACTAGATAAACTACTCAGTTTCTAATTCATTAATTCATAGTTTACATCTGCATTTTCAACAATTAGTGCATCACCAGTTTTGAGAATTAATCCGATTGATAAAATCTCAGAGTTGGCTTAGTTTAGTTTTGATTTTATCTTGCCTGAGCTTTTCTTGTTTAGGATTAGTTCAGTTTACCTCTTTTGTTCTTAGGTTAAGAGCATACCCCTGTTAGTATAGGTAAAAATAGAATTCATTGCAAATCAATCATATGAGGGAGCTGTACCTTCAAATTTAGAGGGAAATAGTTCTTTCGATAACAATTTCCCAACTGTTGTATTCGATTGTTCTTGAGTATTGTGGGTATCTTGAGTCAAATTTATAAAGAACAATCTGTTTACCAACATACTGTTAGATACTAGAATTTGCACCCTTGCTAAATGACCAAATTTAACAATTCTAGTGTAACTTGGGATCTTCTCTAGGTGTGAGACCTTTGATAACTAAGAAGAAACCTCCAAGATCTATGCAAGGCTATTTTGTAACATTCATTTGTTCCTCTAGTTCTTCATGATTGTAATTTCTCATGTTTAAAGAGTAATATACATAACTAAGTATTAGAAAGATATATTGGAATCATTTGCTTTCCTCTCCTTTTCTGAATTTGTGTATGTTATAAGTGATTCGATAGGATATCTTATGTAAGCTTGGAAAGCTTCTTTGAATCTTTGTCTCATTTAAATACCTTCTGCTAGAATGAATGTTGTCTGCAAGTCTTAGTATGTGTTCTATGCCATAAGCGTTATTCTTGTGAAGCTTAAGCCTTCCCTAATGATCTTCTGTCAAACCCTACTAAGAAACACTTTTATAGGCCTATTTAAGGAGTTGTAAATCAAGTCTTGAATCCAGTATCTTCTTTCTATCTCTTAATATTGTTGTGCTATATCATGATTCAAGAAAAATCTTTTGTGCATCACCTTTAGGATATTTTTCTTCTCAATCATTTCCCTTCTCCATTCATTCTAACTCTTTTCCTATTCAAGTTTACTTTTTGTCAATCCAAGAAAGCTAAGGTGATAAATCAAGAGGAACCGGCCTAGAACCTGGAGGTTTCTTCTCATTTAGTAAAGGTCCCACACCTAGAGAAGATCCCAAGTTACACTAGAATTGTTAAATTTGGTCATTTAGAAAGGGTGAAAATTCTAGTATCTAAAATTTTTGGCACGCCCGGTGGGACTCATAAGAAGTCTATTTTGAATACTATGTTGCAGTTAATATGTTGGTAGTATAGTTCAGACCTTGAAGATGTCTCTAATTTAGCAAAAGAAGCATATATGGCAACTCCACTGGTGAAGGACAAAAGAAGATTAGTCCTAGAGTCACAAAATTTATGAGAAGAGTTTCAAATAGAAGCATAAGGCCTCTAGAATTCTTTGGGTTGCCCTCTAACATCAGGAGAGGAAGAGATCAACAAAGAACATCTCCCACTAGAGATCGGTAGAGAACATCTCCCACTAGGAGAACTCAATCTACACCTCCTATAGAAGAGGAAAGACCTTAGTTTATACACTCAAGGAGGAGAGGAAGGTCACTTGGTAGATAGATACAAGGAGAGTTGACATTAGTTGTAGCTCAACAAGTTCTAATGGCAAGACAACATGTATTTGTGTCCTTTAATCAGGACAGCCCCTTAGATTTTCCAAAATTTCATGATGTTCCTCTAGAAACACTAAAGAGCCTACCTAATTTTATAGACCAAGGACAAACCTCAGCTCATGAACATATTAGGGATGTAGGAAACATTTGCAATGTTCACCATGTCACAAAGGAAGATGTGGCCACCAAGCTTCTAGCAGCATCCCTAAAAGGTAAGGCTCTAGACTAGTATAGATCTCTAGTAGTTTCTTCTATCAATTCTTAAGATAGGTTAGAATAACTTCTTAGCAATCAATTTGAAGATAAGTCAGACCATCTATCCCTAGTTGAGCAACTGACTACAATTAAAAGAGCCCCTCAAGAAAAAATGACTGATTTTAATGCCAGATTTCAAAAGATATGGAGTAGAATCCCTATATCAATTAGACCTTCTAAAAACCATACCTTTCTCTATTATTTGAGGAGTCTAAACTCTAATATCTCAATCATGTTTTAGTCCATGGGAGGTACCTCATTACCTCAAGATTTTGATTTGGCCATAAAGGCAAAAAATTGTTAAATTCAGGCTGGCATGATAGCCCCAAGGCCACCTATGCCTATTTTCCATGAGATGCAACCAAACATTCCTTTGAGCCTACCATCATACACTCCCATACCTACCCTATTAAAATGTCAAGCAAGTACTTGTTATGGAGAGTCTAAAGCAGAGCCTTCTCAAGAGCTTCTTGAATTAAGAAGTAGTAATCAAGAGATGAAGATAAGCCAGTCAGAGATGAAGAAGTTGTTACAAACTATGAGTAATGAGCTCACTGGTATGAAGAAGCAAAGCCTAAACCAGAATAGACCTTCTTATCAATAGTAAGATCAAGGTCTTAATCAAGGCCAATGTCAAAGCCAAGGGCCACCTTATCAACAAAATAGGTCTCTATACCAAGGAGGCTACCAATGTTAAAGACAAAATTACAATCAAAGGCAATATCAGCCCTACAACCCTATACCTCTTAACTCTCCCAATCCAAATAGAGAATTAGTCCTTGGAAAAAATAAAATGGCAATGGAGGGTGAATGGTGTCCTTCATGTGATCAGCCCTATAGTTAGTCTACATGTCTAAATTTGCTAAGAAACCAACCCTAATGGTGTAGAGTACTTTGAGTACACAAGCAGAAGCTCCATTTAGTGAACAAATACCTACCCAAGAGGCACAACCAAATGAGACAGCTCTCTTTAATTGGGACCAACATAGTTTCAATGGGACAAATGGAGACATTCCTATTGTATCTAATACTAGATCTAAGAGGAGAGCTCAAGAAATGGAACAAACTACTGATGAAATAAAGGCTAATACATCTACAAGCACATCTCAACCTTTTGTTCCTATTATAATGAAGAAGTCTCCCATAATTCTAGTCAAAGAGGATCAAGGCCCCAAAAATAGTGAGCATGCCCTAACAAAGCCACATCAGAAGGTACATACATCAGTGCCTGTTAACATAGTAGACAACATGAAGAAGATGAATGTTACTATGACTATGTGGGATTCTCTAGCTATCCTTAGACAGCTTGAGATATTAGAGAAAGCTCTCACAGAGGTGGTGACTATTTCACAAGCCACAAAAGAGGCTAATAGGATAGAAGTAGTGAATACAGATCAGAGCATGGAGACTCCAATTGATAATACTAAAGGTGACATTAAACAAGGTAGGAGTTTAAAACCTCCCCCTTTTTATGTTACATTGATTATTGGAGACTCCCTAGTGCATAATCTCATGGTAGATAGTGGGGCTACTACTTCTATGATGCCTAAGAAAGTAGTTGATAATTTAGGACTTAAATATGAAGCCTTTTAGAAGAAAGTGATTCAGCTAGTTGGTTCATCAATAAGTATTATAGGCTTGGCCAAAGATACAAGCCTAATTCTTCATGCAATTCCTAATTTTTCTATCCTCCTTGATATATACATAGTGGACCTCCCTTATTATTTTTCCATGTGCTTATCTAGAGAATTCATAGCTAGGATAGGAGGATATATACCTTCTGACTAGTCACATATGCTCTTCCACACAAGATATGGGACTAAGGTCACCATAAAATTAGAACTACTAGCTACTCATCATATAGAGCCATATATCTCTAACATGCTTAATGCAAGCTACCCCATACTAGATGAAGAGGACTTCCCACCAATAGGAGAAGCCAATACCAAAACAAAAGGCATCCATGATGTATATTTGGATGACCTAGAAATAGAGATGATATCAGAGGCTCAAGCTAATGTTGTTTGGGACACTAGTTTTGGAAATTGCTTGTTACAAGGAGGAACCTTAGAGCCAAATCTTGTTGAGCCAATTGATAAGATATCAGAGCAGAGTGATTAGCTATGGGAGCTCTACTTTTACGGGAAAAGAAGTAGGCATGGTGTTGGTGGTAGAACAATGTTAGTATCTCCTAAAGGTGAAAGGTATTTTACTGCTTTTAGATTTATCTTTGCATGTACTAATAATATAGCTGAGTATGAGAGTTTGGTAAATGTCCTAGAATGGGCTAGAAAGAGAGGTATAAAGTCTTTAAGAGTCTTTGGTGATAGTGAGTTGGTAGTCAACTAGGTAAAAGGGCTAAGTGCTACAAAAAATGAGGCTTTAAGAGCATACAAGCATAGAGTATGGGATGCAATAGAAGAGTTTAGTGCTTTCAATATAAATGCAATCCCTGGAAAATTGAATCAGCACGCTGATAGATTAGCTGCTATAGGATAAGAATTTGATATTCCTAATCATGTCTCAAAAGATAAAGACCAACAGCATATTAAGATCATTGTTAGGCCTTTTATCCCTGAAAATGATTTGAATTGGCAAGTCTTCAAGAATGATGAGCAGATCATGTAGTTCCTATTTGAGGAAGATGTGTTCTCAAAGGGTAATCAAGATAGACTAGTGTAGAATTATGGTGATCAAATAGTACAATTGAAAACAAATAAAATGCCCAAAGGACTAGTGACTTTGGTGTCTACTTTCAACTCTGATGACCAAGTTAAAAGGGACAAAGATAGCCTAGTAGTACAACAAGAGCATTATGTTGATTTAGAGCTAGAGCCAGACAAGAACATAAAGCTTGGGAAGGTTAATACAAATTTAGAGAAGGAGGACTATGCCAAATTATTCAAAGAATTCAGTGATGTACTTGCTTGGTAGTATGAGGACCTCAAAGGTTTTAACCCTTCCCTTGCCCAACATACTATTGAGTTAGAATCAAATGCAAAACATGTTAGGCAGAAACAAAGACCTGTCAATCCTAAATTAGAGCCACTAATGCACAAGGAAGTTCTCAAGCTGATAGAGGGTGGTATTATTTACCTAATAAAATATACTAGTTGGGTTTCCAACTTAGTACCTATGAGGAAAAAGAATGGAGAACTTAGACTTTGTGTATACTTTAGGGATCTCAATAGGGCATCTTTGAAAGATAGACACCCATTTCAATCCATGGAAAAAATCCTATAATGTGTATCTAGATCAGAGAGGTTCTCACTTTTGGATGGTTATTCAGGTTATAATAAGATATTGGTTAGAGAAGAAGATCAATATAAAACTACATTCACTACCAAATGGGGCACAATGGCTTATCAAAAGATGCCATTTGGCTTGTCTAATGCAGGAGCTACATTTTAGAAGGCTATGGACATGGCCTTTAAGAGCCTAATGTAGAAGATTGTCCTAGTTTACCTTGATGATATCACTATTTATTCTAAATATGCAGCTGATCATATAGGACACTTAAAGAAGATCTTTGAAAGATGTAGAGAGTTTGGGATCTCTCTTAGCCCCAAGAAGTGTGTGTTTGTTGTACATGAAGGTAAACTATTAGACTATATAGTATCAAAGAAAGGAACTATAGTTGATCTTGAGGGAGTTGTAGCTATCCTAGAGTTACCCTTACCACATCATAAAAAGGGTTTTCAATCCTTCATTGGGAGAATAAAATTTGTTAGAAATTTCTTTCCCAATATAGAAGATTTGCTCAAACCCCTGACAACTATGTTGAAAAAGGATGTAGTCTTTAATTGGACTAAAGAGGGGAAGGACAACTTCCAAGCTGTCAAAGAAGCATTAACAGAGGCCCTTGCTCTATTGAACCCTGATTTCAGTAAATACTTCATCTTATATGCCTATGGAGGATCAAACGCTATATCTGTTATCCTAGTACAAAAGAACAATGAAGGATTAGAATAGCCTGTTGCCTTTTTCAGTAAAGGCTTAGAGGAATATCAACAAAGGTACTCCTTTGTTGAAAAGAATGTACTAGCTATCATAAAGAGCCTAAAGAAACTTAGACATTTTCTAACCCATAGAAAAGTACATCTGAAGGTCACACATCCAAGTGTGAAGGAGTTCTTATTAACTAAGGACTTGAATTGAAAAAGAGCAGGGTGGATAACTAAGGTCATGGAATATGACATAGATATTTAGATTACAAAGCTAGTAAGAGGAAAAGGCCTTTGTGAGTATATGATAGATGATAGGTCAGCCAAAGATCAAGAACAAATAGATTCATCTCTAATGAACTCATTTGAAGACCACAACAATGTAAGAGATTGGCTTGAAGACATGATTCATTTCTTAAGGACTAGTGAGTGCCCTACGGGGTTGGAAGCATCAAAATGAAGGTATTATAGACTTTAGTCTACACCTTTTGTTTTGATTGAAAATGTGCTTTATAGAAAGGATCATAAAGGAGTCCTTCTTAGATGCATCAAAACAAATCAAGTAGTAGATATTTTAAGAAAATTTCATGATGGATCTTTTGGAGGACATTTCTCCCCAAGGACTACTGCTATTAAAATCATGAAGGCTGGTTATTATTGGCCATCAATCTTCAAAGATAGTCATGTATATGTAATGAAATGCCTCAAATGTGCTATGTTTACTAGCAAAGAGAGACTAGTAGCTATGCCTTTAAGACCAATTAGAACTGATCAACCCTTTACCAAGTGGGGTATAGATTTCCTAGGTCAGATTAACCCTTCATCTAGTGTAGGTCACAAATGGATAATCACTGCTACTAACTATTTTACATGATGGATAGAAGCCATTTCTCTGAAAGAAGGTAATGAGAGTTCTTTCATTAATTTTTATGATGATATTATTCATAGATTTGGGATTCTTGATTACATTGTTTCAGATAATGCACTAGCTTTCACTGGTCTAAGAGTTGCAGATTGGGCTATTAAACATGGCATATATTTAAGTACTAGCTCAAATTATTATCCTCAAGGAAATGGATTAGCAGAATCCACAAATAAGAACCTAATTATGATAATAAAGAGGAATTTAGAAGAAAACCAGAGAGATTGGCATTCCAAATTGAAGGCACCATTATGGTTAGAAAAAATTACCCCTAAAAAGATCATTGGGAATTCTCCTTATATGCTATTTAATGGAAAGGAGGCCAAACTATCTATATCAATAGGGCTCTCCTCTTTGGATCTAGCTTCACAACTCATACTTTTTGAAGAAGGTAATCCTTTATAGGTTAGACATGCTCAGCTTATGGAGCTTGAAGAAATCAAAGATAAGGCCATGAAAGAAATGGAGTACAGTTAGCTACAAGTCAAGAAGAGTTTTGACAAAAGAGATAAAGAAAAGAACTAAAAATTTGGGGACCTAGTCCTCAAATGGGATGAGTATAGATCCAAACCAGGTAGGCATAACAAGTTTGACTCCTTTTGGGGAGGGCCATTCATGATTACTGAGCTAAGAGGACACAATGCATTTCAGCTTTCCACCTTAGAAGGAGATCCTCTGCCTATCTCAATAAATGGCTTTCATCTTAAACCTTGCTTTGGAAACAATCCAAATTGGTAAATATTTTAGTTTTCCTAAATAGTTTCCCTTGTTTTCCAAGAAGTGCTTATGCACATTAGGTTGGATCTTTCTATTTTCTAGTCTTCTCTACTTTATTAGTTTGTTTTCCTCTTTTTCTCAGTCATCCTATCTTTTTGAAGGTTATACTATGCTCAGAATGTCATAATTGAGTCCTATGCCCAATGGATTGCTACAAGGTCACTGATCTAATATCTAGCAGGCAGATATACAATAGAAAGCTCCATGAATGTTAGCCAAATTTTCACTACAGGTCAAATTTGTCTCAAGTGGGGTCAAATGGGCTTCCACAAGGGTAGAGCTTGGCCTGAGAAAATTTTAGATTTTTCTGATGGCTAGAACTCTCTCTATAATTTTCCTAAGGTCTTTGTTTGCCCTAGCTTTCTTAAAGAATGGCTAAGTGTGAAAAAACCCTTTGAGAGTACTAAAAACCCTAGCTCGGCCAAAATTCTTCTAATTTGAAGTTACTTTATTAGTAACTTAAGTGTCTAAGATTGCATGTGCACAAATACCCTTTCTTTGTTGTTGGATAGTCACTCATTAAAAATAGAATATCCTATATCCTCTAGTGACTACATTTTTAGCCTTGTCATGCAATCATGAGCCCATAAAAGAATATTCCTTTCTATCTAGCAATAGCACAACTACCATTGATCATTTTTTTAAAAGTGTTAAAAAATCCTTCCTCGCTGAGTCTCATGATAAACTGCCTAGTTAGCAAAAAATATAGTGACTACAAGATAACCCGGTCACTAGATCTCAATGGCTAAGAAAAAGATTGTGAGACTAAAGCATTCCTTCAATCGCTAAGTCTCTACATATATAAAAGTGAAGACAATAGTGATAAAGGTGGGCCCATCATCGTTGAGTCTCGTGAAGAAAAGAGAATATTCTAAAAGCCCTCGAGACTTAGGAATTTCCTTAATCGGGAAGTTTCTAAATGAATGAAGAATATTCCATATCATCAGGAGATCTCACGATAAGCCTTTAGTCGCCAAGTCACTAGATAAAGTCAAAGTCAAAACAAAGATCATGAGACTAGGTGACAATCCTTCAGTCTCATAATCTCTAGAAAGATTAGGGTTTATCAGCAATAAAGAAATTCATACACTCGCCAGGTTGCCAGATTTGTTGGGTCAGTGCTGACTTTTTATCCAGTGATTAGGTGACTAAGGTGTTTATGTTGCAGACAGAGATCAACAGCTATGATGAGATCAGTTTTGAATCTAATGGCCAGTGTGATTACACTATGTTAAAGATACAGGCTGTTTAAAACCAAGTTATAATGCCACAATGATGCATGTCCATGATGATGTTTGTGGGCCCATAAGTGCTCGAAGATATAAAGCAGATCAAATGGCTAGCATGATCACTCATCAAAAATTTGTGTCAGATCTTAGCCTTAAGTGAACATGCTATGATGACATCTATCCTAGTAGGCCCAGCAGTCAGAGGTTTGAGATAAAGGAAGGATAATGAACGACCGAGATTAAATTAAAGAGAGAATCCATGATTGTCACATAGTCACTTAATAAAAAGGGAATATACTAAATGCTTCAGCGACTACACGAATGTTGTAGTCGCTAGGTCTCTGAACCAGAGTAGAATATTCTTAATAAGTTTCGAAGACTTGGTGACTAAAGGTTTTTGTTCTTAGTCTCGAGGTTTCCAGAAGCTAGAGATTTATCTTGTGATAGGATTTTCATAATTGCTGGGTCACTAGATAGCAAAGGTCAAAAGATCAAAAAGTTGAAAGATGGACGGTTCAGATGCATTAAAGATAAATCTTGTAGTGGTCACATTGTCTTGAAATAAATATGATGTCATGCAGAATGTAAAGAGATTATGCGACTAAAGGAGAATTTTGTATTGTTGCTAGATCGCAAAAAGATTAAGGCAAAGTTAGAAAGTTAAAAAGATTCAGCGACAAGGATTTTTAAGTGATGATCGATGATCACATTATCAAGTTAGATAAAGTGCTTAATCTAGACCGTAGATCTGATAGGGTGGGTAAAGTGAAGGATAAAGAATAGATCTGATGGCTATAATATAAATAGAGATTAAAAGATTGAATCTGAGTCATGGATAAAGGAATTTTGTGCCTCCAAGTACCTGTTAGATTATGAATTCAAATATTTAAATATTCTCAGAGGTTAAGGACTGTATTTTCAAGGATAGAGAGTGGTTGAGGAAGATCTAATCGATTACAGAGAAGTTATGACTAATTTCTCAATTTCCTAGAGTATTGATGAAGATACAAAGGCTATTGCAGTGACCATATCAGATATCAGGATATATTCTCAAGTGCATTTAAAGGCCATTAATGAGTAGATCAAATTAGTAGAAGTTTTTTGTTTCTTCTAGAGACATCTTGTAACCTAGACTTCTGACCTAATAGACTTTAATGACCAACTCTCAGGGCTGCGTCCTTGGAGAGATTGGTATATGTTTGGGTTTTAGACTCATATTTCAGAGTTTTTAGGATCTATGCAAGGATATTTTGTAACATTCACTTGTTCCTCTAGTTCTTCATGATTGTAATATCTCATGTTTGAAGAGTAATATACATAACTAAGTATTAGAAAGATATATTGGAATCATTTGTTTTCCTCTCCTTTTCTTTATTTGTGTATGTTATAAGTGATCAGATAGGATATCTTATGTAAGCTTGGTAAGCTTCTTTGAATCTTTGTCTCATTTAAATACCTTCTATTGGAATGAATGTTGTCTGGAGGTCATAGTATGTGTTCTATGCCATAAGAGTTATTCTTGTGAAGCTTAAGCCTTAACTAATGATCTTGTGTCAAACCCTACTAAAACACTTTTGTAGGCCTATTTAGGGAGTTTTAAATCAAGTCTTGAATCCAATATCTTCTTTCTATCTCTTAATATTGTTGTGCTATATCATGATTCAAGAAAAATATTATGTGCATCACATTTAGGATAGTTTTCTTCTCAAGCTTTTCCCTTCTGCATTCCTTCTAACCCTTTTCCTATTCAAGTTTACTTTCTATCAATCCAAGCAAGCTAAGGTGATAAATCAAGAGGACCCAGCCTAGAACCTAGAGGTTTCTTCTCAGTTAGTAAAGTTCCCACACCTAGAGAAGATCCCAAGTTACACTAGAATTATTAAATTTGGTCATTTAGAAAGGGTGCAAATTCTAGTATCTAAATTTTTTGGCATCCTCGGTGGGACTCATAAGAAGTCTATTTTGAATACTATGTTGTAGTTGATATGCTGGTAGTATAGTTCAAACCTTGAAGAGTTCTCTAATTTAGCAAAAGAAGCATAGCTAGTGACTCCACTAGTGAAGGACAAAAGAAGATTAGTCCTAGACTCAAAAAATTTATGAGAAGAGTTTCAACTAGAAGCACAAGGCCTCTAGAATTCTTTGAGTTTCCCTCTAACATCAAGAGAGGAAGACATCAATAGAGAACATCTCCCACTAGGAGAACTCAGTATACACCTCCTATAGTAGAGGAAAGACCTCAGTTTATACACTCAAGGAGGAGAGGAAGGTCACTTGGAAGAGATTTACAAGGAGAGTTGACATCAGTTTTAGCTCAACAATTTCCAATGGCAAGACAACATGCATTTGTGTCCTTTAATCAGGGTAGCCCCTTAGATTTTCCATAATTTCATGATGTTCCTCTAGCAGCACTAAAGAGCCTACTTGATTTTATAGGCCAAGGACAAACCTCAGCTCATGAGCATACCAAGGATGTAGCAAACATCTACAATTTTCAATATGTCACAAAGGAAGATGTGGCCACAAAGCTTCTAACAGCATCCCTAAAAGGTAAGGCTCTAGACTGGTATAGATCTCTAAAATTTTCTTCTATCAATTCTTGGGATAGGTTAGGAGAACTTCTTATCAATCACTTTGAAGATAAGTTAGACCATCTATCCCTAGTTGATCAACTGACTACAATTAAAAGAGACCCTCAAGAACAAAGGACTGATTTTAATGCTAGATTTCAAAAGACATGGAGTAGAATCCCTATATCAGTTAGACCCTCTATAGACCATGCATTTCTCTATTATTTGAGGAGTCTAAACTCCAATATGCCAGTCATGATTTAGTCCATGGGAGGTACCTCATTACCTCAAGCTTTTGATTTGGCCATAAAGGTAGAAAATTGTTTGATTCAAGCTAGCATGATAGCCCAAGGCCACCTATGCCTATTTTCCCTGAGATACAACCAAACATGCCTTTGAGCCTACCATCATACACTCCCATACCTACCCTAGTAACATCTAAAGAAATTACTAGTTATGGAGAGTCTAAAGTAGAGCCTTCTCAAGAGCTTATTGAATTAAGAAGTAGTAATCAAGAGATGAAGAGCAACTAGTCAAAGATGAGGAAGTTGCTGCAGACTATGAGTAATGAGCTCACTAGTATGAAGAAGTAGAGCCTAAAATAGAATAGACCTTCTTATCAACAGCAGGATCAAGGTCCTAATCAAGGCCAAAATTAGAGCCAATGTCAAAGCCAAGGGACACCTTATCAAAAAAATAGGCTTGCATACCAAGAAGGCTACCAAGGTCAAAGAAAAAATTACAATCAAAGGCAATATCAGCCCTACAACCCTATACCTCTTAACTCTGCCAATCCAAATAGAGAATTATTCCCTAGACAAAATAACATGGTAGTGGAGGGTGAATGGTGTCCTTCATGTGATCAGCCCCATAGTTGGGCTATATGTCTAAATTGGCTAAGAAACCAAACCCTAATGGTGCAGAGTACTTTGACTACACAAGCAAAAGCTCTATTTAGTGAACAAATACCTACCCAAGAGGCACAACCAAATGAGATATCTCTCTTTAATTGGGAGCAACATAGTTTCAATGGGACAAATGGAGATATCCCTATTGCAGCCAATACTAGATATAAGAGGAGAGCTCAAGAAATGGAGCAAACTCCTTATGAAACAAAGGCTACTACATCTACAAGCACATCTCAGCCTTGTGTTCCTATTATAATGAAGAAGTCTCCCATAATTCTTGTCAAAGAGGATCAAGGCCCCAAAAATAGTGAGCCTATCCTAACAAAGCCACATCAAAAGGTACATACATCGATGCCTTTTAACATAGTAGACAACATGAAGAAGGTGAATGTTACCATGACTATGTGGGATTCTCTAGCTATCCCTGGACAACTTGAGATATTAAATAAATCTCTTACAGAGGTGGTGACTATTCCATAAGCCAAAAAAGAGGCTAATAGGCCAGTACTGGTGAATATAGATCAGAGCATGGAGACTCCAATTGATAATACTAAAGGTGACATTAAACAAGGTAGGAATTTAAAACCTCTCCCTTTTTATGTTACATTTCTTATTGGAGACTCCCTAGTGCATAATTGCATGGTAGATAGTGGGGCTACTAATTTTGTCATGCCTAAGAAATTATTTGATCAATTAGGACTTAAATATGAACCCTTTCAGAAGAAAGTGACTCATCTGGATGGTTCATCAATAAGTACTATAGGCTTGGCCAAAGATATAATTCTAATTCTTCATGCAAGTCCTAATTTTTCTATCCTCCTTGATATATACATAGTGGACTTCCCTGCTTATTTTTCCATGTTCTTATCTAGGGAATTCAAAACTAGGATAGGAGGATATCTATCTTCTAACTAGTCACATATGCTCTTCCACACAAGATATGGGACTAAGGTCACCATAAAATTAGAACTACTAGCTAGTCATCATATAGAGCCATATGTCTCTAACATGCTTAATGCAAGATACCCCATACTAGATGAAGAGGACTTCCCACCAATAGTAGAAGCCAATACCAAAGTAGAAGGCATCCCTAATGTATATTTGGATGACCTAGAAATAGAGAGGATCTCCTTCTAAGGTGGAAATCTTAAATTCATTATGTCCTCTTAGCTTAGTAATCATGAATGGCCCTCCCCAAAAGGAGTCAAACTTGTTATGCCTGCCTAGTTTGGATCTATACTCATCCCATTTGAGGACTAGGTCCCCCACTTTGTAGTTCTTTTCTTTAGCTCTTTTTTCAAAACTCTTCTTGACTTGTAGCTGACTATACTCCATTTCTTTCATGGCCTTATCTGTGATTTCTTCAAGATCCATAAGATGAGTATGTCTAATCTTCTTCAAAAAGTATGAGTTGTGAAGCTAGATCCAAAGAGGAGAGCCCTGTTGATATAGATAGTTTGGCCTCCTTTCCATAAACTAGCATATAAGGATAATTCCTAATGATCTTTTTAGGGGTAGCTCTGTCTAACCATAATTCTGCCTTCAATTTGGAATGCCAATCTCTCTAGTTTTCTTCTAAATTCCTCTTTATTATCCTAATCAGGTTCTTATTTGTGGATTCTACTAATCCATTTCCTTGAGGATAATAATTTGAGCTATTACTTAAATATATGCCATGTTTAATAGCCCAATTTGTAACTCTTAGACTAGTGAAAGCTAGTGCATTATCTGAAATAATTGAATTAGGAATCCCAAATCTATGAATAATATCATCATAAAAATTAAGGATAGCACTCTCATCAGCTTATTTCAGAGAAATGGCTTCTATCCATCTTGTAAAGTAGTCAGTAGCAGGGATTATCCATTTGTGACCTGCACTAGATGAAGGGTTAATCTAACCTATGAAATCTATACCCCACTTGGTAAAGGGTTGATCAGTTCTAATTGGTCTTAAAGGCATAGCTGCTAGTCTCTTTTTGCCAGTAAACATAGCACATTTGAGGCATTTCCTTACATATACATGAATATCTTTGAAGATTGATGGCCAATAATAACTAACCTTCAATATTTTAATAGCAGTAATCCTTGGGGAGAAATGTCCTCCAGAAGATCCATCATGAAATTTTCTTAAAACATCTGCTACTTGCTTTGTTTTCATGCATCTAAGAAGGACTCCATTATGATCCTTTCTATAAAGTACATTTTCAATCAAAACAAAAGGTGTAGACCAAAGTCTATAATACCTTCTTTTTGATGCATCCAACCCTGCAGGGCACTCACTAGTCCCTAAGAAATGAATTATGTCTTCAAGCCAATCCCTTACATTGTTGTGCTCTTCAGATGAGTTCATCAGAGATGAATCTATGTTTTCTTGATCTTTGGCTGACCTATCATCTATCATCATCTCATAGAGGCCTTGTCCTCTTACTATCTTTTTAATATAAATATATATGTCATATTTAATGACCTTAGTTATCCACCCTACTCTTTTTTCATTCAAGTCCTTACTCAATAAAAACTCCTTCACACTTGGATGTGTGACCTTTAGATGCACTTTTCTATGGGTTAGAAAATGTCTAAATTTCTTTAGGCTCTTTATGATAGCCAGTACATGCTTTTCAACAAAGGAGTACCTTTGTTCATATTCCTCTAAGCCTTTACTGAAAAAGGCAACAGGTTGTTTTAATCCTTCATTGTTCTTTTATACTAGGATAGTAGATATAACTTCTAATCCTCCATAGGCATATAAGATGAAGTCTTTATTGAAATCAGGGTTCAATATGGAAGGGGCCTCTGTTAATGCTTCTTTGATAGCTTGGAATCTGTCCTTCCCCTCTTAAATCCAATTAAAGACAACATCCTTTTTCAACATAGTTGTCAGGGGTTTGAGAAAATATACTATATTGGGCAAGAAATGTCTAACAAAGTTTATTCTCCCAATGAAGGATTGCAAACCCTTTTTTATGATGTGGTAAGGGTAACTCTAGGATAGTTGTAACTCTCTTAGGATCAGCTATAGTTCCTTTCTTTGATACTATATAGCCTAATATTTTACCTTCATGTACAACAAACACACACTTCTTGGGGTTAAGAGAGATCCCACACTCTCTACATCTTTCAAAGATCTTCTTTAAGTGTCCTATATGACTAGCTGCATGTTTAGAATAAATAGTGATATCATCAAGGTAAACTAGGACAATCTTCTACATTAGGCTCTTAAAGGCCATGTCCATAGCTTTCTGAAATGTAGCTCCTACATTAGACAAGCCAAATGACATCTTTTGATAAGCCATTGTGCCCCATTTGGTAGTGAATGTAGTTTTATATTGATCTTCTTCTCTAACCAATATCTGATTATAACCTGAATAACCATCCAAAAGTGAGAACCTCTCTGATCAAGATACACATTGTAGGATTTGTTCCATGGATGGCAATGGGTGTCTATCTTTCAAAGATGCCCTATTCAGGTCCCTAAAGTCTACACAAAGTCTAAGTTCTCCATTATTTTTCCTCATAGGTACTAAGGGGAAACCCAACTAGTATGTTTGATTGGGTAAATAATACCACCCTCTATCATCTTGAGAACTTCCTTATGCATTAGCGATTCTAATTTAGGATTGACAGGTCTTTGTTTTTGCCTAACAAGTTTTGCATTTGATTCTAACTCAATAGTATGTTGGGCAAGGGAAGAGTTAAAACCTTTGAGGTCCTCATACTGCCAAGAAAATACATCACTGAATTCTTTGAATAATTTGGCATAGGCCTCCTTCTCTGAATTTGTATTAACCTTTCCAAGATTTATATTCTTGTCTGGCTCTAGCTCTAAATCAACATAATGCTCTTGTTGCACTACTAGGCCATCTTTGTCTCTTTTAACTTGGTCATCAGAGTTGAAAGTAGACTCCAAAGACACCAGTCCTTTGGGCATTTTTTTTTTTTCAACTGTACTATCTGATCACTGTAATTCTAAAGCAGTCTATCTTGATTACCCTTTGAGAACACATCTTCCTCAAATAGGAACTATAGGATCTTCTCATCATTCTTGAAGACTTTCCAATTCACATCATTGTTAGGGGCAGAAGGCCTAACAATAATCTTAATATGATGTTGGTCTTTATCTTTTGAGACATGATTAGGAATATCAAATTGTGATCCTATTGCACCTAACCTATCATCGTGTTGATTCAATTTTCTAGGGATTGTATTTATATTGAAACCATTAAACTCTTCTATTGCATCCCATACTCTATGCTTGTATGCTCTTAAATCCTCACTTTTTATAGCACTTAGCCCTCTTACCTAGTTGAATACTAGCTCACTATCACCAAAGACTCTTAAAGCCTTTATACCTCTCTTTTTAGCCCATTCTAGGCCATTTACCAAACTCTCATACTCATCTATATTATTAGTACATGCAAAGCTGAATATAAAAGTAGTAAAATACCTTTTACCTTTAAGAGATAGTAACATTGGTCCACCACTAGCACCATACCTACTTCTTTCCCAATCAAAGTAGAGCTCCCATAGCTGATCACTCTTCTCTTATATCTCATCAATTGGCTTAACAAGATTTGGCTCTGAGGTTCCTCCTTGTAACAATTAATTTCCAAAACTAGTGTCCCAAACAACATTAGCTTGAGCCTCTGATATCCTCTCTATTTCTAGGTAATCCAAATATACATCAGGGATGCCTTCTATTTTGGTATTGGCTTCTCCTAATAGTGGGAAGTCCTCTTCATCTACTATGGGGTATCTTGTATTAAGCATGTTAGAGACATATGGCTCTATATGATGAGAAGCTAGTAGTTCTGATTTGATGGTGACCTTAGTCCCATATCTTGTGTGGAAGATCATATGTGACTAGTCAGAAGATAGATATCCTCCTATCCTAGCTATGAATTCCGTAGATAAGCACATGGAAAAATAAATAGGGAGGTCCACTATGTATATATCAAGGAGGATAGAAAAATTAGGACTTGCATGAAGAATTAGGCTTGTATCTTTGGCCAAGCTTATAGTACTTATTGATGAACCATCTAGCTGAGTCACTTTCTTCTAAAAGGGTTCATATTTAAGTCCTAATTGATCAGCTACTTTCTTAGGCATGACAGAAGTAGTAGCTCCACTATCTACCATGCAATTATGCACTAGGGAGTCTCCAATAATCAATATAACATAAAAAGGGGGAGGTTTTAAAATCCTGCCTTGTTTAATGTCACCTTTAGTATTATCAATTAGAGTCTCCATGCTCTAATCTATATTCACCAGTACTGGCCTATTAGCCTCTTTTGTGGCTTCTGGAATAGTCACCACCTCTATGAGAGCTTTCTTTAATATCTCAGGTTGTCTAGGGATAGCTAGAGAATCCCACATAGTCATAGTAACATTCATCTTCTTCATGTTGTCTACTATGTTAAAAGGCACTTATGTATGTACCTTTTGATGTGGCTTTGTTAGGACAAGCTCACTACTTTTTTGTGCCTTGATCCTCTTTGACTAGAATTATGGGAGAATTCTTCATTATAATAGGAACAAAAGGCCGACATGTGCTTGTAGCTGTAGTAGCCTTTGGTTCATCAATATTTTGCTCCATTTCTTGAGCTCTCCTCTTAGATCTAGTATTGGCTACAATAGGGATATCTCCATTTGACCTATTGAAACTATGTTGCTCCCAATTAAAGAGAGCTCTCTCATTTGGTTGTGCCTCTTGGGTAGGTATTTTTTCACTAAATGATGCTTCTTCTTGTGTACTTAAAGTACTCTGCACCATTAGGGTCTGGTTTCTTAGCCAATTTAGACATATAGCCTGACTATGGGGCTGATCACATGAAGAACACCATTCACCCTCCACTGCCATGTTATTTTGTCTAGGGACTAATTCTCTATTTGGATTGGTAGAGTTAAGAGTTATAGGGTTGTAGGGTTGATATTGCCTTTGATTGTAATTTTGTCTTTGACCTTGGTAGCCTCCTTGGTATGTAGGCCTATTTTATTGTTAAGGTGGCCCTTAGCTTTGACATTTGCCCTAATTTTGGCCTTGATTAGGACCTTGATCTTGTTGTTGATAAGAAGGTCTATTCTAGTTTAGGCTCTACTTCTTTATACTAGTGAGCTCATTACTCATAGTCTACAGCAACTTCTTCATCTCTGACTGGCTGCTCTTCATCTCTTGATTACTACTTCTTAATTCAAGAAGCTCTTGAGAAGGCTCTACTTTAGACTCTCCATAACTAGTACTTGCTTGAGATGTTACTAGGGTAGGTATGGGAACATATGATGGCAGGCTCAAAGGCATGTTTGGTTGTATCTCAGGGAAAATAGGCATAGGTGACCTTGGGGCTATCATGCCAGCGTGAATTAAACAATTTTTTTACCTTTATGGCCAAATCAAAAGCTTGAGGTAATGAGGTACCTCCCATAGACTGAATCATGACTAAGATATTGGAGTTTAGACTCCTCAAATAATAGAGAAAGGCATGGTCTACAGAAGGTCTAACTGATATAGGGATTCTACTCCATCTCTTTTGAAATCTAGCATTTAAATCAGTCATTTGTTCTTGAGGGGCTCTTTTAATTGTAGTCAATTTCTCAACTAGGGATAGATGATCTAACTTATCTTCAAATTGATTTCTAATAAGTTGTCCTAACCTATCCCAAGAATTGATAGAAGCAACTGCTAGAGATCTATACTAGTCTAGAGCCTTACCTTTTAGGGATGCTACTGGAAGCTTTGTGGCCACATCTTCCTCTGTGACATGGTGAAAATTGCAAATGTTTGCTACATCCATGATATGTTTATGAGCTGAGGGTTGTCCTTGGCCTATAAAATTAGGTAGGATCTTTAGTGCTACTAGAGGAACATCATGAAATTATGGAAAATCCAAGGGGCTGCCCTAATTAAAGGACACAAATGCATGTTGTCTTGCCATTGGAACTTGTTGAGCTATAACTGATGTCAACTCTCCTTGTAACTATCTTCCAAGTGACCTTCCTCTCCTCCTTGAGTGTATAAACTTAGGTCTTTCCTCTGCTATAGGAGGTGTAGACTGAGTTCTCCTAGTGGGAGATGTTCTCTATTGATCTATTCCTCTCCTAATGGTAGAGGACAACTCAAAGAATTCTAGAGGCCTTGTGCTTCTAGTTGAAACTCTTCTCATAAATTTTGTGAGTCGAGGAGTAATCTTCTTTTTTCCTTCACCAGTGGAGTCGCCATATATGCTTATTTTTTTGAATTAGAGACCTCTTCAAGGTTTGAACTATACTACCAACATATCAACTACAACATAGTATTCAAAATAGACTTCTTAAGAGTCCCACTAGGCGTGCAAAAAATGTTAGATACTAGAACTTGCACCCTTTCTAAATGACCAAATTTAACAATTCTAGTGTAACTTGGGATCTTCTCTAGGTGTGGGACCTTTGCTAACTGAGAAGAAACCTCCAAGTTCTAGGTTGGTTCCTCTTGATTTATCACCTTATCTTGCTTGGATTGATAGAAAGTAAACTTGAATAGGAAAAGGGTTAGAAGGAATGTAGAAGGGAAAAGCTTGAGAAGCAAACTATCCTAAAGGTGATGCAGTGAAGATTTTTCTTGAATCATGATATAGCACAACAATATTAAGAGATAGAAAGAAGATATTAGATTCAAGACTTGATTTATAACTCCCTAAATAGGCCTACAAAAGTGTTTCTTAGTAGGGTTTTACACAAGATCATTAGGGAAGGCTTAAGCTTCACAAGAATAACTCTTATGGCATAGAACACATACTAAGACCTGTAGACAACATTCATTGTAGCAAAAGGTATTTAAATGAGACAAAGATTCAAAGAAGCTCACCAAGATTACATAAGATATCCTATTAGATCACTTATAACATACACAAATACAGGAAAGGAGAGGAAAATAAATGATTCCAATATATCTTTCTAATACTCAATTATGTATATTACTCTTCAAACATGAGAAATTACAATCATGAAGAACTAGAGGAAAAAATGAATGTTACAAAATAACCTGGCATAGATCCTTAAAACTCTGAACTATGAGTCTAAAACCCAAATATATACCAATCTCTCTAAGGATGCGGCCTTAAGAGTTGGTCATTAAATTCTATTAGGTCAGAAGTATAGGTTACAAGATGTCTAGATAGAAGAAACTATAAACTTCTACTAATCTAATCTGCTCATTAATGGCTTTTAAATGCACTTGAGAATATCTCTTGATATCTGATATGGTCACTACAATAGCCTCTATATCTTCATCAATACTCTAGGAAATTAAGAAATTAGTCATAACTCCCTTGAAATCGATTAGATCTACCTCAACCACTCTCTGTCCTTGAAAATATAGCCCTTAACCTCTGAGAATATTTAAATATTCAAATTCATAATCTAACGGCTACTTGGAGGTGCAAAAATCCTTTATCCATGGCTCAGATTCAATCTTTTAATCTCTATTTATATTATAGCTGTTAGATCTCTTCTTTATCCTTCACTTTACCTGCCTTATTAGATCTATGGTCTAGATTAAGCACTTTATCTAACTTTATAACATGACCATCGATCATCACTTAAAAATCCTTATCATTGAATCTTTTTAACTTTCTAACTTTGCCCTAATCTTTCTGCGATCCAGCGACAATACATAATTCTCCTTTAGTCGCATAATCTCTTTAAATTTTGCATAACATCATATTTATTTTGAGACAACGCGACCACCACAAGATTTATCTTTAATGCATCTGAACCATCCATCTTTAAGCTTTTTTACCTTTTGACCTTTGCTATCTAGCAACCCATTGACTATGAAAATCCTTTGTCACGGGATAAATCTCTAGCTTCTAGTGACCTCGAGACTGAGAACAAAAACCTTTAGTCACCAAGTCTCAGGAGCTTATTAAGAATATTCTACTCTAGTTTAGAGACCTAGCAACTGCAACATTTGTGTAGTCACTAAAGCATTTAGTATATTCCATTTTTACTAAGCGACTATATGACAGCCATGGATTATCTCTTTGATTTAATCTCGGTCGTTCATTCTCCTTCCTTTATCTTAGACCTCTGACTATTGGGCCCGCTAGGATAGATGTCATCACAATGCATCCACTTAAGGCTAAGATCTAACACAAATTTCTCTTGAGCGATCATGCCAGTCATTCGATCTGCTTTATCTCTTCAAGCACTTTTGGGCCCGCAAATGTCATCATGGACATGCATCGTTGTGATGTTATAACTTGGTTTTAAAGGGCCTATATCTTTAACATAGTGTAATCATGCCAACCGTTAGATTCAAAAATGATCTTATCATAGCCATTGATCTCTATCTATAGCATAAACACCTTAGTCACCTAGTCACTGGATAAAAAGTCAGCACTGACGCAACAAATCTGGCAACCTGGCGACTGTATGAATTTCTTTGTTGCTGATAAACCCTAATCTTTTTGGAGATTATTTGACTAGAGGATTTTTTCTTAGTCTCATGATCTTTTCTTTGACTTTGACTTTATCTGGTGACCTGGTGACTAAAGGCTTATCATGAGATCTCCTGACAATATGGAATATTCTTCATTCATTTAGAGACTTCCTAACTAAGGAAATCACTAAGTCTTGAGGGATTTTAGAATATTCTCTTTTCTTCATGAGACTCAGTGATGATGGGCCCACCTTTATCACTGTTGTCTTCACTTTTATATATCCAAAGACTTAGCAACTAAAGGAATGCTTTAGTCTCACAATATTTTTATTAGCCTCTAAGATCTAGCGACCAGGTTATCTCATAGTTGTTAAATTTTTTGCTAACTGGGCAGTTTATCATGAGACTCAGTGATGAAGGATTTTTTAACACTTTTAAAAAAATTATCAATGGTAGTCGTGCTATCGCTAGATAGAAAGGAATATTCTTTTATGGGCTCCCAATCATGTGACAAGGCTAAAAAGGCAATCACTAGAGGATATAGGATATTCTATTTTTATTGAGCAACTGTCTGACAATAAAGAAAGGGTATTTGCGCACATGCAATCTTAGAAACTTAAGTTACTAATAAAGTAACTTCAAATTAGAATAATTTTGGCTGAGCTAGGGTTTTTAGTACTCTCAAAGGGTTTTTTCACACTTATCCATTCTTTAAGAAAGCTAGGGCAAACAAAGACCTTAGGAAAATTATAAAGAGAGTTATAGCCATCAAAAAAATTTAAAATTTTCTCAGGCCGAGATCTACCCTTGTGGGAGCCCATTTGACCCCACCCGAGACAAATTTGACTTGTAGTGAAAATTTGGCTAATAATTACCTCTTCCCTCTCCTGAACCTCATCCACATCAGGTGTGTTCATTAATTTTGTAAACCCCATTTATTTATGTATATAGAACAAATAAATTAGGAGCATTCATCAACATATATATATATATATATATATATATATATATATATATATATATATATATATATATATATATATATATATATATATATATATATATATATATATATATATATATATATATATATATATATATATATATATATATATATATATATATATATATATATATATATATATATATATATATTTGTGTGTGTGTGTGTGTTTAATCATAATATATTTCAATAAATGAATTTAAATTGTACTAAACTACCCTCTATAGTTTGGGTATCTAGGAGGATTTCTCTTTCTACCTTGGAATGTTGGAGGATAGATTTGTCACATGAGATGTCATGGAGGCAGGTGGGGTAGACTAATAGAAACAAAATTAGCATAAGGGAAAATCACATCTATAATATTAAATCTAAGTAAAATATATCTAAATCTAAATGGCACCACAAAGCTATCTAGGCCAAGGTTAATGGACAAAAGAATGATATCATCAAGTTGGGACATCTCAGCCCCTGATAAGCCCTATAAAACACCAAGTAATGATATATGTGTGTGTGTGTGTGTGTGTGTGTGTGTGTGTGTGTGTTAAAAATAGATATTTTGAAACCAATGTATTATTATATTTTTAACAAATTTATAAATATTTACCTTAGGTGGTGAAGCTACTCATGACCGTGGAGATGAATGAAAAGTACATGATGTACTTTGACCACTTGCTACTCCCTACAATGCATATTATTTATATGTAACTTTAAATTGTTCTAAAAAATATATTTACTTTTATAAGATTTAGGTGATTAATTGATAACATGTCATAAATAGAAATAAACACACTTGTGTCTACTCGTGAGATAACAAGATACTCATTAGGTTTTTGGTGAGGGCCATATCCTTTGGATTCAAAGTGTGACATCTATTCCCACAACATGCACATTAATGGGATGTCAAACCATCCTCATTCATGTCAGTCTCTACACCATAACAAATGCTTTGGCAGGTGGCGCACATATGCTCAATGGGTTGGCCCATGAAAAATGATGCATCTACTAATGATGGAGGTGTTACAAGTACTCATCTATTCTATGCTCCAAGTAAGTGTGTGTCATGCTCAACAATGACACTAGTCAATGATGTGGCTTCTTGAAGAATCTGTAACTCCATAGACTCCTTCAAGGCTATTGGGACAATGACATGAACCATGGGTTTAGGAGATACTCACACAAATCCTATGTTGTGGCTCTACCACCCTACATGCCCTAGGTCTATCCTAAGAAGAGACTCTCTCTCTACCCTATAATTGTTTGATGTCAAAGTAATTCAATTTCAAGCTAAGGATAAACTAACAATATTGATTTCTCAAGAAATAAATTGGCACCTCACAATGTTACAAGGTGGTTGGTCAAAGACCATATACCACCTATCATGAAAAGATGCTTGCATCCTAGTGTGAACACACCAATGTATACGACACCAATTTTTAGTACTAGGTAGATTGTTACTAGTTCTAGGATCATTCAAAAGAGAACATATGTCATCTTTAAGTATGCCCTTTCTTTTCACCTCATCATATGACAACCCATCTGCATAAAATGTACAACATCTATTTCTCACTGAACCCCATTTTGTGACCACTCTAGATACCTTATTCATGCTATTTGTCATTATTTCTAGGGATTTTTTAAGGGATGAGTGTTTCTTATTAGAGGACCTCAACATACTCACTAATATAGAAATTTGGGTACTGTTTTCTATTAGGCAATTGATAAGATCATCTTTTGTTTCCTATACATGATCTAATGGAGGACATGGAGGGTTTAGGGGTGGTGGTGGATATCTAGGAGCAATATTTTGAGGACTTTTCCTAGGTAGAGCCACACCTTGAGGGTCTTCTTGTTTCTCATGTTCATTGTTATTAGGGTTTGCTTTTGTTGGTTGTGCACAAAGAGGTCTTTGTCTCTTTTGTAATTGGGGATTATTTTTAGAATCTAGCATCAAATTAATAAAAAAAACTTAAATCAATTATAAAACTCTACTTCAATTAAAATTCAAACAAAAAAAATCAAAATAATGAAGTTTTACATTTTTGACATAGTGGAATTATTGGAAATTTCTCTAAACACCGATAAAATGCAATTTCAAGTAGAACATGCATGGATTATTGAGTTTTTTCTTCCTCCAATTTTCTTTTTCAACATTTTTTGCATTGAAATGGCCCAAATCTATGGGATTTGAAAATATCTAATGTTTCTCATAACCCGTAATAGTTATGAGAAAAAAATTGTGTTAGGAATAGTCCTAAGAGATAACTAAGAGGGGGGGTTGAATCAGTTATCTACAAGATTCAATTCTTTATCCAATTAATTATAGAATAACATTAAGCATAAAGACAACAAGATAACACTGAACACAACACCACAATTTTGGTGACAGGCAAACCCAAAATAGGTAAAAATCCCAGTGCAAATTAGCACCCACAAAGAATTGCACTAGTGAATAATGATCCCTATTAGAAGATCTTACAACCCTGTTAGGAGTTGATCTTTACAATACATGAAGTACAGTGACCTAGTCAAAGGTTGGACCCTATTAGGAGTCTTTAATAATAACCTTGTTAGAGGTGAGGACACATTTTCCATGAGAACACTACTGAAATGGTGAAGGCTGCAACCTTCTGCACAACAGATACACACTATATATGATCTTTGGTGAACTATGAAATAGACCTTTTGTCTTGATTAGTTATAATGAATATCATACACTCTCTTCTTCTTCACGTAGATCTTCAAATGATGAATGATATAGCTTTACTATTCCAATACATCAAGCATTATGCTCTGCTCTTCTACTCGCACACTCATGGCGATCACAAATGATCAACTATAAGTATCCTCCTCCAAAAGATATGATCAAGTTGGCTCAAAAAATATTCTTACAACTCTCCAACAATATTCCAACGGCTAATACAAACACACAACACAAATAGAACCGGGCAACTCAAGATGAGTAGATGCAACTCTACACATAGTCAGCTCCACCAAATTAACTCAAACTTAACTCTCATGCTAAAACATGTTATGCACTCATAACCAAAAAAACCTTAACTCATCTCCAAACACAAAATTAAATGCGCATATCACAAAGATAAGTGCAACTACAAAAAAAATAAAACTATTGTCGACTCTTCACAAACAATCTCCTGAAACTATAACTGGCCAATAACTCAATATAACTCAACTTCAACTAAACAACTAAATCTGTGCTCATGAACATAGCTTAATGAAACTATCTTCAACATAGAAATATACATGCAAGGCTCCATAAGATACATATTGATAATTACATTCAGAATACTGAAACATACCATATGTTGTCATCAATGAGAAACATACAGTCAACCTTTGCCTTACTGGAAAATCTCCAACAATCTCCCCCTTTGGCATTGATGGCAACATATGAAGTGAAAAACATCATCAATCCAAAAGTATTCATTTTCTTTACAACTTTCTCAATATCTTGAACACAAACTCCCCCTAACTACTACATCTCCTTACTACTGCAACTGATTATTTTTCATGACTATATACTCCCCCTTTGACATCAATGGAAAATGTTCCAAAGATCAAATAAGCATAGGTACTACTCCAAAATTAGATTAGTCAACCATGCATCAGTCATTGAGGACTGATGCACTACTGCAATTTCTAATCAGATCCAGGGAAGGGAATTATTCCAAACTTCTCCCTGAGATACTCAAATGTATCCTTTGGCAAAGGATTTGTAAATATATCTACTAACTATTCTTTAGTGCTCACATAATCCAACTTTACTTCTTTCTCTATGACTTTCTCTCTTAATAAATGATATTTTATTTCAATGTGTTTTGTCTTTGCATGCATCACAGGGTTCTTTGACATATTGATAGTGTTAGTGTTGTCAAAGTGAATAGCAATAGGATAATCTATTTGAATACCAAAATCCTTTATCATTTTCTTGATCCAAACAATTATAGAACAATTTAATATTGCTACTACATACTCTGCTTCTATTGTCGACTGAGAAATACAATTTTTCTTCTTGCTTGTCCAAGTAACTAATCTGTCTCCAAGAAATAATGCTCCTCTAGAAGTGCTCTTTCTATCATCAACACAACCTGCCCAATCTGCATTTGTATACACATGAAGTTGTACATTATCTGAGTTAGGATACCATAAACCATAGTTTATAGTTCCTTTCAAATATTTGAATATTCTTTTCATAGCCATAAGATGATTTTTTTTAGGTTCAGCTGCAAATCTTCCAACAATACCAACTACATTAGAAATATATGGTCTAGATTGAGTAAGATATATGATTTTTCCAATCATAGACTTATATAGAGTCTTGTCAATTGTTGTAGACTCATCATCTTTTGAAAGCTTGCTTCCTATTATAATGGGGGTGCTTATTGGCTTGCAATCTTCCATCTTAAAGTGTTTCAATATCTCTTTCACTTAGACTAATTAATGAATATAACTTTGTCTGTCTATTGCACATTCAGTCCCAAAAAATACTTGATAGGCCCAATCATGTTCATTTCAAACTCGCTCTACATCTCTTTAGCAAAATATGCACTAAGCTTGTCATTACCACCAAAAATAATGTCATCAACAAAAATAGCAACTAATAATAATCCTTCAAGTATCTCTCCTATGAATAAGTTACTATCTGATGCTCCTTTCTTGAATCCAATCTTATTCAAGCATCGATCTAGTCTTTCATACCAAGCTCTAAGGGCTTGCTTAAGTCCATAGAGGGCTTTCTTCAATCTACATACCATATCAGGTTTTTCTGATAAACTAAATCCTTCAAGCTATTATATGTAAACTTCTTCCTTCAAATCATCATTCAGAAAGGTTGACTTGACATCCATCTGATATACTTTAAAGCTATTGAATGTTGCATAGGCTAGAAATAACTTTATTGCTTCTAGTCTTCTCACAGGGAAAATGTATCAAAGTAATCAATTCCTTCTCTCTACACATATCCTTCACATTTTATTCTTTCTTTGTTTCTTACCATTGTACCATCTTCATTCATCTTGTTTCTAAAAATCCACTTGGTTCTAATCACATTTTTCTTACTAGGTCTAGGGACCAATTCCCATGTATCATTCTTTATTATCTGATCTAGCTCTTCTTTCATTGTTTTATGCCAATCTGAATCATTACATGCATTCTCAACACTTAAATGTTCAATCTGTGAAAGTAAGTATACCTCTTCATCAATTGTCAAAATATTTGCTTTAGATCTTGTCATGACTTTGCTACTCTGATCTCTAATGATATCTTCTTTATAATGGTATCTAGATGTGAATTGTGGAACTTTAGGTGTGACTCTCTCATCTATTATCCATGATTCCTCTTCACTTTGTTCAATTTCATTTCATAATACATCAATACTATCAAACATTTCTTCAATAACTATTTCTTTATTGATAGATCTAGGTTCATCTTCAATCATAGGTGCATAATCATAGTATCTCTCTTGAATCGTAAACTTCTCATCAATCTTCACATGTGTACTTTCAATGATTTTCTTCAATATCAATTTAAAACATCTATAAGATTTTATTTTAGTAGAGTAACCAAGAAAAATACCTTCATCACTTCTTGCATCAAAATTTCCAACACCATCATCTCTCTTGATGTAACACTTGCTTCTAAATATTCTGAAGTATTTTAATATAGGTACATTTCCAAACCAAAGTTTATAAGGTGTCTTGCCTGTGCCTGACCTTAATTGAATTATGTTGATAGTATAGACTATTGTATTGACCACTTCTCTCCAATAGGTGTGTGCAATTTTTCCTTCAATTGTGATAGTGCACGTTGTGTGAAGTATGATCCCATTTCTCCTTTTTGCAATTCCATTCTGCTAAGGGGTTCTAGCCACACTTAACTATCTTTTTATCTCGTGTTATTTGCAATGCTCATAAAATCTGTTAGAGGTGAATTCTCCTCCTCTATATGATCTCAAATACTTTATCTTTAATCTAGATTCATTTTCAACTTTAACTTTGAATATTTTGAACTTGTCAAATGCTTGTAATTTATCTTTTAAGAACGCAACCCACATCATTCTAGAATAATCATCAACAAACAAAATAAAATACCTTTCACCATAGTATGATCTTGTTTAAGTAGGACCACATAAGTCTGTATGCATTAGATCAAAATTATTTTCTTTTGAATTATGCTTTCTTTTGAATGAATTATTTACATGCTTTCCCATTACACATTCCTTGGACATAGTATCAACTAGTCTTGCTATACTAGGGAGGTCTCTTACTGCTTTCACATTGCTAATCTTTACGATATTATCAAAATTGATGTGACATAATCTATAGTGCCATAACCAACTATCATCTACTTTTGCAACAAAACAACTTTCTTCAAAATTGAGTTGAAAAACATTACCTTTTGTCTTTGAACCTGATGCTATCATTTCTCCTTCTTTTTTATTAATAATGCATTTAATGTTCTTGAATTCCAACTAATATCCTTTGTTAAATAATTGTCCAACACTCAGTAAGTTATGATGTAAACCATCAACATAGAGAACATCATAAGTATTATTCTTTCCTTCTAAAATGATAGCTCCTCTACCAATTATAGGTTTAGGAGTGTTGTCTCCAAATTTAACCATGCCACCTTTATACTCAACCAAATGAACAAATCTATCTTTGCCTCTAGTCATGTGATGTGAACAACCACTATCAATGATCCAATCTATTCTGATGTCTACTTGTGAAATCAATGCTAGCTCTTGTACTTTTCTTTCATCTTCAAGATCCATTTCTTCAATTGAAATAAATCTAATTTCATCTTCTCCTGAATCTTCATCTGTCACTCCATCTTTAGCATAATAATATTCCTGTGTATATTTAGGCTTGAAATTAGTTTTGTATTTCTTGACTCTTATAGGGCACTTAGATGCGAAATGACCAATCTTGCTACATGAGAAACATTTGAATGGTAACTAACCTTCATATTTTCCTTTTCCTTTTCTTTCTCTCTTAGAAAACATAGCAAAGAATTATTCTAATTCTTTATCTTCATCTTCATCATCAAAATGACTAGAAGTGTTCAAAGATTTCTTACCATGGACTGAGGCTTTGAAAGTTTTTACACTCTTAGGTTCTGTCTTCAATTTTGATATCTCAAATGCTGAAATCTTACTGATCAAGGTCTCTCTTTTGAAGTTCTGTGAAAATTGCATAGTCTCATCAAGGATTTTTATCTTTCTCTCATAGTTTTTTGTTAATGTAGTCATCAATTTATCCATTATGCCTTCTTTTGTAATTTCCCCACCATTGTTTCTGATTCCTGCAACTGCTTCATTTATTATTTGATTGTATGCTAGAATTTTTTCTTCAAGTAGCATGTCTAAATTGTTATACCTCTTTTTCCATGTCTTTCTGTGCACATTCTTTGCTTGGATTTTTGGAAAGTTGACTCTACTATGTTGTCACACTTCTATGAATCCTTACATGCAAGAAAACTCAAGAATGAGCCCTCACAAATCGATCCATAGCTCTTTATGCATGGAGTTGCAAGATTTGTAAAATTGCTCTCAGCTAGAGCTATAAACTCATGACCTTGCTAGTCAACCACACAATGAGAGATTCCAAATGAATGCAATGCTATGCAAATCTATATGAGAATGAAAATTAATCTTATGAGAATGAAGATGAAATTAAGCTATGAAAATGGAAATGAAAGAGTTACAAACCCTCTAATTAAACTATGTGAGATTAATCTAAAACATGAAAGGAAATGATATCATGATGATGCAACTATGATGCAAGCTAGGATGTGATGTAGATGCAAGATGAATGCCAATGATACTCCAAATCTTCAAAACTTGATGCAAGAATGTCTCTAAAAACTTCAATGACTTAGAAAACCTGTAGCATAATAATTCAAGTATGTATTGTGTGTGCAAATGAGGAAGAGAGCTCTTCTTTTATAGGAAATGAAAAACAATGGACCATGGAGATTAAGAGGCAAAAGACTTAATCAATGATGGAGAAAAAAAGAAGCTTGATCCTTGTGCACAAATATCATCCAATAAGAAAATTAGAAGCATTTACTTTATGTTGAGCATTTAATTTATGTCCATGTGAGGCAAAAATACTTTTCTTTTATTTTTTATTTTATTTTTCTTTATAAATAAGAATTAAATGCTTTATTTGTGCAACATAGGATAAGAAGAAAAATGGAGATTTTTTATTTAAATAAAAGAGGAGGAAATTCCTTTTAATTAAATAAAGGCTTAGGATAAAGTGATTTTATTATTTAATTAAAAGAGATTTTTAATTAATTAAAAGAGAGCATGTTCTCTTAATTAAATAAGATTTTTATTTTTATTTCTTCTTTTAAATTAAATAAGGCTCAAACCTTAGGAAATATTAAACTGATTATGATTTGATCAAAGAAATTGATATAATCGATATTGTTGATTTTTAAAAATATTGATTCAGGGATTTGGTAAATTGCATAAATGGGGGCCCAAAGTCTAGGCGACCATTTTAGGGTGCATACATTTGCCCCTCTTTGACTAATGTGTAATCGATTTGGGAACACATGTAGTCAAAGAATGAAGTTGAAATGTGAGATCGATCTGGGATCACAAAATAACTCAGATGTGAGATCGATTCGGGATCACATCCGAACAAAGCATAAACAAAGGCCTTTGAACATGAGGTCAATTCGGGATCACATTCAAAGTAAGAGATAAGAATCTCATATTTGAGCAAAAGTTCACAAAAGATGTATGAATCAAGAGAATCAAGGAAATCAGGGATGACAATCCCATAAATACTGCCCCCTCGGAGTCGAAATCGAAATCAGATAGAGGAGAACAACGAATTGATAAAAGATTTGATCAAATCATAATGAATCATAATCAAAGGATGGAGCATGATAAGATAACCATCAAACAGTGAAGATATACCCCAGGTTGACTAGGTTTGACTGGGAAAGATATAGGATAAAGATTAAGTCAAACCTCAGAGAGAGGAAGTGAAAGGGGTGAATGAAAGACTAGAAGTTTGAAAAACATGGAAAGGAAGAAATTCCATCAAAAATCAAAGAATTGTACCTCAAATGGTCAGTCAATGCAACTCAGATTTTGGTTTCAAGTCTGAAAATGGATAGAAAATGATGTGACATGAAAGACCAGAAATGAAAGATATGATCAAGAAGAATCAGAAAATGAGCACAGTTGACCAACTAGTCCGTAGATGATAAAAAGAAGAGCTCTCCCCATATGCAAGAATGTAAAAAACTTCTCTAATCATGAACCTAAAAATGCAAGCTACTATGAAAGTGGTTGACTTGCAAAGTCATAACGCTTATAGACATCTAATTATCATCACCGAGCTTTATTGGTAGTGTCGTAAGATCATACAATGCACACTAGCATAACTATGTGGATATGAATATGATCTTTATCAGATAGAAATGTGAAAATCTCACCTAGGCATCAAAGACATGTAGGTCAAGATGACTAATGCAGTGAGATCACCTAAATTTGATATGGTGAGATTATGTTTTTATCGAGACACATGGAAGTCAGGATAACTAGAAGCATGCACTCGCAAAATAGTCAAGGATAATACCTTGTCAATCCATAGTGTCAAGTAAGACCAGCATAAATGCTCATGACAGTTAGGATCAACAAAATATACCCACAAGCAGATAAAGAAAGAAAACATGTTCTCATACCCTCAGTCTTCTAGCTATGCATGATCGAAAACTTCTCAGGGAGAGACCACTCATCAAAGAAATTGTCATAGATAGCACACAAAGAAAAATAAAGTCAACATATCTCAATCAAGTTGATTGTTTAAGTGCATGTGTGTTGGTCATAGAGTCAGACTCTAGTTATCGCATCTGCAAATGAGAAATATCGCATCAAACTTAGACTAGTGGGTAAGACATCTAATAAGTGTTAAGAAACACTCGACACAAGGATAGTGTTGAAAAATACTGTTTGGGGTGATGTTGAAAAACACCTGTTGTGAAATGCCCCAAGAGACAAACGCACCTAAAAAACCTATGCCAACAGGTATGCCCCTTAGACAAAGACAAAGACCAATTATAGACCAAGGCAAATAAGGTCAAGGCATGATGGAAAGTGGCTAAGTGTCGAGGATGCATGCTAACAAATAGGGGTGCAAAGGCCTCAAGTAGCACCTGTTTCCAGGTTTTCACCACTTGGATTTATTGCAATTTTTTCTTTTTTCTTTTTTTTGTATTTTTGCTACCAAGGCGCCTGTTTCCAGGTTTTCACCAAGACACTTTTTCTTCTTTTTTTTAAATTTTTGAATTTTTTTATTTTTTTAATTTTTTTTAGGACTGTATATGCTTTTTAGGATTTTTTCAACATCATATATCAATTTTTTTTTGGCATTTTTTCAAGATCAAATAAAATATGTACAAAGGATGCCCCCAGACTGAATAGGCATCAAACTCTTTAAGCAAGATCACATCGTGCAGTCCCAATGTCTAGCAAGGTGAGGGACAAGATGGATTAGCAAGCTTGTGACTGAGATGGAGGAAAGGAGAATGAAAGTGAATGGAGGGAAGAAATCCTCAAGGTCAAACTCCTCAAGAGTACCCAAGCTAGGGAAAAATTAGCATGCAAAGCACATTTGGATAAGCAATGAAAGGCCAGCATAGGATAAGTCACAAAAGTGTAATGCAAAAGAAGGAAAGGATGCAGTCCAAAGGAGTAGACATGTCAAGAGGCTTCATAGCATCGTGTTTTACTCTTTTTATTAGATCAAGACCAAATGGAAAATGATAGTGAAAGGCTAGAATGAATGGAGGAAAATGAATATGAAGGCTAAACATAAAAGGAATGAAAGAAAGATCATCGGAAGATAGCTCAAAAAATAGCCAAATGTTCGTGTATAGGTCAACATTGTCAAGATCAAAGATGGAAGATGAAATGGATGAAACATGTAGAAGAACTACGCATGATGCCTGATTTCCAGGTTTTCATCATAGTACTTATCCAAGGCGCCACAAGGGAGTGGTTTTCACCATAGGACGAATTGATTTCTCTTTACTTTTGCTACCAAGGTCCCTGTTTCCAAATTTTCACCATGGCACATTTTCAATTTTTTTTATTTTTTTATTTTTTCATTTTTTCATTTTTCTATTTTTTTTAATTTTATAATTTTTTGGAAGAAAGCAAGCTTTTTAGATAATGCTCCTTGAAAGGATAAACCGTGATATGCCAAGGATTCAAAATAATATGCTCAAAGATGCTAATAAGGAAAGGAAGATGAAAGAGAAAAATGGAGGATAAGGCTTTATGTAAGGCGAGTGAGGTTGGAAGATAGGAGGAATAGGCTAAGGAGGAAAAATGATAGAAGGTAGAAGGAGAATGAATGAAAGGATTGTGAAAAGGTAGATGGAAAGGAAGGCAAGATCAACATCAACACACACACCTTGAAGGGTGGTGGAAAAAATGGAGGAAACGTAAACCATATTCTAGTCCAAATGCGAACCATATTCTGGTTCATTATTGTTATCTGACTCCTCGAAGAGCGGATTGGTGTACTTGTTATAATTCTCAAATGTGAATGGAGGAATACGAGAAGGAATATGGAAAATGTGTAGCAGAGGTTGTGGTTTAGGCACATGGAATGGAAGATCATTTTTGGAAGAAGATGAAGTGGAAGCCTTTGGAAGCTTGAATGTCAATTTCACTTTTTGCTCAACATAAGACTCTTTCAAGAGAGACTTTGGAATCCATATAGCCTTAGGCTTTTCATTTCCTTTTGATTATTTAGAGAGAATATCTTCAATGATGGATTTTGCAACCCATACTTGTCTTGTAGTTTTCTTCTTAGAAATCTCTTTTGACTTTATATATCCATGTCGATTAGAGGGGACATGGTGATTTTTTCTTGATGGATTCTTGTATTGCTTCTTTTTTTTGTATTGAACATTCAAGTTACTTTCAAAAGACTTGGGACTTGTGGAAGGAGGATATGACTGGTTAAGATGGGTGGATGGATGAAAAGGATTCAAGGATATGCATCTATGTTGATCTTGAGGAAAGATAGGAGATGGAGGGACGTAAGGACCCAAAATAGATGATAAATTAGGAGGGGAAAGTGAAGGGACATAAGGGCCAAAGATGGAAGGAAGACGTGACACCCTTAGTATTGGTGGAGGAGGTCCAAGGATGGACATGATAGGCGCAAAAGGATAATCAATAAGTTCATCAGCATCTATATGACAACCAAGGACATCAGCATCTTTAGAGTGAACATTAGAATTTTCAATAGGATCCTAGATATCTTGAATAGGAGCAACTTCTTTGACAGGATTGTTCATAGCTTGCAAAGATTTAGGAAGAGAAGAAAGTGGAAGTGAACATGGAGTGGTAGAACAAGAAGATGGAAGACTTTGATCTTCACAAGGATCTTTGGATAGTGTAAGCGTATCAACTTTCTTTTGGTTTTCAATAGGCTTATCATTGGAAGTAACAACATCATTTTCAATAACCTTAATGGAAGTCTCATCTTTGGAGAGCACAAGTGTAGTAAGGTTATTTTGATTTTCAATAAGCTCAATAGGGTGAGTAGTAGTTTGATCTTGCTTAGGAGATGGTGGAATAAGTAAGGAAGGGCGTAAAGAATCAAAAGAACCATGAGATGGATAAGAGACATCATGGAAAGGATTGGATGACATGGAGGGTCCTTGATCTTGATCTCTCTTTATATTTTTTTCTTTGTCATTGTTAGAGTCCTCTTGACATGGAGCCACTTCTAAGGATAAGGAAGCATGTTGGAATTGTATGGAAAACTTTAGAAGAGATGGTGAAGGACTAGCTAAAGTAGGCATTGTAGCATATAAAGGCTTAGGCTATTTAGGTTTAGCATTATTGAAAGTATTTGAAGCCAAGTGAAGGTTAGCTTGAGTTTCTTTAAGAGGTATCCCTTGAGGATAACTATAGGGAACCGTATGAAAAGTATTAGGATCTTTGTTGGATGAAAGATTTGTGATAGATTTGAAAGACTCAGAAGCTTTAGGAAATGTATGGGTATTGGAGGAAGTAGAGGATGGAAGGGAACCATCACAAGATAAAGGTTCAACATTAATATGATCTTGCTTGAGAGTTTCATCTTTATTTTCAACAAGAGAATTTTTAGAGGAGAGATTCTTTTGACGTTTGAAATCAGCGCGGTAGATTTTCTCTTCCTTAGTAGGAATATTGTATTGTTCGCAAAAATAATCAAAAAATTCTTTAAATTTAGAGTCATATGGATCACCATCATAGTCCACCCAATACGACCCCCCCTTAGAAATCACAAGTGTACCATGAGGATGATGCTTAGGAATAGAAGTTTCATGGGCATCACTACCTTGTCCATCATCATAGTCATCATAGTCATCATAGGTGGGTGTATCACTCTTTGTGGAAGAGACATCACAAGGACTATCACGCTGCTTTTTATGGCATATCTTCTAAAGAGAAGTAAGACTCTTGGGAAAAGTAGAAGAAGAACGAGATTGTGAAGAAGAGGAAAGTGAAGACTTCATAGAGGAAGAAGATTTGGATAATGAAGAATGCGAATAATGTTTAGAAGAGTCATGATAAGATTTGGAAGATGAAGAATTCGAATGGTGTTTAGAAGAATCATGATAAGACTTAGAAGATGAAGAATGAGAAGATTTAGATGATGAAAGATGTTTGGAAGAAGAAGATCGTGATATGATCATGTTTATGATTCTAGAAAAGGCGTCAGATTCAATCATCTTTTATTTTATTTTTTCTATAAGTTTGTCACCCATGAGATATTTGGAAGGACTATTGGAGGAATAAAGATACTCTTCAAATTGAGCAATAAGTTCAAGATCATCTATTCTCAAGAGAGGTTCCTTAACAAGATAGTTGAAATTCATGGTTCTAGAAGAGGAGGACTCAAGCATAGAAGAAATGAATAGAAGAGATGAATAGAAGAAAGTAGACTAGATAATAAGAGGAAAGGAATCAAGAAGAAGAAGAAGAATTTCCCATGGGAATAGAAGACTTCAGAAGAACATGGGAAATGGAGAAGAAAGAAGAAGACTAAGAGTCACCTTGTGCAATTTATACTATAATGTTCATTGAGATGTTGAGCAACATGACAGCACCTAGGATCTGACAACTGAAGGTTGTTTCCTTTAACTAACTTGGTATCTTGTTGTAACTGACATGAATGAAAGAAACTCTAAGTGATAAGTCAATCTCTCAAAGTGTCAATTCCAACCTAGGATAATTAAGATTCTCTATTGTCCAAAGAGAAAATGAAAAGATAGAAAATAAAAGGCGTCACCAACACTTTCAAAGAGGTGCTTCCAACAAAGGGTGAATACCCTAGCACTTTTGAATTAGGAGGTTGGACTTAGCCAAAATTCAAATCGAAATTGAGATATATGAAAAATGATTTGGACAATAGTAGGATCAAAATTCTCCAAGGGTGTAATCAACAATTCTAAAGACAAACTTTTCACTAGGAATAACTTCCTAACTTGGCAAATTATTTCTAAGACAACCTTGTGAACCAATTGAAATTGCCCTTAGAAGGCAAAAACCAAGAATTTGCAATCAAAACAAGTCTCTGACAGCTAGGTAGAAAACCAAGCAAGTTGCAAAGAATCAAGCAAGTATATCAACAGATTTTTATCATTGATCAGGCACATAAGACAGCAATCAAGGAGTTCAAGCAAACGGTCTTCAAGCAATGGGCAAGGGACAAAGCAACCTTGCGCATGAACAAAGATAGTGACTTAGTATTTCTACTCCTTAGAGATTCTACTTGTGTATGTTCTTGAAAATGTTTTAGCAGGCACTTAGAACACAACAACATCCTATCAAGCTATCTACAGGGATATACATGGCTTTCTAAAAGGAGTCCTCGATATACGCAAGGTACGTGAGGCCCAAATCCATAGATGAGAAGAATCTGAAATCACACAGCCGGGGGGAGATGGTAACCCAAATCTCCTCCTTCACTTCTCAAAGGTATAAAATTCTTTGAGGCTTAGCCAAGAGTGATATCAAACTCAATTCCCAAGAGAGGTGTCTTTGGATTCACCTCCCGATATTTATACTCTGCCGAAACATAGGAGTTAAGGTCATCCCTTGAGGTGGTGTGTCCCCAAGCAGGCCTTCTAGAAATAAAAACTAAGTAATTCACTATCAAAAAGTATTTGGAGCACTAAAGGTGGAACACTTAACTCTTCAAGTAAATGTGAAGTGAGTCCAAAAGTGGAACATTTAACCCTTTAAGATAATGCGAAGCAAGTCCAAAAGTGGAACATTTAACCCTTCAAAAGAATGTGAAGCGAGTCCAAAAGTGAAACATTTAACCCTTCAAGAGAATGGGAAGTAAGTCCAAAAAGTGGAACACTTAACCCTTCACACAAACTCAAAATGAGTCCAAAAGTGGAACATTTAACTCTTCACACCAACTCAAAGTGAGTCCAAAAGTGGAACATTTAACTCTTCACACCAACTCAAAGTGAGCCCAAAAGTGGAACATTTAAATCATCACATCAACTCAAAGTGAGTCCACACCTTAGAAAATAAGTGAGTTCCAAAAAGCACAAAAGGGTTTCCTAGTGGAGCAATTAACGCTTCTTTCCTGGAGACCCCTCCCCTTTAATGTGGCACTAACCTTATAACCACGGGGTAGAAACGAGGGGCTGGTGGATTAGCGAGTCCAATAACCCAAGATAGCAATCTAGATCAATCACAAGTAATCTAAGACTGCTAATCAATACTACTCACAAATGAAAAAGGGTTGAACAATGGAATATTTAACTTTCCAAGTAAACATAGAGTGAGTCCATAAAGTGGTGCATTTAACTCCCTATGTAAACAAGGAATGAATCCATGCCCTCAATCACTCAATGAGATATTTGATATTGGAACCAAGAATTACTTAAGGTTTAAACACAAGAATTCACTTACACAAACTTTTATGAAACCAAATCTATGTTCATTCATTTCCCATTAAGAGCATCAATTGAAATGTGTCCTATGAAAGCATGTAAAACACTCAAGCCAAACACATGAGAGGTTCAATTTTAATCCCAAAATCCAAATATTTTAGAGATGTAACAAAATACCTCAAGTCCAATGCAACGTGCTTAGTAGATTTCACCTTTTTTTTTGTTTGTTTTAAGCATTTTCCATGAAAGCAAGCCATGCACCTTCAAATGAACAAGACAAGCAAACAAGATATGCAATGTATATCCAACTTATACAAACCCTATGGTTAGATCTGAAAATCAATTTTTAGGAGAAATGGTAACTAGAAAATAATCCAAATGATAACTCATATCATGCATTGAACAATGAAAAATAAGTGCATACCTATCACAATTTTATTTTATTTTTGCATTTGACCTAGTCAACAAGATCTGATTTTTACCACATGAATTCAGACCCTAAACCCAAAATGCAGAAAAGAGACCTCTATCAAAAAATAGAAATATTTTCAAAAATGTAAAAATTTTAGAAAAATCTCTTCATTTGTGCCCTAGAGAGCCATTTTACCAAAACAGACCAGTTTTTGTAAATCGACCAAATGAACTATGATATGATTTCTAAATTAAAAACACAGTGAATGGACCCCGTATATAATTCCAAGACCTTTCCAGAAATATAAAAATTTCCAAAACATATGCTGATTTGCGCCAAAAATTGACTTTTTATGAAAAATCAAGAAAAAATCATAAAAAATACAACTTACTTCCAAAAATTCTAAAAATATTTTTGGAGCTTCTCTAATATGTCACCAACCTACAAAAAAAATTTCAAACCAAAACACCAATCCTTTTGGGAGATATGATCAAATATTTCAAATCTAGAGTTTTTTTATCTCCAAACAAATTTGCACAAGGGTTAGCTCCAAAAATAATCAAAACCAGCAAGTGTTAGCTCTAAAAATAATCAAAACCAGCAAGTTTTAGCTCTAAAAATATGTGCTAAAATATTGTCACACTTCTATGAATCCTTAAATGCAAGAAAACTCAAGAATGAGCCCTCACAAATCGATCCATAGCTCTCTATGCATGGAGTTGCAAGATTTGTAAAATTTCTCTTAGTTAGAGCTATAAACTCATGACCTTGCTAGTCAACCACACAATAAGAGATTCCAAATGAATGCAATGTTATGCAAATCTATATGAGAATGCAAATTAATCTTATGAGAATGAAGATGCAATTAAGCTATGAAAATGGAAATGAAAGAGTTACAAACCCTCTAATTAAACTATGTGAGATTAATCTAAAATATGAAAGGAAATGATACCATATGATGCAACTATGATGGAAGCTAGGATGTGATGTAGATGCAAGATGAATGCCAATGATACTCCAAATCTTCAAAACTTGATGCAAGAATGTCTCCAAAAATTTCAATGACTTAGAAAACCTGTAGCATAGTAATTCAAGTATGTATTGTGTGTGCAAATGAGGAAGAGAGCTCTTCTTTTATAGGAAATGAAAAACAATGGACCATGGAGATTAAGAGGCAAAAGACTTAATCAACGATGGAGAAAAAAAAAGCTTGATCCTTGTGCACAAATATCCTCCAATAAGAAAATTAGAAGCATTTACTTTATGTTGAGCATTTAATTTATGTCCATGTGAGGCAAAAGTACTTTTCTTTTATTTTTTATTTTATTTTTCTTTATAAATAAGAATTAAATGCTTTATTTGTGCAACATAGGATAAGAAGAAAAGTGGAGATTTTTTATTTAAATAAAAGGGGAAGAAATTCTTTTTAATTAAATAAAGGCTTAGGATAAAGTGATTTTATTATTTAATTAAAAGATATTTTTAATTAATTAAAAGAGAGCATGTTCTCTTAATTAAATAAGATTTTTATTTTTCTTTTTTCTTTTAAATTAAATAAGGCTCAAACCTTAGGAAATATTGAACTGATTATGATTTGATCAAAGAAATTGATATTGTTGATATTGTTGATTTTTGAAAATACTGATTCAGGGATTTGATAAATTGCATAAATGGGGGCCCAAAGTCTAGGCGACCATTTTAGGGTGCATAAAAATATGACTAATTTTGTGTTGTCATAATGGAAACAAAGTCATATTGGTGTTCTTAGTCAGTTCATATACCTTGAAGATCATAAAAATGACTAAGTATGGAAGACATCAATATTCTCGATGATCAGAGCATCAACACATGACAGTATGCATGAGGTAGGCCTTGCACCTTTGGATATGAGCTTTTGGAGATATAATTATGCTAAGTCTATGAGTGCACATTCAGATATTATAGTATGCAAAAGTTACAGACAGTTGAAGAGCCACTTACAGAATAGCATGACAGCATGGAGCCGACCACAGATTTTGATAGCGTGTAATATTTTTTTTTGATAAGGCTATGCACCTTTAGTATTATGTTTGTAATAAATGTATTATCACTCATGTAAACGCGTTTGAGCCAATTTTTTTGGAAGCGTCATGTGTGTTTATATTTAGGCTGACCCAACCTTAGTTTTGGTTGCATCCTTTTGTAATGTATATATAATTGACATGCACTTTTGTCTAAGTGTAAGCATGATGGAAGTATAGAGAAAAGAGAAATAGAAGATAGAAGCTGTATAGTCAGTATGATTTAATACTCTACAAGAGTTGGAGTATATGCACACATAAGGAACTGATTAGATAGAAGTGTCACATCAATAGTTCACTTTCAGATATAGTGTGTATCTATTCTCTAAAGGTTGTAGCCTTCCTCTTTTGGGCAGCGATCTTTGGCAGTGAGCCATTCACCTTTAACAGGGTTTTGTTACACTCTTAATAGAGTTATTGTACTCTACATTGTAAAAACTGTCTCTAATAGGACAAAGGAACTTTAACAGGTTCATAAGACTAGTACAATATTTTGTGGGTATTAATTCCCATCAGGGTTTCCCCATAATCACATCTGGTGTAATTGTGTTATGCTTCTTGTGCATGATTATCATTTCAATTATCTTATCTATTGGGCTTTTTCTTTAAGTTGTTGAATTATTTATTATTTCTAAACACTGATTCACCCACCCCTCTCAGTGTTCCCATTCCTAACAATTGGTATTAGAGCTTTGGTCCTCTAAAATAATTTTAATCACTTGAGGAGATCATGGATTCATCTGAAGAAAAACATCTGAATAAAAATCTTGAAGCATCTCTTGAAGATCTTGACAGATATGAAAAATAAAATGAAGAATTGAAAATTAAAGCCAATGGATCACAAGTACTCATCAAGAAACTCAGAAAGGATCTGAAAGATTGTTCTACTAATGATTTGGGAAAAATGGTCAAGAAACTAAATGAAGAAAATATGTCTTTGAAAGATCAGATTGAAGATCTGAATGAACAGCTAACCGATAGCCAAATAGCTCTTGAAGAAAAATCTAAAGTAAACAAGGAATTAGATGAAGAACTAAAATAGGCAAATCTGAAATACTTGGAGTTAGAGAACATCAAGAAAAAGATTGAATATGAATTAAAAGATGTCAAGAATCATATTGAGAAAATACATACAAGTGTTGATCTTATAGAATCTCAGAACTATGCAAGGAAGCTAAAGGGAGATAACACTGGTATTGGATTCAATGAAGCACAAATTCAAATTGATGCAATGCTAGAAAGAAAGAAAGCACAAGAAAAATCTACTTGAGATAAGAAGTTTGAAATCCTAAATGGAGAAGAACCACCTAAAGATGAACGCAAGTCAATGAACAAAACTTGTTATGCTTGTAACAAGCATGGTCATCTAGGAAGAGATTGTAAAGAGGTAAGACCTTTCAATGGTTATTGTTATTCCTGCAGTAAATTTGATCATAGAGCTATTCATTGTAGATAAAATCAAGAAAATCAGATACAATTCAATCGGAGAAATCAACTACAAAAAAGATCTTGAAATATTACATCTTAGATATGCAATTACAATGGACACACAGCCAAACAATGCAGTATGGTTACTCACATCAAAGCACCTAGAAACACAAGAGCTCCAGTCATTTGTCATTCCTGTAATAAGGTTGGACACATCTCAAGGTTTGCAGATCTAATGTGCAAAGACAAGAAAGACCTAATAAGTTTCATGAACCTCTACTTGAAGATTTTGGAGAAGTTAAGTTTGTGAAAGCCTCAGAAGACACAAGAAAGATTTGGATGGAAGTTAAGAAAGATAATGGTACTAATAAAGTGGAAGATGCATCCTCATTGGATGCACCTTCTACTTTTGGATAAATGACCATCATGGTCATAGGGGGAGCTAGTTTAGCTCTGAACCCATACGCAGCTGGTATACTCACCTCTGAGTATGCGCCTATGGTATTATTCATATGGTTACTTGTTGAAGCAGTAAACATGAGCGCACAGTCTAAAGGTAAGAAAAAATGAATTTTGATAATCTCAACCACCTTTGTACTATGGAAATGAGAATTAAATGCAAAATTTCTTCTTTATAAGTCTGAAAAGTTCTACTCCAATTTACTTCTACATTTGTGAATGAGAATTTGGAGAGCATTGAGCCTTAGCATCAAGGAGAGAAGATTGAATTTATTATTAGTGAAGGAGATTGAAAGAGTTGTGGAACCCTAGCTTGATCGTGCCACCTCAGAACATTGTTGGAACCCTACTTGAGAAATTTTTAGTAAGTTATGGAAACCCCTGTAGTCTTTGACATTGCTGAAAGGAAAAGATATGTATTCAAAAAGAATCCATTTAAGTCCATATTAGATGATGTTGAAGGATCCTCTTTGAAGACTCCGCTAAGATTCGTGCATGCAGAAGATATCCATGCTTACATTTATTGTAAGAAGGAATCTGTCAGTTTAGATAGCATTATGTCCCTCATGAAGACCATGTCTAAACTTGATTGTACATTCAAAGATGAATACTCTCATCTCTTTGGAATCTCTATTATTGAATATATGAATGTGCATGAGTTTTATGAAGAAGATTGGGTGAAGATTCTGCTTAGCAGAATACATGATGATCTATTTTGGATTGGTGAAGTTCCTGTTCGCATAACTATAGATCTCACTCATGATATGACCAGATTATCTAAAGTTGGAGACCTATTACCCACTAGAAGAGATATAAAAAAAATTCAAGAAAGTATGCTTATCTCAGAGTGATAAGCATGGTATGTTAGTTGACCCTATTGATGAGAATGACATTAAGTTGATTACTATGATACTTGGTTACAAATTTTAGCACACAAGCAGAGTAAATAGTGTTTCAGCAGCCACTATTTTGGCAGCCATTAAAATAGTAAGAGACAACACACAATATAACCTCTGTGAGATCTTGCGTGCACATCTGATAGAAAGCATAAAAGCTATTAAACATGATAAAACCAAAATATTCAAGTTTGGTTCTTTGATCATATACATGTACTATCACATTGTTGGAAAGATTTAAAATCTATACCTGGATAGGAGTTAGCCTACATTGCCTCAAATATCATTGAAAGCTAATTCTAAAAGCATTCTAAGAGATCAAATGGATATTTAGATCAAGACATTCAGAATCAAGATGTAGCAGAGATATAGGATACCTAAGAAGATAGTTGATAAGTACAAGGATACTATTTGTTTTATGGTAGAGACTGACACTACTTGCATAGAAGTAGTTGAACCTAGAACAAAATGGATACATTCACTTGGTTATGAATTTGAAGAACACATTTTGGAAGGTTATGCACAAGTCCTTCTCTCAGTGCCTAAAGACCCTAATGAACCTAGATGGGGAACATACAGAGAAAAAACAAAAGAAGTGGATATTGTACTGAAAAAAAAAAGCCATTAAAAGAAAAGTATCTCAAGTTACTTCTAACATTCTGAACATTCATGGAGTTACTCAAGAATATTTAGACAAGGGAAGGGAAGTGAAGATTGCAAAATAAATCAAGGATACATCTGCAGAAATCCACACTAAAAATCCTGTTGAGACTCAGAAGAAAAAGGAAACTGGTGAGAGCACATGTGTGCCATCCACTACTATTGATCTAGAGTCCTCTATGCCCTCAGTACCCAAAAAAAAAACAAGAAGGAAGAAAGAAATCACCTCTAGCCACCCATCCTCCAAGAATACTTGTAGCAGAACAAGAAACACTCAAGAACCTCCTGAGGTAGGATTCAAACCTAGTATACAAGTTTTGAAGAATAGAATTCTTAATGAAGGAAGGTTAGATTCAATTATAAATTTCTATTGCAAGTACTTAGAGATAGATAAGTCAAAGATACACACAATGATTATCTTACATATGATTAAGTTCAAGAATTTAGTCTTGGAGCTTAAGACAGTCATCCTAGATACTGTATGGAACATACTTGAAACATTGAAAAGACAAGCTCTTGAGGAAGATATAAGGATTAGAGAAAAGACCTTGGAACAATTACTTCCTATTTTCTCTATTATTGAAAGAAATTTGTTGATGGAGTTAGTAAAACTGCATTTGAGATCAAAAGTCAGAACATTGCACATAATGAACAAGGATTATGAATTAGTCATTCAAGAAACTCAGAAAGCATTTGAGCAAGTATTTTTTAACAAACATATATCCATCTACTGCACCCACTCCAGACACCTCAAAGAAAGGTAATGAATCAGCATTACACTCTATAGGTCCACAAGAATCTGAGCCCAAAGTTATATAATCCCCTATCAAAGTTAAAAGCATTGATGATACCATTATGATTAATGATATTAAGATATCCATAGAAGCCACAGATATAGAAATTGAAAAATTTGAAGAGAATTTTGTTAAGATTGAAAATGTTGAGACTCCAATCACTAATGATGTGTACGATGAAGTACCAATCATTGATACTACACTCACTAATGATACTCAAAACATAGTGAAGAATGATTTTGTAGATGCGAGCCTGTATGTCACTCCTAGTTCTCATGTTAAGCCATCTACTACATTGTTGTCAAGTTTGACCCCTGTTACTACAAGCTTAGATGCATGGGAAGAAGAAGATTTAATCAAGATAATTTTTTTGTCTATGGAGAAATCTAAAGAGAAACAAGTGATGAGAAACCCTCAGTTTCTTGAGTCTATTAACATTTTGAACAACTTAGTACCTTCTGAGAAGAAAGCTAACAAAGTAAAATCAGTTGATGATGTTAACAATGTTTTGACAAGCTTCAAAACACACTTTAAAAATCTTGAAGATTTTGCATCCACACTTCACATTAGATCTTAACTCACTAAATGCTGGTCAGACTATTATGAAAGAGTTAGCAATTACAAGCAGAAGATAGATTGTTAACTACATGGATCTAGATAGACTCATTTCTGAACATACTAAGAAGATTGATGAAGCAGTCACCTTAATGGATACAATAAAGAAATCAGTAGAAAACCCTTCTCAAAACATCAACATGTGAAACAATATATATCAAGGGCAGTCAGATAAAATTGAGAAAGCAAGGATGGAGATCACCAAGATAAGAGCAATACAGACACAACTTAGACATGCTCTTGCACCATCTCTAGATGTACTACATCATAAAATTATTCAGATTGATGTTGCACTAGCTACTTACAATCAAGGACCCTACATGGAATTAGAAAAGATGGAGAAACTGAACTATGCACTATGCGCCTATCTTTAGAGCACAGAAACACTTAAGGTATTTTGGGAGAAAAAAATTCAGAACCTTAAGATTTCCTATCCTGACTTGTACTCTAAGTAAGTACCCTAAGCATTCTACATTTTTGGTCACCTTTGTCATTAATGTCAAAGTGGGAGTAGTGTACATAATGTGGAGTAGTAGTATATATAGATATGTATAGCTTGATGATAGTATGAGGAGATTACAGTATATGAACAGTTTTTTGTGTTAAGCCTTAGTTTAGTAACTTGGCCACATTCCTTTGTTGCCATTAATGACAAAGGGGGAGCTTGTTGGAAAGTTAACTATACTATTTTTATATGACTAGTTTTGTGTTGTTATTATGGAAACAAAGTCATATTGGCATTCTTAGTCAGTTCATATACCTTGAAGATCATAAAACTAACTAAGTATGGAAGACATTGATATTCCTGATGATCAGAGCATTAGCGCATGATAGTATGAGCGAGGTAGGCCTTGCACCTTTGGATATAAGCTTTTGGAGATATGATTATGCTAAGTCTATGAGCGCATATTCATATATTACATTATGCAGAAGTTATAGACAGTTGAAGAGCCACTTATAGAACAACAAGACATCATGGAGCCGACCACATATTTTGATAGCGTGTAATATTTTGTTTTGATAAGGCTATGCGCCTTTAGTATTATGTTTTAAATAAATGTATTATCACTCATGTAAACATGCTTGAGCCAATTTTTTTGGAAGTATCGTGTGTGTTTATATTTAGGTCGTCCCAACCTTAGTTTTGGTTGTATCCTTTTATAATGTATATATAATTGACATGCACTTTTGTATAAGTGTAAGCATGATGGAAGTATAGAGAAAAGAGAAATAGAAGATAGAAGCAGTATAGTCAGTATGATTTAGTACTCTACAAGAGTTGGAATATACACACACATAAGGAACTGATCAGACATAAGTGTCACATCTATAGTTCACTTTCAGATATAGTGTGTATCTATTCTCTAAAGGTTGTAGCCTTCCTCTTTTGAGCAGTGAGCTCTGGCAGTGAGCCATTCACCTTTAACAGGGTTTTGTTACACTCTTAACAGAGATATTGGACTCTACATTGTAAATACTATCTCTAATAGGACAAAGGAACTTTAATAGGTTCATAAGACTACTACAATATTTTGTGGCTATTAATTCCCACCAGGGTTTTCCTCTAGCCAAGGTTTCCCCATAATCACATCTGGTGTAATTGTGTTATGGTTCTTGTGCATGCTTATCATTTCAATTATCTTATCTATTGGGATTTTTTTTTAAGTTGTTGAATTATTTATTATTTCTGAACACTGATTCACCCCCCCCCCCCCCCCCCCCTCTCAGTGTTCCCATTCCTAACAATTGGATATCTCCTCCAAACATGTCTTCCAGATACTTCCATATCAAGTAGGCTCTATCTACTTTCTTGATCTCAAAAAACTCACTGTCAAATAAGGAACTGATAAGGGCTTCTTTGGAAATTTCATTTTGAGTGAACATTTCCTTTTGCTTCATGGTAGCATCATCTTTTACAAGATCACTAAGAGAGGGAACATCAACATTATGAGTAACTGCTTCAAAAATTTCTAAACTAATGCACTGTAAATGTGTTATCATTTTGTTCTTCTAGTCAAGATAATTCTCTCAATCAAACTTAGGACTTTATTTTCTAAAGTACACCATTTGATCAACCTCAAGTTGTTAAACTTCTTTCCGGGGCATTTGGCTTTGATAAAAATTATTAGGAATAGTCCCAAGAGATAATTGAGAGGGGGGGTGAATCAGTTATCTACAAGATTTGATTATATATCTAATTAAGTATAGAATAACATTAAGAATAAATACAACAAGATAACACTGAATGAAACACCATAATTTTGGTCATGGGGAAACCCAAAATAGGCAAAACCCCGATGGGAATTAACACCCACATAGAACTGCACTAGTGAATAATGATCCATGTTTGAAGATCTTACAATCCTATTAGAATTTGATCTTTACAATACATGAAGAACAGTGACCTGGTCAAAGGTAAGACCTTGTTAGGAGTATTTAAGAACAACCTTGTTAGAGGTGAGGATACATTGTCTATGAGCACACTACTCAAATGGTGAAGGTTGCAACCTTCTGCACAATAGATACACCCTATATCTAATCTTTGGTGAACCATGAAATAGACCTGTTGTCTTGATCAGTTTTAATGAATATCATACACTCTCTACTTCTTCACATAGATCTTCAACTAATGAATGATATAGCTTACTATTCCAATACATCAAGCATTCTACTCTACTCTTCTACTCACACACTCATGGCTATCACAAATGATCAGCAATAAGTATCCTCCTCCAAAAGATGTGATCAAGTCAGCTCAACAAAGCTTCTTACAACTCTCCAACAATATTCCAATGGCTAATAAAAACACACAACACAAATAGAACTACGCAGCTCAATATCAGTAGATGCAACTATACACACAGTCAGCTCCACCAAACTAACTCAAAATTAACTCTCATGTTGAAACATGTTATGCGCTCATAACCAAACCACCTTAACTCATCTCCAAACACAAAATAAAATGCACATATCACAAAGATAAGCGCAACTAAAAAAACAATAAAAATATTGTCACCTCTTCACAAACAATCTACTAAAACTATAATTGGCCAATAACTCAACATAACTCAACTACAACTAAACAACTAAATCTACACTCATGAACATAGCTTAATGAAACTATCTTCAACATAGAAATATACACGCAAGTCTCCATAACATACATACTGATAATTACATTCAGAATACTACAGCATACCATATGTTATCATCAATGGAAAACATACAGTCAACCTATGGCTTACTGGAAAATCTCCAACAAATTATTCCTCAAAACCCGCACAAGTTTTGAGAAAAAAAAAATTATTGATTTTTATTAGGCTTGGTGTTACCAAGCCAAGGATACTTTTGAATTTATGGAACCTAATTAGGTTATGAAAAATTTGGTTTTTTTTGGCATGTGGTCACTTTTTTTATCAACAACTTGGTGCACTTACCAAAAGTCATCATTTTTTTACCATAATCCATAGTCAAGCGTACCATTCAAGTATCTAAAAATTCTTTTGACAACAAGCACATGTGATTCCTTCAGTTCAGCTTGAAATCTTGCAGCAACTCCAACAACATTTGATATATCTAGTCTAGAATGAGTTAGATGTTGTAGTTCTCTGATCATATATTTGTATAATGTTTGATTATCACAAGAGGAATCATCATCCTTGGTTAATTTGCAACAAGTAACCATAGGAGTTCCTACCGATTTTGAATCTTCCATACCAAATTTCTTCAACAATTCTCTGACAGACTTTGACTATTGTGTGATACATTTCCTTTATCCAACTGTGTAATTTTCAATCCAAGAAATAATTTCATCTCAGCTATCATAGGCATCTCAAATTATTTTTTGCATTTCATCAGAAAAAATCTCTACTCAACTCATCATTACTGCCAAATATAATATCATCAACAAATACTTCAATAATCAAGATATTATCATCAATTATTATGAAATATAAGTTACTATCAATATTACCATTACTAAAACCAATCTATATCAAATACATATCCAATCTGGCATACCAGACCCTAGGAGCTTCCTTTAATCCATACAAATCTTTTTGCAATTTACAAATCATATATCCTTCATCGGTTAGAGTAAAACTATTAGGTTGCTCAATATAAACATCTTTCTCTACTTAACTATTTAAAAATGCAGACTTAACATCCATCTAATAGAATTTAAATTTTTTGTAAGCTACATATTCAAGAAGTAATCTAATAATTCAACCCTAGCTATAGGAGAAAAAGTTTCTAGAAATTCAATACCTTCCATTTTTTAATATCCTTTGTGCACCAATCTTTTTTTGTTCTGAACCACTAGACCATCTTCATTCATCTTGTTTCTAAATACCCAGTTAGTACCGATCACATTGTTGTCAATAGGTTTGGGAAAAAGAATCCAATTCTTTTTCTTCTCAATCTGATCAAGTTCTTCTCTCATTGCTTTCATCCAAATCTCATCATTGCATGCTTCTTTTATATCTTAAGGCTCAAATTAAGATAACAAACATGTTTCATCCCTATAAATTATTTCTCTAGTTTGAACACCTCTATTCTTATCACCAATAATGAAATCTTAATAATTATTAATCCTTACATATTGTGGAGTTTTTGGTATAAGTTTTTTAGCAAATTCTTCGATGTCAATATCCACCTCATTTTCCATAGGTTATTTTTTCTCTTCTGGTCCATCCTGATGCTGATTTTGCACTTCCATAATCTGGTTCTTTTCTTCTGCTAAATCATACCAACAAATTCTTTATGATCTCTACACATTCTCATCAAATCTGGCATTTGTACTTTCAATAGTCTTCTTCATCCTATAGTTATAACATTTATATGATTTTATCTTTTTATAATACCCAAGAAATATTCCTTCATCAATTCTAAGATCAAACTTTACAATATCCTCATATCTCTTAATGTATCATTTACTTCCAAAAATTATATTTGGTATTTCACTATAGGAATATGGCCATACCATAGTTCATAAGGAGTCTTACCAGTTCCATGTTGAATTTTTAATCACTTCAAACTATATACTATGGTGCACACTAGTTCTCTCTAGTAGATCTGTGGAAATTTTGCTTCAATCATCATAGTCATATTTGTATCTAGGATATTCTCATTCCTTCGCTCAACAATACCATTCTAATGTGGGGTTCACATATCACAATTTTGTCTCTTTATCCCATGTTCTTCACATGATGCATAAAAATCACTAGATGTAAATTCTCCACCTTTGTCTGTTCTTAGGCACTTTAATTCTTTTCTAGATTTTATTTCTACCATCATCTTGAATATTTGAAATTTCTGAAAAGCTTCTAATTTTTCCTTTAAAAATATAACCTACATGATTCTTGAATAGTCATCAATAAATAACATAAAATATCTATCACCATAATAGATTATTGTCTTAGTATGTCTACATAGATCTCTATGTATGAAATCCAAAACTCCATTTGAAGAGTATGTCTTGTTCTCAAAAGTGGATCTAGCTAGTTTATCCAATTGACATTCTTTGCACATGTTGTAAGGCTTCATCAGTTTAGGAAAATATCTTACAACATTATTAATGCTAACTTTTACTATAATATCAAAGTTTACATGACAAAATATTCTATGCCATAACCAACTATCATAAATCTTATCAATCAATTAGTTACTCTCAACTATTTTCAAATGAAATAGATTACCAATAGTTTGGGTACCTAATGCAATAAGATTTCCTGTACTTCTAATGATCTTATAGATTCCATCCATGAATTCCAATTTTTAACAATTATCCAATAGTTGTCCAACACTCAACAAATTATTATTTAAACCTTCAACATAGAGGACATCATTATTATGGTTGGTACCATCAAGAGTAATAGATCCTTTTCCTTTAATCAAACAAGGAGAATTATTACTAAGTCTAAAAATATCACCACCATAGTTGTCAAACTTAAAAAATTATCCTTGTCACCATTCATATGATATTATTATCTAGTAATAATGACCTATTCAACTATTTTAATATCCTGTGATAATTAAAAACTTTCTTCATTAGGTTTATCTACTTTAACAATAATAAACACAATTTCTTCATCACTAGCAACAAACTGATCATCATTCACACCTTCTTCAGTAGCATAAAATATTTTATGACCCTCAGAATTATATTTCTTATATTTGTCTTTGAAATACCTATATTTTTTGCTCAGACATCGAGATGCAATATGACCAATCTTATTAAAATTGAAGCATTTTAAAGGTAACTTTCCTTCATATTTACCAGAGCCCTTAGGTATTATTAACACAATAAAGGCTTTGAGTTCATCAATCTTCCTTTCTTCCTCCATGATCTCTTCCATATCTTTAGCATTGTGTTTGAATTTCATCTTTGTAGAGCTTTCTCTTTGGCCATACTTAGTCACACTAGCTTTAAATGTAGTCTCAACCTTCAGAAGTTCCTTACCAAGTGTAGTCATCTCAAAGGCATAGAATCTACCTACCAAAGCTTATCTTGAAATTTATCTTATGGTTCTCAATTCCTCAATATCAACAACTTTATCAGTGTAACATGCGGGAAAGGATATGAGAATCTTGTCTAAAACTTCATTGTCTATCAAAGTACCAGTAGCAAATGTAATTGCACAAACCAGATCATATAATCTCTACAAATAGACTAAGGAAGTTTCACCTTCACTCATCTCCATATCTTTATATTTTTATTTTGATACCTACAACTTAGCTTTCTTAACAAATGTTTAACCTTCATAAATAGTTTCTAATTTTTTCCATAACTCATGTGCATTCCTTAATCCATAAATGTGAGAATATTCTAAATCAGATAAGGAAGTGATCAAGGTATCTCTTGCTAGCATCTTCTCATTGAATTTCTTCTTTTTATCTATATTAGCATTTGCTAGGTCATTTGGAATAGCTTAAGGTTTCTCAATGATATGTTATTATTCATCTTATTTCCCCATGCATATAAGGTAGGTAGCCATCTAATCCTTATAAATCACATAGTTGCTTCCATAAATCTTTAGAATCTCTTTTCTTAAACTTTCCATGAGAGATATCCATCAAGTGGTTGATCTTATTCAAATGCACTCAGCTCTGATACCAATTATTAGGCCCAAAATGAGGCAAGCACAACTGAGAGGGGGGGTGAATCAATTGTACATACCTACTTCAATTCATTTAACTTTAGCCACTTAGATATAAAAGATAAATAATAATGCAAGATCCACAACATAGAACACAAATATTTGTTCTCAAGGAAACATAGTTAAGGGAAAACCTTGGTGGGAATCAAACCCACAAGATGAATGTACTCTCCTAAAAGTACTCCCTAGTTAAGAGAAAAATAGAGAACAAGGGATGCATTTAAAACCCTAGGCTAATAGTCTAATCTGAAGTCTCTTTGCTCACAATACAATCATAGATTTGGCCCTCAATTAGGTTTACCAATCTATCTTCAATTACAACAAGGTGGACATACAATTCATTACCACCAAAATAATAAATAACATATATAATGCCAATATAGTTCCAATGAAGCACAAACTCTATCTTAAGTGCTAAACAAATCTTGCATACTTTCACACCTCTCTCTCTCACACAATTACAAAATGATTTATCATTTATACTGATTACAAAGAATAATCAACCACTAGATCAACTTAGACCTATTACATAAAAATATATAAACATTATGCTCAATCTTCCAAGCGATCCAAATCAAGTCGGTTAAGACTTGAATAGGACCCAAATCTTCAACCACAAACACAATTATGTGTCACCAAAGTAGCATCAAGAATCACAACATGTTACTTCATCAAGTTTGTTAGGACTTAGATGAAGAAACACCAAAATGCTATGAAAAAATCAACTACAATCACCTCCAATGATGCATTCTAGTAGCACAAACATTAGACAATCTATGAACACCGACAAGCAACATGAATATCATTCAAAAAATTCTCATAAAAGCATCTTTATCTCTGATCAATAAGAACACTAAAATACCAAACTCTATCAAAACAAAAGATAGTTTGTCGCACTCTAAATCATGAACAACACTAGTTGTGAATACAATGATAAGGAACCATGTAACCACCAGCTTCATAGCCTATGAACCATCATAATCAAGTCATATCGATCCAAATACTCATCCACTATACACAGGATCACTATAGAAATAACAAACCAAATCAACTTGATCATAGCTCACTCAAACTATCATCCAAACTCCGTTGAAACTTTGTAGATCATCTACATACACCTTTGAACAATACCAAACGATTACATCTCTAGATCTTCAATATATCACCTAAACAAATAAAATATTATTTATTGAAGATACTAAACACACTATCTAAAACAACAAATAGTATGTTGACATCAATGAAAAAACATTAATGTTATCACACCCAATCACCCTATTCTAACATGGTCAACAGTCTTCCAACACTAACTACAAACATTACTTGCATAATTGAGCTTTTGGAGAACTTATGCCCTTGCATACCACTAGTACAAAAACAACAATATATGACTAAATAAACTACTAAAAATTGTAGATAAATGACTAATTTTGGTCATGTGACTAGTAGTAGTTTATTACCAGTCATTTATCTCACGACCAGATTTATGACTAAACTATTTTAGTCATTGATTTGGTCATTTATTTAATCATTTATTTAGTCATTTATTTGTTCATTGATTTGGTCATTGATTTAGTCATTTATTTGGTCATTTATTTGTTCGTTGATTTGGTCATTGATTTAGTCATTTATTTGGTCATTGATTTGGTCATTTATTTAGTCATTTATTTAATCTTTAATTAGTCATATATTTAGTCATTTATTTAATAATTTATTTAGTCATTTATTTATTCATTAATTTAGTCATATATTTAGTCATATTAGGGCATGATGGAATTGAACCACCATTCTCCTACTTGTAAAGTAGGTGCTCTTCCATTGAGCTAGTGCCCTTTAAAGAATAATCATACCATGTATACTAGTACTTTCCATTAAACATAATTTCAAGTTTTTCCATCTATAGTTCAAGGGTTATGATAGTAAATGGTTATGACAATCATTCAAAACAAAGTATGTAATTGCTATATTGTGGTTTGTAACTGTGTTTATGCCATTTATTATATTATTTCTATTGTTGTCTCTTGATTTTCATAAGAAGCAAGTAAATGAGACTATCGTTGGAATTCCATCCATAATTTTTTTTTAAGGAAAATGAAGAGGTGTGATATAAAATTCATAAGACAAGTTATGGATGAAACATTAGTAAGATGATGCTAAGATAGTGATGCAAAACACCAATACAATGTTGAGCAATGATGTGAAAATACAGTAGTATGAGAACAAGAAAAAAGATGAGCATTTACATTTTTTGTAAATGTTGATATGTCACAGAAAGAGGTGAAGTAATGTTGAAATTCAAGATAATACTGATCATATTTTATGTTCATTAAAAGAACTTATATTTCTTATGAATAAAAAGCCACGATACCTATGATTCTATGAATGTAATTATTGACTAATGGATGAAAATGTTCCATTTCTTCTTTAAGACAAGGTTCTTGACATCCAGAAAATGTAAGTTGAATCTTTGAACAAAAGATTTTAGGATAGGTTGGATGCTATCATTTATGTCACTATGCATAATGTCAAACTTGTGTGTCTCTGAAGTATACCTGCATAAATTTAAACTCGGTATATCTCAAAGCTATGCTTCTCACTAATAGATTTGGGCCATCCTGAATTAAAGTCAGCCACAAGGGAAAGAGAAACACATTCTTAGAACGGAATTAAATACCAATCATACAACAACCATTTTATTAACAAAATAAAATTTTGAAATGAATTGAAAAATGAAAAAAAGATAACAACACATAACTAATAAGCACAAAACCTGATATTATTATACTTGTGATATGAAAAGAGGAATTTTTTTAGCTAGACGTCCATGACACCTGAAAACAAGAAACCCTAGTTTCAGGGATCTAAATGGACATGTATAGTGGCTTTCATAGATGACAATCAAATAAAATCTAACAACCACGATAAAATAAACAAAAATATTCTTCATGAAAACTGTGGTTTTTAACTATTCTCTACCTTAGGATAGAATTCACTATTATTTCTAAATAGTCAGGATGGTTGCAAGCCATAATGACAATAGCTGCTACATGATCCTTTGATATAGCACGATCAAAAGATCCTCTCATCCTAAGGGTATGATGGTCTATCTCTAAGAAAAGCCTCTTGAGAGAATACTAAAAGATCTCTAACTTGGAAAGATATGTTCTACATAATACCTATTTTGGTGTATGTAAAAGCATCTAGCTCTAAGGCTCTTAGAGGAAGTATTTTGACTTAGTGTGATTGAGATATATGTGCAATATGTACTAAACATCAAGCTTTCTGAACCAAAAAAAAAGGACATTGCCTGATGAAAGAAGTGGTTTCAAAACTAAAATAAATTTTGATTTCCTTCTCTTGTCTGATAGGGGTGCCTACGAAAATCCCCTCTTGGATAAATAGGTTCTCATGAAAATCCTTCATCTAGATATCTTCATCCTCCATATGACCCACCGACCCTGCCATAACATGATTTCAAAATGATAGTGACTACACCATAGATGAGAATAGATAGTAATTTATAATTTTCTGATAAATTCAATGATAAGATATTTGTTAGAACTAAGAGAAAATTGAATTATTGAAGCTCCCATTACTTCAATCAAGATTCATAGTAAAACATTGCTCAGCTACAAAAGAGGTCTTCTCAATCATCTGGAAAAAAAAACATTTCTTAAAAAAGGAACTCTTTTGCACAAGAACTGCCATACTGATATAAAAGTTCCCCATTTCTCTGATAGAAAATATTTCCAAAAAAATTGGGTTGCACCAGGGTTGGCATTAAAATAAAACAAGTCAAAAAACAATATTACAAATGCTAGAAGCAAGAAAATAATCAATTGCCCCATACAGAATTATAAGAATCCCAAATATTCAAGCTATAGCATTAATTGTCAATTGAACTTTATTTATTGTCAACCTTCAAGTTTCAGAGGCTCCAGGAAATAATTTGTAGTATTTATTAAGGTAGATCAAATTTAGTGCCAAGGCACTCACTTGAACTCTGGCTCCTGAACTCTATTGTATCCCTCCAATGCCTGTGAATCCAACAAAATAAGAAGTCAACAATTATATTGACATGTTTGGACCCCCAACTGAGAAATCCATATCCATATCTCCACAAGGCATGGGCTATGCTTGCTTCTTGATTATGATGAAGGTAAATATGGAGGAGAATCACATGACCCAAATATGTTCAAAATGTGAAAGAATAGAATGTGAAATAAATGTATAGACACTCTTTGGTGCAGTGCACTGTGGCCCAACTCATTTTCCCTATGGACTAAGGACTAAATATTCAACTTGATGGTGAGATAAAACTTCTCACATTAAACATCTTCCTTCAAGCCACCAACTGATTTAACTTCCTTGGATCAACATTTGGATCCCTCAACTGATCACCCAACTAAAAATGCATCCAAAATTCCCAAAAAAAATTGCCACATCCGTGCACCCGCAACCAAATCGATAACTTAGTTATATACTATAAAAAAATAAAAAAAAATCAGCAGCATGCAAACAATAATCATATCAATATAATTTTAATTGCTAAATCATGCATTTTAAAAGTTCCTACAATTGTAAACTAACACTTAACTAGTTGAGCAAGCATACCTCTTCTCTCAGCAGCTTGGCAAGGTATGAAATAGATGACTTGGAAATTGAAAAATCAAAGTGTGAGTACAAAATACAAGCTCTGCCAGCATTGAGAAAGTACTAAAATTATAATAAACTAGACAATAGAAAAAAAAATGATTAGAAAAAAAAAAAATAATATATGCACACACCAACAATCTAATCTTGATACAGAGATTTTGTTCTATCATGTAAACAGATAATATACTTTAATATGCAATAAAGATTCAAGCAAAAAAATCAAATAATTTCAAAATAATTTGATTTTCAATTATTACCCCTTTATGTTAAATTATTCACTGCATGTTTTATCCCAACTATTTAACTCAACAACCTATTCCTATTGTAATTTTCTAAATGGCCACCTTATTAGACATGTAGAAATAATTACCACTCAAAGTATCTGGACTAGAAAGTGACTCTAGATAAATATGAAGTAAACTGTACATTGTGTTTTATACAGGAATAAAAATCCTATTGTGCCAACAAAGATTGAGGCATATCTTAAATCTTTCCTTGTTGGACTAGTAGCTCTTTCTTGTGGAAATTTTGACTAGCATCATGAGGCTAGTGATTATGTATCAAATTCCTTCCAAAGATAGTTGAGTATAACTAAGGCAACTTCAGACCAGAATAACCTTTCAGTTGTGACATACGAACATTTATTTAAAAATCAAACTTATATAATACTGACTTTTGTGAAACAGTAAGATTACTGGATGCAGAAATGTAGTTAATGATTTTGTATGTGTAGCTAATTGAAATAGACCTGAAACTTTAAATCTTGACTACTACCAAATAGCCCTTAATTTGGACAATTCTACATGCGATCTTCCATGATCAGAGTTTGTGGTTAGAAGCATGAATCCACAGCTTGCAGAAAAACTTATCTTATTGTGCTTATATTAAAGGATTACTAAAAAGAATATATTTCATTCAAGGAGAACTATAATTGAGAAGACATAAAAATGAAGTTCCATGTATGTATACATGTGCACATGCTGCAGATACACATCAAAGTGACTGATGTATGCATTTTTTCCAGAAACAAGTTCATTCAAAGGAAAGATAGTACTTTAAGGTTTATAGCCAAAAAATTAGATTAAAATATAACTGATCAGAAGCTAAAAATAATCACCTAAAAGAACACATTATGTTCATGTACAACATTTTTCTTGGATAGAATGACAACCATCCTCCCAATAGTATCAAGATAGGAGTATTTTATCTGTAGGAAGTTACCAAAACAAAAAAAACATATAAGCTGTGTTACAAATTATATGGTTACCAAAATGTTTGTTCCCATAAATAAACTATTTAACTAAAAGTTGCCAAAATGTCTGTTCCCATAAATAAACTATGCCACAATCACTGTATCAAGAAGATTTGCAAGCAATGACCAGAACACACTGAAACTTAAGAGAAACCCCCTCACAACAACCCTGACAAAAGATGCTTAATCCCTCAATTGATGTCAGGAGAGATAAATACTAATTGGGTTAAAGGTGGACTTGCGAGTAATTATAAGAGTAACAAGATTGGTTTGATGGTCCTGCAAATGGTTTTGAGGAATTGGAAATACCTATCAAATAAAAAACACAACCATTTGTTTCCACTAGCATGAATAGTTGTACCTTTATGGTTATTAATTACAAGATAAAGGTTTTGTTTATCACTCTCCCTTCAAAGTAATCTGTGTCCTCATTGCTAATCTGCACCCTAGAAAATTGAAAAGGGATTCATTTTCAAATGGTCGTGTAGACCTTTTTCTATATGTTGAGGTACTCCATATATGAGATTTTCATTCCACAAGGTCTTCTTAACTGTCTACTTCATGACAATTTTGTTGTAAGGTTTTGTACAAAATGTTAGGTTAATAAACAGTTTGAATTTGAGAAAGCATCAATGGTAATTGCATTCAAAAAACTACTAAGTATTTCTTGATATTGAGGATGATATTTAGTGCCGTGGATTTTTCTCTCAACTCCAAGCCAATCATTGTACATGCAGTATAATTTTAAAGTTTTTTTCTAGAAACCTTACTTCAAAAAATAAGCACTATACAAAGTGTACATCAATGTCTTCTTATAGCTCACATAATCTTCCAGCCATCTTGATGATGATAAAAATTAATGCAATAAACATGGAATTTATGAACACAACAAAATTCATAACCTAAAAGGCAAGCAAACACCCATTCAAATTATGTATATTATTGATGTTTTGGATTTAAGGGTTTTTTGATTTTCCAATTAATAGCAATGCCAAGAGGAAAGGTCAATACTTGCTTAATTATTAATGATTATGTATTGTGTTTCTTTCCACAATTAAGCCTTCAATATTTTGTCAATAGAAGAAAATATTGATTAGAAAGCTATAAACAAGATTGTACAAATGAATGAGTAAAATAAGGGTTCATGCAAGAACCCATAACAAAGATCAAGCTCATGAAGAAACTCAGGTTCCTCACCAGACAGCGGTTCAGCAGGTTGTGTGTAGATGATATCACGAGGAGAGACCACAACCTTTGCATCACCTCCATCTTGTGTCTCTGCCCTATTAGAAGATGAGAAATCAAGAAACTTAGATATTTTGCATGATGCAAATCTTGAAAAAAAAGAGAATTATACCCCTGTTTCTCCTAGATGAAAGTACCTGTTATCAAGAAATCAATAACACAAAAAACTAGATATATTTTCACAAAAAAAAGTGAAAACAGTTGTGTAACCACCTAGATTTGGTCTGCTAAGACCCGAGACCCTATTTTCCCTAAGTGTGATCATACCCCCAATTATGTCACGACAATGTTAAATTGGCATAATTCATTTATAATCAAATTTAATGTCCTCGGTGATTTTTTATCACTAAATTATATTAATTACTTTAGATAAATAATTCAAATCAAATTCCAACCAATCAAAACCGATCAAATTCAAAAAATGGCTAAAAGTATTTAATCATAAATGAATTAAATAAATCCTATATTATCAATCCACTTGCAAATGAACCCATTCCCCTAGCCTATTTGATTTAATTAAAATGGCTATAGTCCCTTTAATTATTAAAAAGAATTCAAATGTTTAAATAATTAAATTCTTATATTTTTAATGAATGAATTAAATTAATTCATTTCATTTATATTCCCCTAAACCATAACCTAACCTACTTCAACCACTTCTACCCTAGGTTCTAACTCATCCCAACCTATTCCCCCCTTGCTAATCCTAATTCTAATCCAAATCCACTCTTAACCCATCTCCTAATGATGTCACATTCCTTAATCCTTGATTAGGAATTCAATCCCAATCCCAAAGTCAACAATCTCAAGCCATGCTCATCCATAAGCATAAATATCCCCTCAAACTCATCCTTATCTTCTAGAGTTTTCTTGACTCATGGACCAAAATGGTGACACATTCCTCATCCCCGCACACCCTATTACATGGTGACACTTGTCATTTTGTGATGAACCTAAAGAAACACAATACATGTGCTCTCTTCTAGGTGCATCCTAGCCCCTTCTAAGCTTTGTATCTGAACCACCCATTCCATCTCCCTTTCCTATAAATGGAACCCCTTTCCTTCACAAAAATAATAATCTCTCATATAGAATCATAATTCTAGTTTCATATCTCATAATCATCTATTATGCAATTATCTTAGATCATATATTATGTTAGATTCAATTCTATGTATTGTTATGATCTTCATTTCATAGTTAAAATGCATGCTTTTTCAATCATTTAGACTAGTGTTTATCCAATCTTTCATTCTTAGGTTGCATATGTCACTGATTTGTGCATAATCTGAGGGCATGATTATTGCATGGATTAAACTCCTCCTAGATAGAGAGCAATAGATCAAATTTTAGTGTTTTATGGCTAACCTTTGTTTTTCATGCTTTTGCACTAACGTAATGATCTATTAAAGTGTTGTGCCGCAGGTAACAGGTGCACAATTTCACACACACATTTATGGCACCCACCATGGGGCCCACTTCACGGGTTCCTTTTCATTGTTTTGCTTGCAAGCTAATCCTCTAAGCTAACGTTGCACTACTAGTAAAGGCAGAGCTAGAGAAACTACTAAAGGCTGGATTCATAAGAGTCATCGCTTATGCAGGATGGATCTCTAATGTGGTACCAGTTTCCAAATTTGATAAATCTATCAAGATCTGTACCAAGTGTGGAATGATATGAGTACATGTACTATTCTTTTTAAACATCAAAAAAAGTGAAATGGGCATTTTTTTTTTAATTAAACAAAAAATGAAGTACTTTCTCACTAAACTAGATGGCTAACCTGTAGACCTGTAAAAAAAAAAAAAGTTTAGTAATAGTGCATTATCATAGGTTTTACAGTGCCTTGATCCCCCATGTTCCTATCGTATGTAATAGGTGCACAATTTCACACACACAAGTTGTACAAATGAAGTTAAGATTATGAAAATACCAGTAAAGTGATGAAGGCTTATCAGGCCACCAATAGATAGACCTCATGCCTTTTTGAACACTATTGAAAGCAATGGGAATGTCATCTGCAAGAGGAAGATCGCATATTTCCCTAACAAATTTGCCATTTGAAGTCCATATTTCAATTCTCTTTGTTCAACAAGGTACAATTAATGAGTAAGGTCTATGGATGGAGGAGATCATTAGATATTTCCCATTAGGTGAAGGATCTATTGAAGTATACACAGCTGGTGGTCCTATAGCTTTTGTAGTCCCATCTAATCTGACCCAAAGTAACTGTGATATTTGGTGGTCCTGTAGCTTTTGTAGTCCCATCTAATTTGTAGTCCCATCTAATTTGACCCAAAGTAATTTGAAATGGTAATACTTGGAATACTTAAATTTTAGAAATCAAGGAACACTGATTACTAAAATGAGTGAAATCTATTATACATTATGATGAAACAAAGAAAAATAGTAAGGATCAAGAAAAAATGTCACTGATTAGCAATAATAGAAAGGAACTATAGATCAGATATATAAGAAAAAAAATGGATTTGACTGTATAAAGAGTAGCTAATCTCCAAAATTTGAAAATAATGGTTATTGTTTTAATACATGAAAACAATGAAAATTCTGTTGCATTACTAATACTATCAAAGGGATATAACAGTTGTATTCAATCATCAAGTCATTGTTTACAAAGGTATAAAGATAGTGAAAATGTAAATTCAAAGAGATGTGAAAAAACAAATAAAAGTTATCAAAAGACAAATGAAGAATAGTGCCAGGAAAGTGGAAGACAGTAAGAGACTATTTAAAAAATGCAACCCACAATCATCATAATAGAGACAATCATCAACAGTAAAGAAATGGTCTAACATGAAACAAAGACAAATATTTGGCATTGCCTTTGAAGAGAACATAAAAAATTCTCCATAGGGTTCATTTGCAATCCAAGTTTGGAAGATTAGAGAGACCAAATGGAATAGAAGACATATGATGCATAAAGAGGTGTCATGGAGAATGCAGTCATAAGAAAGGTAACTAGGATCAAAAGATGTGAATATGGTAGCATGACAACAAAAGAAAGGTGAATAATAGTGATAATGAATATCAAAGAATATTGATCCACACTCACAAAGACACTACTATAAAATGAATAAATAATGATATTTTATTAAAAAACAATGATGCCCAAATGCCAAATTGGTGCAAGGGCACCAAGGATAAACAAACAGTTCAGGAAGACATTCAAGGCACATAAGAAAACTATGAAGACATTGAAGTCATCTAATGAGAATCAGAGTACAAAGCAGGAAAATGGGACTCTAAAAGATGTAAATCCAATCAATTACCCTATTTTGGCACCTCTAATGTTTTAATGCCATGAAATGGCATTTAAATGTGTGGACTTCAATTATATCTTTGTAAGGGTCATTTGGTTGTAACATGGACCATTAATGTCCTAGAATCAAATAAAGTTCTAAAGTCTAAATTAAGGTATTAGGTCATTAAATGGGCCTAAGGCGTTAAAATTCAGTAGATTAAAGTTAGTATTCAATACAAGCTCAATATTTTATAATGTTGTTAATTAAAAAATTTGAATAACAACGGGTAGGAGTCTATTTAGAGGGACATCTCATTAAGGAATGTTTTTGAGTCTTTTAATCTTTATAACCACCAAGAATGTGGTTGAGGAAGTTAGAGGGCATTTTTAAATACACCAAGGCATCCATGGTATGGGTAGAGAAGCTTGGAATGTATGAACAAGAACAAAGATTTAATAAAATATAAATTTTGTCTGCAAACTTCTTTTTTTTTTATTGTTAATAGGTGTTGTTTAGATTCCAAGACAATATGTAGTAATGAATAAGCTCATACATTCATTTTCCATCCATTGAATGATTTGAGGACTTTGGAATCAATTGTTCCAAGCGTGAATACTGGTGTAACAGTGATTGAAAATTAACAAAATTACATTTCCTTTTATTTTTCTAACTTGTGTGGGGATCTACATGTAACTTTCGATTGGATAAGCCATAGAAGGATCCAATAAGTCATTTGAAGACAATATTGTATGATTGGAATGTTTTGAGAGTCATCTAATATGATTGTACCCTCACACACAGTGGTTTAACCTTGCTTTATACAATTTTCTTTCATTGTTTTGAAGTTTATTTGTAAACACTAACCATTCCATGGACTCAAAGGCCTAGAATCCATGGAATGAGGTTTAATAACAATGTATGATAGTCCTCTAATCTTAAAGTTGCAAAAATCTATTGGAGAGTGGTGATCACAGTCAGCAAACAGGGTATTTGTGTTGGGATTCATGGAACAGGTGTAGCAGTGACTATTTGGTCCAAACAAGGGGCATGTTTTATTTTTTAGATCATTTTAGGATGTTGGAGACATGGTGTATCAATTACCAATTTTATGTAGGAGTGCTTGAGGAGTTGACATTGACAAAGCCCTAGTTCTAAGGGTTTGGAGTGACCAAATTGGTGGTTTTGGTCTTGCGAAGAGTTTGGGTCTAATTCCTCTTGGATTTAGAGGTTTTATGTCATAAAAAAATACTATATGGAGTTTGGAGTCTTGGGGTTACTAGTAGATAGGTGTTGCTTTGTTAATCTACCCATTTTGGGGTCCATTTGCAGGGGTACAATCCGGGTACTGTGAATTATTCCAAATCAACACTAGGAAGAAGGAAAACACATTGATAACCACTAAACTGACCCCACACACATGACTAAAAAATAGGGCCCATCCCCTTATTAAATTGCCTAAGCCTATGGGACCATCAACAAAATAGGCTTAGCAATATTAATCAGCTTATTAAAATGATCAGAGGAGAGGGGACATTACATCAACCCATTATTAATGTATTTGTTAGGATAGCTATTAATCTCTTGGGATTGTGTGTGAGCAAGTAAACATATTTTGAAAGAACAGTTGAAGGTTGATCAGAATGGAATTGGGAAAATACTAAAATCTAATTTATTCAGTATTTTCTATGTCTCAGTAAACTGCATTTTTGAAGGTCTTCAGAGCATTTCTAGGCCTATCTTCCTCAAGGAGGGCTCAAACAATGGTATGATCTTCCAAAAATTTATTTGATAAATTTGGAATAGCTTTCCAATGAAGTAAATGGTTCACAAATCAGAGATAGGACTAGAAAGTTATGCCTTTTCCAAGTGGACCTAAATTTTAATATAGTTTTTTGATATTTTTGGTAGTTTGAATAAGTTTATTTGTAATAAACATTATGAAGACTATTCATTTCATTTCCAATAGATTCAAATGACCCTTGGGATCCATCATCTTTGTATATACTCTAATTTAGAATTGAATGGATCAGTTTTTGGCTTGCAATCTTGTTGTTCATATTTATTGTTTTTACATTGAATTCAACAATACCGCAAGTTTCAAACCAGGTATTGTAATTTGATTTCTTAATTCAGATCAAAGGTTCATCCTAAAAATTTATAGGCCCAACTTCTGCATGTGATAATAGTGATATACTCATTAATTGACCCATAGTAGAGAGGATAAAGAGAGAAATTTGCCTTTGTTTAAGGGGAGAAACCGATTGGCAGCTTACTATCTCCTGGCATCAAGAACATTTGACTGTTATTGGATAAAGCTAGCTAATGGAATTATTATAATTATTTCAGATCAGAGGTGTTTTATTTGATAAGCCATGGAATTAATTGTTATAATTGTTTCAAGTCTTGTGTCTATTATTTGATAGCCACAGGGTGTCAAGAACATTTACCTATTATTAGATAAGCTAGTGGATGGAATTACTATAACTATTTCAAAACAAATGTCAGTTATTTTATAAGCCATGGAATGGAGGTTGTAATTGTTTTAAGTCTAGTGACCATTGTTTGATAAGCCAGAGGGTACGATTACTATAACCATGTGGGCTTTGTACTTGTTCTTCAGTGTGGATTAAAGATGCCCTCTATTATATGTTTTGGACTACAACTATAGTATGTTTGTTAATGACAAAGGTAGTAGTCATGCATTCATGCTTGTTTTATTTCTAAAGAAAGCATAGCTATAAACTCTTGTTTGATTTCTAAAGTAAGTGTAGCTGTGACCTAAGTATGGATCTTCATTAAAAAGACCACGAGTTATTATTTATTAAATTATTTAAGGTACAACATTAGCTGAGTTGTTGTTTATCATCTTTAATGAAAAAATTCTCAAGAGAAACTATACCATTCCATCCCATGCTTTCAGAGCTCACTCCAAATCAATTGACAAGATATCATCTTGTCTGTTGATCTCAAAGAAGATATGAATGCCTATTGTGTGATGAAATGATGGAGAATTTTTTTGAACTTGTTAGCTTGGAAAATTCCCTTAAGAAAAGATAAAAGCCTTTAATTATTTATGTTAAATTTTCTAAGGCTATAAACTTGGACACTATTTCTCGTATTGAATTAAATCTAGCTTGTGAAAGAGAAGCATTGGAAATGACTAGGAAGATGACTCCTGTTATGATTTTTTTCCTATGCCAATAATAATGATATTATTAAGCATTGGACCTGACCCTTTTTTATGTAAATATAGAAAATGGGCACATATTCTTACATGTTAGTATGCCAACCAACCTTTGTATGAAATAAGTCCTTCAACCCATGTTTTAGGTAGTAAGCCTGCCAACCATCTTTAAGTAGTGGATGCACCAACATAACTTTTAGGTTAACCTTCCCACTTAGTTTCTATAGACTAATGTTTGACCAATAATATCAAGATTGGCAGTTTGTAATGATGGTGGATGGAGCTACAATAATGTTGAGAGCTATCCCAAGTTGCAATTCATGATGGTATTGCAAAAGAGGCTATTATTCATCTATGTTATTAAGATTCTCTTGGAAGCGTGACAATGATATTTAGCTAAGACTCAAGATATAGAAGGCTCTTTAAAATAGATGTACGGTTCAAGGAAAAACTCTATGGTTATTATGAGATAGATTAAAAGAATGATTAGCATATTTGCAAGTAGAAGGGGTAGTCCATACACTATGGTCATGTCTATTCATGGAATTGAATATCATAGAGGAATAAAGGACAGTTGCTATGGAAATTATTGATAATGTTGAAGGTAAATGCAATAGTGTGCAAGATATGCTATGCATGACTCTATTATGAGGTTTGAAGAGACATTTGAGATGATAGTGGCAATGACTATAGCAATGAGAGTGATGTGATCAAACCTTCAACAAGGGATTCAGAGACATCTGCATTCAAAGAAAATGAAATGGAAGCTGATATAGAGTTGGAAAAGGATGATGATGATGTGGTGCTGGAACATAAAGATATTCTTATGGATATGTCTGAAAATGTATCAAGTAGAAGTCTTATGAGAAGCAGTGACATTGAGGAAGGAATAGTCTTCTTCAAGTTAGAGGGTGTAGGATCATGTCCTAGGGATTGTGTTCTATTCCTTGCTGTGTAAATACATTCCTTAAACATGTACATCTTTCATGCCACTCTCATTTGTAGCTGCCAAACTAAGGACTATCCTCTCATGTTTTATTCCACTTATGTTTCCTTTTCAACAATCAGCACTATTGTTTGGCCAAAAGTTATGTAATGCTATATTTATAGAGTGTTAGAGCCTCTTGTTTAAACCTTTGTCAAACACCTCACTAGTGGTGAACTGTTATATTTCATTTGTGCACAATAGGGGGGATGTGGATTGTAGTGATAATTGATAATGTGACAGTTGAAAGGGAAAACATGAGGACAGACACAAGCTAGAATACTGAAACATGATTGCAGTCAGAATATAGTCACAGTTTCATCTACTATGGTTGAAGAATTTGAAATTACAGTGTTTAGCTATCATACAATCTAATGCATGCCAATCATTGAGAGCTTGACAATTTGTTAGTGGGAGGAAAATCTAAGAGTAGCAATGCATAGTCCTCAATGCACAAACATTGAAAGATAACAAGCAATGTGATAGTTTTATGTAGTGATAGGAGACAACTAAATTAGTGATATTAAGGACCAACAGTTTCAAGGCCTTTTGTGAAAGTAAGAAAGGAATGCAATGATAGTGAAAGGTTCATACACAAAGCCACAAAGGAATACAGTCATCATAATGCAGTTCCATGGAGAAGTACTGTCCTTTGAAAGAGGGTAGATATGAATAGGGGACTACTCTTGCATGGCATACTTGACAAGTTCCTTCATAACAAAGTCTTCACAAAGACCATTGATAAAGACAAAAGGGAGTATGAGGAGAAATTAAAGATGAGGATAGAGGATCTATAAATAATGGTGCACATTGAAAAAAAGGGCTCTCAAATATAGTTCCAAGAAAAGACATTCTTATCATAATGGAAGTAATCATTATAGTCACAGAGAGCACCTCCAATGTCACTCCATAGGATCACAATGAAGCCTAGGAGGACAACTTGATGATTTCTTCATTCAAAATTTCATGTTATATTATACAAAAAATAAGAATATTAACCAAGGTCTATTGTTACTCATAGATCACACACACTATAGATGGTAGATAATAAAGAACCAAAATAATAAAATGGAGAAAATATCATAAAAGATAATCGAGGAAAGAAAAATACAAGAGAATTTAGGAAAAAATCACATATAGATTCAAGAGGAGAAGTAACTCCACTTCCCATGAATAAGTGTGAGTTTCACCTACTTGGTAAATGTTAAAATATATTTTTGCAACTATTTTGATAAATATAAAAAAATATATTTCAATCTCAGTAATTAATCCAAGAAAGGTTTTAAAAATCAATGACCAAAATGAGTGATAGTAACATGTGCAATTGATAGATTATGTCATGTGATTTCATAATAACCATGTGTAATACTAAATACAAGATTAATAATGAGTAGGAAAAATAAATATCCCTAACATAATGAGAAGAAAAATCCTACACTATTTTTTCTTACATTTCTTAATTACTAAGGTATTTTCCCCCTCCATGTTTCTTAAAATGTACTAACTATTTTTTATTGGGAAAAAAAGAAGATTTTCAGATGAATGGAAATATTATATGCATGGCATTGAATGGAGATTCCGTTGGCTTGAGTTACATGTTAAGGAGTTCCAATCTCGAGCTTCCAAGTATGACTGCATTCTCAAAAATATTTAGTCTAAAAAGTTGCAGGGAGATAACCTAACTCTGTAAATGGGCTGACTTAGATTTGTTATGATGACATCCATCTTTGAAATGGTGCCACTCTTTCCTAGGGTAAGGGGTTACATGAAGATATGTGACTCCCTCAAAATGGAGATATAAAAGGAAGAACAAGTCATCCAAGTAAGAAAGATTGAAGAAGTAAAGATGAGCATTCAACCAAATAAAAGATTACAAAACTCAAAATTAATATATCATACGACAGTTTATATACTAGTCAAATGTTGTGGTATGAGTAAAATGCATTGCAATATGAATTAGCTGAATTGTTATATGTTTTCATTTGATAGGAATTATGAATATATGCAAATAATCTATTGCTCTAATGTATGCTTAATTAATAATGAAGTTGGTCTGTATAATAATTATTCCTTCAAATCTTTCATATAATTTAGTGTTCCATCATGGAGGGGAGGTAGGGTATATGAGGAGTGCAAGTAGCATAGGTTCCATTTGAGTTGGGTAACCCTAGGGGTGGGTGGGAGGCTGAATGGGCGGGTGTCATTCCATGCTCCCAAGCTTGATGAACAAGCTTGAGGCACCTTGTATGATCTCTCATGGTACTTCATATTGTGAATGATACTTGTTTTATAAATTTATATCAATTTTTAATGCTCTGTAGGTTTGAATAGATCTTTGTGTAAATTAGGTGGCAGCAGAAGCTACTCAAATCAATTCTGTCAAGTTCAATAATTCAATCTACTTAACTTCAACAAAATCCTTTTCTTTACTCCTATTCAATTAATTTTTTTGAAAGTGACTATGAAGATAAAAGTCCCAAATATTGTAAATGGACTAGTGGCAAAAAATGCCAATCAAAGAGAAGACTTAAAAGGGTAAACATGACAGCCAAATCTTATCTCATCTCAACTCTTTGAAGCCATCTTAATAGGACATGCTAGTTTTAGAAGGGAAGATGGTAAAAAATGAGTACTCGAAGTAGCTGTATACTGCCAATCAACTAGGAAATAGTGACACCCAAAACCATTGCAGATTTTTAGATTTTATGCTAATTTTTTTTTTATAGGGAACAATGATTAAAAGCCTATATGGTCATCCAAGTTAAGTAGAGAACAACGATTAGAAGCCTATATGACCATCCTAGTTAAATCATCTAGAAAATTGTGCTATGTGTGACAAGTTCAATAATTAGTACAAGTTATTTTAACTACCCAAATATATTACACATCCCTACATTGGAATGCATGAAAAACTCTTATCGTCAAACTCTGACAGTCAACACATTCTCATGGAATAGTCACTCAAACACCATATCATAGATTCCCTTGTCCACTATCCACTTTCTACTTAAAACACCTTGTGGACACACCATCCTATCTTTCCAAACCCATTCATCCTTCACAAACTTCCTTAATACATTAATAGAGGAAATTCATTACCAAACTTCCATGTCACTGTCTTAATAGACTGCAGTCACTTCTCAGTGCTCCAAGCACATGCATAAACCAGCAAGCCTTCTTGAAAACTTTGTGGACATTATATGTAGACTCTCCCTTCTTCACATAACACAAAATGAGGTTATGTGGGACATAAAAGACCAAGGTTGAATATTGCCAAGGCCAAGGCTAAATATTGCCCATAAATTGCACATCCTTTTCCAACAGTTTTCTTAAGCATATTGGAACTGTAAATTGCAAGCCTAGTGCATCTATCCAGATATTGAAAATCCTACCACTGAAATCATCTTGGACTCTCACAACATGTCTCAGATGATTCTTATTTGGAGGATCCAGAACCATATTTATATCATAACCCCTAGGCACATTTTGGATTATGTTCCCAACAATGGTTTCCCTATTAAAATCATAGGGGGTTCCTTGTACAGACTGGATAGCACTATTGGAAGAAGATTTTTATCCACTCAAGTATAATAGTGATCCTATATTTTCAATTTGTTATCAAGTATGGTCATGCCACTATTGTGGCTTGCAAGGTTCCAATAAATATGTTGGGCCAAGCACACAGGGGTGGCCTTATTCATAGGTTTGTCCTCCATAACAACCCCTAGCTCCTTATTTCCAGTTATAGTATAACTAATAGATACATCAAGCTCACTAGGGAATCCTATCAACCAACAGAATTTGCATTCAAAATATAGAACTTAACGTGGAAAAAAACCAATTTTCCTGTATCATGCATACCAAAACCTCTCTAAATTGAAAGGGGAATTTTTTTACAAAGTGACTCAATGGCAGATAGCCATGGAAATGTGCAACTAAACTAAAAGGGGAAAAATTTTCCAAAGTAACTCAATGGCAGACAACCATAGAACTCTTCTTTTAAGTTCTGTGTAATCAAAGATGCATTTCTTAAAAGAGATGATAACACTTTTGACCTATGAAGAAATCCATTTGATTCTTACCTTGCTTTCCATCATAACTGTGATAAGTGAACTGAATAGAAGGTGGATCCCCTCCTCTAATTTTTTCTACCTTCCATTAAACCTTGTCAAATCCAATTTTCCCCCCTATTACAAAACCAAATCAGAAAACACGATCTACCCAAAAAAAAGAATTTAAAATAATGCATCACCTTAATATACAAAAGGAATGAATGCAGGAAGGAATTAAATGACCATGGAGTGTATTATTCCCATCATTGGCAGGCAGATGGTAAATTTTTTTATCTAAAGTGAACTCTGCATCCTTTACTCTATTAGCTACACGCCCCACAATTGTGCCAAAGTAAGGGTCCAAAGTGCCATTCTGTATGCAAAAGATTTTGAGTTAAAACATTAAATTTTATGAAAGATCTCAAAATCTCAGGGAAAATGCATCAAAGAAGACACTTTCCTTATATGAATCAAGAGAGTCAAAACCAAGAACAATGTCTCGTAGATTTCATGTAGATTAATAATCATCATCAGCTTAAATAGAAGCATGAACAAAACTTTACCCTACCCCTGTTATCACAAAATATATGTACTAGAAAGATGTGTAGGTTCTAAATCCAAACAAGAATAAAAGAAAATGAGAGTGAGGCAGAAAATAATCAGAAACAAACCTGAGTATCTTCATAGCCATGGAGATTAGTGCTCAACGTCAACTGCTGGAGTCAGGAGAGTAGCTAGGGAGGATGAATGGATGTCGTGAGAGATTCCATAATGAAGCGCATATGAGGCTTCAAAATAGGCTTTCCAGAGCAAGCGAGAAAGTGCATATTGCCTTGGAAAATGATTGAAGTTCCCTCTAAATCTTTTCACGCTAAAACCAAATTGGCTTAAATTCCCTCCAAATATGAATTAAAACCTTTACAATTTTTATTAAAAAAATTAACATTTACATTGTTTAATGTTGTTAATTATATTTTTAATTATTAATAAATTATCAATATTTTTAACTATATTTTAAATTACAAGCTATAAATTATTAATTCTTTAACTATATTTTTAATTATTTTAGATTTACATTCTTTAAGTTTTAAATGCTCTTTTATCTTTAATTTTTTAATTTAAGTCTATTTAAATAGTTGTATATGCTAAGTATGAGATATTTTTTAAAGGTCAAATTATGATATAACTGTGTGGCTTTTTAGTCTAACTCATTGACCCATGTTTCATGAGTACTGTTTACAAGAAGGAATCTCTCATGAGAATGAATATAACACTTAGCACTCATTGCATGAGAGATATTGGCAAATAGTGGCCAGAATAATGTTCGCACAAAAAGTCTACTGGCGAACACACATTATTGGTGAAATGCAACTTCTTAGAATATAAGTGTATGATATTATCAAATGTTAATGTGTAAAAAAGTATTAATCATTCATTTAGTCATTTTTATTATAAGGGTGACTAATTATTTAGTCATTTATATGGTCATTTATTTAGTCATTTATTTGGTCATTTTTCTTGATGACCAAATTGGTCATTTATTTAGTCATTTCTTTGTCAAATATGATCATTTTTGGTCATGTGACTAAAACTTTTAGTCACGTGACTAAAATTTTTAGTCATGTAGTTATTTATTTTCCAAATTCTACTAGTGTACTTGAGATCTTTGAGATCCCAAACCTATCATCTTGACATCATCATCTTCATATCATAGTTTTCATATTATCATTTATATAGTTTTACTTCAATCAACCAATCTCCATTCTCTCATACCCTCTTGTACATGTTCTTGTAAAATTGAAAGAAGCAATATTTTATATGTACAAGATCTTGGAAGATAGGACAAAAATGGAGTCAATCATCTTTTGAGTGAATGATATACTTGTTTTGGTTTTGTTTCATGTTTTATACATTCTTGAGGAAGAATTATATAAGACGATGTTGCTTTTGTTAGGAATAATAGTACACAAACACAACTTAGAGGGGAGGGGGTGAATCAATTGTGAGACATATTATTAAACATTAGACTTTAATAGCAGTGAATTCAAATCAAATGATAACATAGTAAATGCCAACACAATAACACAAAATTTTATTGTCAAAGAAACCATGTTAAAGGTAAATCCTAAGTGGGAATTAGCACCCACAAATGATGTACTGAGAGTATAGTATCAATGTTAAAAGATTTAGCCATGTTAAGAGTTTTTAATGCATTATAGTACACAACCCCTATTAAAGGACAAATCTTGTTAGGGGTCAAAATAAAGGTAGGCTCACTTCCCAAAGAAGGTTATGTCCACCCTCAAAACTCATTATTCACTACACAAGTGTGTAAAGAAACTACACAATTCTGTGAACTGTCTAATAGAAAATGTCTTTGCTTGATTAGTTCCAATAAAGTATAATCAATCCTATACTCTACATCCAACAAATACAACCTTATAGCTTCCACAATCCTCTTTCACAATATCATCCTCTTACATCACTATCTTTTCAAAAGAAAAGATCTTACATATATACCCTATTACAATAGATGATTAGGTCAGCCAATTAGGCTTTCCTAATACAAATAATTACTTAACCCCTTGTTAAGATACACACAGTACCTATAATAAGTATACATCAATTAAAATTCATCAAATAGTCTAATATTCATAATCCATGCTCGCAATCCATAATACATGCTACATTTATGAAGTCAGCCCCAAATAGGTCTCCTCTAGAGCACACGCCATAGCTAACAACACCACACATCTCACAACTTTCTAAGATCAACTAAAATTTCTTAATACATTATGTGGCATCCCTTAAGCTCACATACACTGAATCCTCATCGCTTGTAAGATATACACAAAATATAGAGACTAACTCTGTCAAATACCAATGTCACTATCTAGTATCTAGTCTTCACTAAATCATCTATAACTCATTATATAAGAAATATTATAACATATGACCTTAGACATAAAATCAAAACACATTCATGTACACATCACTATCTTCGCTCATTCTAAATCAATCGTATAGTATTCGTACAATGTAATAACTAGTATGTTCTCTCCGGAGAAACATATGTTAACATCAGTGATAAAACATGAATGACAACAACATCAGTAATCAATTCCAACAACAATATCCAAAATTCTCCCCCTTTGGCATTGATGGCAACATATGGGAAAATCAATCAACCCAAAAGTACTCTCTTAATACAACTTTCTCAATACAATCTCTCCCCCAAGCAGTAGGGATTTTCTCATAGTATCTCTCCCCCTTTGAAAAGAATGGAAAAGGGTGCCATAACTCATATTCTATCCTCTGTAAAGTCTTCATCATCCAGGTGAAAAATCACCTAAATAAGCTTTGTAAGGTTCCTATGATCACTCCCCCTGAGGACTAGATCCATACATCAAGTCCAGAAAATGATATAGCTTTGAAAACCTCTGGACTGATGCACTCCTACATCAACTCAATTCTCACTAGGGGGATTTCACCCCAAGCATACCTCTCAGATACTCAAATGCATCCTTTGGCAATGGTTTTGTAAATATGTATGTTATTTATTCCTTTGTGCTAATGTATTCCAATCTTATCTCTTTCTCTGCTACCCTGTCTCTCAAAAAATGATACTCAATAGAAATATGTTTAGTCTTAGAATGCATCACTAGGTTATTTGACATGTTACCTATACGAATGTTATCATAATGGATAACTATTGGCTCTTCTAAAGTTATTCCAATATATTTCAGCATTTGTTTCATCCAAACAATCTAAGTGCAGTTTATAGAAGCAAAAACATACTCAGATTCAACAGTAGATTGAGATATACAATCCTAGTTTTTACTTAACCAAGAAACTAATATTTTTCCAATAAAAAATGCTCCTTCACTTGTACTCTTTCTATCATCAATGTTTCTTGCCCAATTAGCATCAGTATAAGCATGTAATTCAAAATCATCATATTTACCATAACATAAGTCATAATCCAATGTTCCTTCCAGATATCTAAATATCCTTTTCATAGAAGTAAGGTGTGTCTCTTTTGGATCTGCCTAATATCTTGCCACAATTCCACCAACATTAGAAATATTTGGTCTGGTGTGAGTCAGATATTGTAATCCTCTAATCATAGATCTATACTTAGTCTAAAAAACACTCTTAGATTCAGCAGTATTTGTAAGTTTATAACCAGTAACCATGGGTGTACAATAGGTTTATAGTCTGCCATTCCAAACTTCTTCAAAATTTCTTTAAAATATTTTTTCTGAGAAATAAAAATGTCATTCTTGATCTGATTAATTTGTAGTCCAAGAAAAATTCCATCTCACCGATCATGGACATCTCAAATTCATTTTCCATTTTTGTAGAGAACTTCTTACACATCTCATCATTTCCTCCAAAAATGGTATCATCAACAAAAAATTATATTATTAGAATTCCATCTTCATTTGTTCTTAAGTACAAGTTATCATCAAAATTACCTTTTTTGAAACCAAGATGAAGTAAGTACTTATCCAATCTTGTGTACCAAGCCCTTAGTTCTTGTTTTAGTCCATACAATGCTTTCATCAACTTGTAAACTAGGTCCTGATCTTATGTTAGATGAAATCCATTAGGTTGTTCTATGTATACTTCCTCTTCAATATCTCCATTCAAAAATGTAGATTTTACATCCATTTGATATACCTGAAAGTCTTTATGTTTAGCATAAGAAAGAAATAATATGACTGTTTCCAACCTAGCAACAATAGGAAATGTCTCTTCAAAGTCTATGCCTTCTTGTTGTGAGTAACCTTTGCAAACCAATCTTGCCTTGTTTCTTACCAAAATTCCTTCTTCATTCAATTTATTTATGAAACCCCACTTAGTTCCTATTACATTTTTTTTCTTTAGGTCTAGGAACCAATTCCCAAGTATTATTCTTCTTTATCTATTCTAATTCTTCCTGCATAGCTTTAGTCCAAGATTCATCTCTACAAGCCTTGTTAGTAGATTTTGGCTCAACTTGAGAAATCAAATAAATTTATTCCCTTAATCTCGATCTAGTCATCATTTCTTTATTTACATTTCCAATAATTTGATTTTCAAGATGGTTTTTCTTAACATGCCTTAGAGTCTTAGGAATTTTAGTAGCTTCATTTGAGTCATCATCACAAACCTCATTCTTTCAATCAATCTCAAAATCTTCTTCTTCTGTAGTAACCTCCTTGATCTTTATAGTCTGATTAAAGTCATACATTCTCTCTTGTATTTGGAACTTTTCATCTATCCTCACATTATTTCTTTCAATCATCTTTCTTAGTCTCAAGTTAAAACATTTATAAGCCTTGATTTTAGTAGAATAACCAAGAAAGATCCCTTCATCACTTCTAGCATCAAAATTTCCTATTTCACCATCTCTTTTGATATAGCATTTACTTCCAAATATTTTGAAATATTTTACAATAAGAGTATGATTAAATCATAATTCATAAGTAGTCTTACTTGTACCTTCTCTGATTTGTATTCTTTTCAAAGTATATACAATAGTCCCAACAACTTCTCTCCAATGTACATGAGATATATTTCCTTCCAGAAACATTGTCCTAGCAACATCTAATATTGTTATTTTTCTTCTCTCTACTATCACATTCTTTTGTAGTGTCTTATGAGCACATGTATGTCTGTGTATTCCATGCTCTTCACAACATGATTTGAACAAATCTGAAGTAAAATCACCACCTCTATCTGATCTCAAACATTTTATCTTGAAGCCTAATTCTTTTTCTACTTTTGCTTTAAATATCTTGAATTTTTCAAATGCTTCTAATTTCTCTCTTAGATAAGTAACCCACATCATCCTATAAAATTCATCAACAAAGAGTATAAAGTACCTTTCAGTGTAGTATCATCTTTTCCTTGTAGGACCACATAGATCTATATGCACCAGATCCAACTTTCCTTTTGCTGATTATGATTTTCTTTTAAAAATACTTCTAGTCTGCTTTCCCATAACACACTCTCTACACATGGTGTTAGATGGTTTTAGAATTTTTGGTAGCTCTCTAACTGTATTAGTCAAACTTTCCTTCATAATATTATCAAAGTTAACATGGAAAAATCTTTTGTACCATAACCAATTGTCATCTACCTTTGCAACAAAACAAGAACCTTCAGATGTATTTAACTCAAATATATTACCTCTGGATTTAGTACTAGTTGTAATCAAATCTCCTAACTTACTTCTAATAAAACATTTCCCATCAATGAATTTCAATTGATAACCTTTGTCCACCAGTTTTCCAACACTCAAAAAATTATGCTTATGTCCATCAACAAGTACTACATTGTTAGTATTAGTCTTTCCATCCAAAGAAATAGATCCTACTCCAATGACAAGCTTGGAGACATTATCACCAAATCTCACAACACCACCATCATACTTATTTAGTTTAACAAATTTGTTTTTATCTCTAGTCATATGGTGTGAGAAACCACTATATATAACCCATTCAGATTTCTTATCAACATGTGTCACAAATGATATTTCTTCATGTAATGGTTTTTCATCTTTGATAGCAATAAATCCAATCTCATAGTCAACATCATCATCAAAAACACCTTCACTAGCATAATAACATTCCTTATCCTTTGAATACTTAGGTTTGAAAAACTTAGATTTATGCTTTGGAACTCTTGTAGGACATCTAGATGCAAAATGACCTATCTTGTTGCATGAAAAACATTTCAGAGGTAAGTTTCCTTCAAACTTACCCTTACCTCTCTTTTCTCTTCTAGTGATCAAGACAAAAATTTCATCTAACTTTATTTCTTATTCCTGTATCTATTCCTATTTATCAACATACTCAACAAGATTTTCTTTCATATTACCACCGTTGGTGCTTGCAATTCTTGATAAAGTCTTTTGTATGCAGTCACCTTAAATATTGTCTCAACTTTAGGTAATGAATATCCCATTTTTGTAGCCTCAAAAGTAGTTAGTTTTGCAATCAACATCTCTCTGCTAAAGTCATTAGTTAAAGGTATGATTTCTTCCATAGCCTAAACTTTGGTCTTGTAAATAGGTGTCAACGATCTAAGAATTTTTGCAATGAATTATTCCTCTCCATAAGTGACTCTAGAGTTTCTAATCCTAATAACCACTTCAGTAACTCTCTATACATAAGACCTAATATTTTCATCATCTTTCATTTTCAGATTTTTTATCCTTGTTTTCTAGTTCTGTAACTTTTCTTGTTTAGTAAACTTGTCTCCTTCATATAATGCTTCTAATCTCTTCCAAATTTTATGTACAGAATCTAGATCTTTAACTTCAGTAAATTCACCTTTAGAAAGTGCACTAATCAAACTTCCCTTGCGACCATGTTATATGAAAATATCTTCTTTGCTTCATCAGTAGATGAGTCTAATTCATCACCAGTCTTCATCACTACCTCATTCTTTGTAATCATCTAGTAGTCAATTCCCAAACATAGAAAATGTGTTCTCGTCTTGTTCTTCCAACTATCAAAGTTTTCAAGATAAAATTTTAGACTATCCTTCCCATAGAATGCCATCTCCAAGATCACCTCATATTGTTAAGATTTCTCTTTAAGGACTAGTAGCTATGATACCAATTGTTAGGAATAACATTCCACCAACACAACTGAGAGGGGGAGTGAATCAGTTGTGAGACATATTATTAAATATTAGAGTTTAATAGTAGCAACTTCAAATCAAATGATAACATAGTAAATGCCAACACAATAACACACTATTTTATTGTCAAGGAAACCCTATTAAAGGTAAAACCCCAATGGGGATTAGCACCCACAAATGATGTACTAAGAGTATAGTATCCCTATTAAAATATTTATCCCTGTTAGGAGCTTATTAATGCATTATAATACATAGTTCCTATGAAAGGATATACCATGTTAGGAGTCAAAAGAAAGGTAGGCTCATGCCTAGGTACACTGCCCAAAGAAGGTTATGTCTACCCTCAGAACTCATTGTTCACTACACAAGGCTGTAAAGAAAATACACAATTCTATGAACTGTCTGATAGCAACTATCTTTTCTTGATGAGTTCCAATGAAGTATAATCAATCCTCTGCTCTACATCCAACAAATACAAGCTCGTAACTTCCACAATCCTCTTTCACAATATCATCCTCTTACATCACTATCTTTTCAAAAGAAAATATCTTACATATATACCCTATTACAATAGATGATCAAGTCGGCCAATTAAGCTTTCCTAATATAAAAATAATTACTTAACCCCTTGCTAAGATACACACAATACCTATAACAAGTATACATCAATTACAATTCATAAAATAAAGTCTAATATTTTTAATCCATGCTCGCAATCCATAATACACGCTACATTTATGAAGTCAGACCCAAATAGGTCTCCTCTAGAACACATGTCATAAATTATGTCACCACATGTCTCACAGCTTTCTAAGATCAACCAACATTCCTTAATATGTTATATGACATCCCTTAAGCTCACATACACTGAATCATCATCGCTCGTAAGACATACTCAAAACATAGAGACTAACTCTATCCAATACAACTGTCACCGTCTAGTATCCATTCTTCACTAAATCATCTGTAACTCATCAGATAGGCAATATTATAACATGCAACCTTAGACATAAGATCACAACACATCCCTATACACATCACTATCTTCACTTGTTCTAAATCAACCATACAATATTCATACACTATAATAACCAGTTTGTTCTCTCCATAGAAATATATAATTCCAACAACAATATCCAACAGGTTTACTTTATGTGCTTAGGGCTTATGGTTAGGCTTAGTGGGTTCACCTGTTAAGTTATCCAATTTTCACCATTGTCAATATGTTTTTATTAAAATCAATTCAAAATATCTATTATCACCCTTAAAATATAAAATTGGGTGCATTTCACTTTTAGCTCCATAAAGGATTAGGTTAAAAAACTTAGACATTTACTCATTTTTAAGGCTTTTGTATTTATATATTTTGTTTATTTTTTGTTGTCTTTAATATTAGTAGAAAAAAAAACTATATGTAAAAGACACAAAAAGTATTATTCTTTAATATACCTATTTCAAACTAGATTTATTATATAAGTTTTCGCCAAAATGTTGCTAGACCTTGCTTAAACTTTGCAAAAATAAGCTAAAAATTGTAACACAATTGCAAAGTATTATATTATAAGATGATTGATAAATAAGCTAATAACATAGTTAAAAATATATTTAATTATTGAAAAATTATAATTTTAAAAAATTTTAAATAAATTTAGTTATATTTTTAACATAAAAATTCTCTATGAAAATAATTAAATTCAAAAATTTAAATTAATTATTTTGAAATATTTTAATTTAATAAAAACTAAAAAATTATTAATACATTTTAAAGCTTTTTTTTTTTTTAAAGCCAAAGTGGGAGACCCACCATAATTATATTTATATAACTGGTTCAATGACTCGTCTGTGGAAGAACCAGAAAGAAACCCCAGAGTCGTAATCATATACATACTAGAAAATGGAGATAATTACATTTGGTTTTACGCATAAAAACCGCATAGCCATACTTGATGGTAGGAAGATACACAGACCCACTAAATGGGAAGATACAAAGCAAATTAACATTACAAGCCAAAAAACCCATACACCGCCATGAGCCGAAGTCTCATTAATTAATATAATTCAAAATAAAACATTAATTAAAATTTTAAAACTTGAGAATTTCATAACTTTAATTAATTTTAAACAAAAGTATATTAAATTTCACAAAATCAGACCTCATAATTTGTTGAGATTAATTTTTTTCAAAAACCACTCTTTTTTCCAAGGTCAATTAATGTTTAATATTGCCCAAGTGAGATAAATGTTTAATATTGCATTGTCTCACATAATAGTTTGTACATAACATTTCTACAAAAATCTATTAATAACAACTTTGTGTTGCCTATAATTCATAGCGTATAACAAGAACTAATAAATACTTGATAATGTCTTTAAATACTTTTTAAATATAAATATACTAAGTTTACTTATTAAATATTTTTTAATACTCACAATTATTTAAATATAATTTGTAAGAATTTGCTTAAGGCAAAGAATACAAGCCAAGATCTAGAAGCGCAAGAGATAGCACAAATAAGAGAGACAAGATAATATGATCAAATGAAGAATTCAATAATGATCAAATGATGGGTAATAGAATGAATACATACAATGTAGAAATGCCTCAATATAAAGGCAATGCATGATAACTAGAAGATATGCAAGTGATAAGCTATCAACTAGACATGGTGGAATCACATGTCCACCAAAGGTGGATCATCCTCCAATATGCAATAAAGTATGTGCATTGGATTAGGATGATAATGTGTTAAGAGCACTAAAGGTGGATCTCACACACAAAGAGGTATGAGAAGACAACTATGACCACCTAAAGTGGAGATTCTCCTAACCATGTGCTAAAATGAAATGCAAACTCCTAGGTGTCTCAAAGACAAACTACTATGCAATGCATTATCCTAAGTAAACTTAAGTAAAGTGTAATTAGTAAATACTTAATTACACCAACATAATTTTATCATATTAATTTTTTTTTATGAATAGTGCCTTTTCAATTAATAAAATATCAAAGTTACATATCCACAAAAAAGGGTCGGGGGATATAGAAATCACCCCACAGAGTTCACCCGACAAAGCCAAAAATAGAAAACAACTATTCATTAAAAAAAAGGGGCATAAAGCCTTTAAGCAGCAATAGCAGTGGCAGAAGGAGGAGGATCTTTATCATCCGAACCCCACGCATCATGGGGGTTGACAGGAGGGTCAGGGAGTGACCATCTATCATCTTCAACTTCTTCTTTATCTTTCTCTTCTGCCCTGGGTGGAGAAATGGCTAAAGCCATGCGAGGAAACTTGGAAGAGGTGGCAGGATGCCAATCAGAGCCATGGTGAAAACCAGGAGCATCAGGAGGGGTAGACTGAGTCAGAGCTGGAGACCACCTAGAAGTGTATGCAAAAAAAATAGGGTCCTCTTGCAGCTAAAATTCAAAAAGACTAATGAGTCTGGCCTTAGCTGTGATGAAAAAAATAGAAAAATTCAAAAAGAAAACAAAAAAGAAAAAAAGAAAAAATTGCAATAAATCCAAGTGGTGAAAACTTGGAAACAGGCGCTACTTGAGACCTTTGCACCCCTATTTGTTAGCATGCGTCCTCGACACTTAGCCACTTTCCATCATGCCTTGACCTTATTTGACTTGGTCTGGAATTGGTCTTTGTCTTTGTCTAGGGGGCATAACTGTTCGCATAGGTCTTTAGGCGCGTCTGTCTCTTGGGGCATTTCCCAACAGGTGTTTTTCAACACCACCCCAAATAGTGTTTTTCAACACTATCCTTTCGTCGAGTGTTTCTTAACACTTATTAGATGTCTTACCCTATAGTCTAAGTATGATGCGATATTGCTCACTTGCAGATGCGATACTCAGAGTTTGACTCTATGACCAACACACACGCACTTAAACAATCAAATCATTGCGATATGTTGACTTTATTTTTCTTTGTGTGTTGTCTATGAGGATTTCTTTGATGAGTGGTCTCTCCCTGAGAAGTTTTCGATGATGCATAGCTAGAAGACTGAGGGTATGAGAACATGTTTTATTTCTTTATCTGCTTGTGGGTATATTTTGTTGATCCTAACTGTCATAAGCATTTATGCTGGTCCTACTTGACACTAAGGATTGACAAGGTATTATCCTTGACTATTTTGCGAGTGCATGCTTCTAGTTATCATGACTTTCCATGTGTCTTGATACAAGCATAATCTCGCCATATCAAACTTAGGTGATCTCACTGCACTAGTCATCTTGACCTACATGTTTTTGATGCCTAGGTGAGATTTCCACATTCCTATCTGATATAGATCATATTCATATTCACATAGTTATACTAGTGTGCATTGTATGATCTTATGGCGCTACCAATAAAGCTCAATGATGATAATTAGATGTCTATAAGCGTTGTGACCTTGCAAGTCAACCACTTTTCATAGTAGCTTGCATTTTAGGTTCATGATTAGTTTAGTTTTGCACTTTGCATATGGAGAGAGCTCTCCTTTTATCGTACATGGACCTATCAGTCGACTGCGCTCATCTTTTGCTTCTTCTTGATCATGTCTTTCACTTCTTTTCTTTCATATCACATCCTTTTCTATGATCTTTTTACCCCTTTTATAGCATTTTGACTTTTTGACCTAATTTTGAAAACACCTCAGAATTGCGCGAAAATTGCACCATTACCTAATTTCGACGTCCTGGATCCATTTTCAGACTCAAAATCAAAATCTGAGGTCATCTTGATAGTCAAAATCATGTTTCAAAATTTTCCCTTCTTTTGCGCAGTTGATTGACCTTTTGAGGCATAATTTGATTTTCGGTGGAATTTCTTCCTTCCATGTCTTCCAAATTTTCTAGTCTTTCATTCGCTCTACTTCTAGTCTTCTATTTTCTATCTTCTACTTCATCACTGGGGCATGTTTCATTGCCTAATGGTTAACCTGTTGACCTTGACCTTCGATTGTGATTTTATTATGATTTGATCAAATCCTTATCGATTTGCTATCTCCCCTCTACCTGATTTTGATTTCAACTCTGAGGGGGTAGTATTTATGGGATTCTCATCCTTGATTCCTTGATTTTCTTGATTCAGACATCTTTTGTGAGCCTTTTCTCAAATCTGAGATTCTTATCTCCCATTTTTAGACTCGATTATTGCCTAGCAGCGATGATGATAGTTTTGTCTAAAGCTTGATTTGCACCTAGCAGCGACGGTGTTGGTCTAAGCCTTTGTTTATGCGTTGTCCAGATATGATCCAAAATCGACCTCATATCTGAGTTGTTTTGTGATCCTAGATCAATCTCACATTTCAACTTCATTCTTTGACCACATGTGTTCCCAAATCAATCACACATTAGTCAAAGAGGGGCAAATGTATGCACCCTAAAATGGTTGCCTAGACTTTGGGCCCCATTTATTTGATTTATCAACCTTGAATCATTTGTATCAATAATCAATATTTTTCAACATTATCAATTTCTTGATCAAATCTTAATTTCGATCATATATTGGATTTTTATCCTATGGGCTAACCATTTATCCTAAGTCTTTATTTAATTAAAAGGAATATTTCCTCCCCTTTTGATTAACTAAAAAAGCCCCCACATTTTCTTCTTATCCTAAGTTGCACAAATAAAGCATTATTCTTACTTTATAAAAAGTGAAAAAGTGCTTTTTGTCTCATATGGACATAAAGTCAACCACTATTTTCCTATTGAAGGATACTTGTGCACATGGATTGCTCTTCTTTCAACCTCCACCGTTGATTAAGATTTTTGCCTCTTAATCTCCATGGTCCATTCCTTTGCATTTCTTATAAAAGGAGAGCTCTCCCCTTCATTTGCATATCTCTTTTATGCTAATGTTATGCTGCAGGTTTTCTAGGTACATTTGGAGCTTTTGAAGACATTGAAGACTTGTTGCTTTCATCATTTAGTTGCATATTTGCTTTCTTAGTTGCATAATCATGGCATTCATGGTATAGATTTCCTTTTATGCAATATAATAAGCTCACATAGTCTAAATAGGAGGGATTGTAGCACTTTTTATTTCCTTTCATAGATTAGTTGCATTGTACTTTCCTTTCATAGCTTAGATTGCATACTCATTCTTAGTTTACTTGCATTGCATTGCATCCATGTGATTCTTGGGGATATTGGCATTGTTGCCCTTGTCTTCACTTGAATCTCTCATTGTGTGGTTGACTAGCAAGGTCATGAGTTCATAGCTCTAGCTGAGAGCAAATTTTCAATCTTGCAACTCCATGCATAAAGAGCTATGGATCGATTTGTGAGGGCTCATTCTTGAGTTACCTTGCATGTAAGGATTCATAGAAGTGCACTACTTTTGTGTGTACAAGAAGTATGGCGAGGCAAAGAAGCTGAGCGACACCACCAACCATCTCTGCCACCTCTTGAAAAGTGGTGGCGGGGAGCCTAAGATCACGAAGTGCATGAGCGGCGCGCCGAGGAGCTGTGCCCACGACAGTGGCCTCTTGGAGGAGTACCTTCAGCAGAAATGACATCAGGGGAAACCCTAGCAATAGTGCATGGAGCATTTTCCTAATGATTGAGTAGCTCCTATAGGTGAGCCACTTCCAGAGCCATTTTATTGGCTTGAACTTGAATCTGCATCATAACATTATTACATATGCAAGCCTTGTTATATAGAGCAACATTCGTATCAAGAAAGCTGTGAGAAAAAAGAACAACATTCCTTATCTGTATCATCTTAAAATGGAAGCACTTCCATGTTAATGATGTTTAGCCCTCCTTAGGGGATTCTTTTGGCCTCCATCATCTTATCCCCTCATTTCAGCATCATCCTCTGCTTCTGTGCCTATTTAGGACCCTAACTGGGCCTCTCCGGGCAACTTCCATCCCACCTGGCACATTTTCTAGGGGTTCTAACCCCTTAGGTCAAGGTCAACCTCAACCTTGACCTAGGTTAGGGTCGACCTTGACCTTGACCTGGGTCCCCCTTTCAAAATAGGAAACTTATCGATTGTCGAGATTCATCAAAAAATTCATTTTCCCGCTTCCAAGTCGGCTATTTCGAGTTCCAAAATGGTGGTCCCTAAATAATATTTAATTGTGATACTTTCCTAGGGGTAAAGGCTTTAATGGGAATTTAATTATCCTATGTTAGCCTCCTTAGGTGATTGTGTCTTAATTTCCTATAAAAGCAAGCCTTTCTCTCTCATTTTCTCTACAGTTTTTCCAAGTGAATTCAAGTATCTCCTAGGTGATTGCAAGAAGTTTTCAAGAAGGTGAAATCAAGTCTTCCAAGCATCCATTTTTCAAGTATTCAAGTTCTACATTGAAGATCAAGGATTCAAGTTTTCAAGCCTTTGAAGGGATTTGGTGCAAGCATTTCAAGATTCATCATTCAAACCCTAGATCTAGCCATCATGGTGGTGTGATCTTCCTTCAAGATCCTTTGTGCATCCTCAAGATACATCCATCCTCTCTTCAATTTGTATTTCAATCATACAATCATGGAGGTTTATGTCTTTTCAAGTTCATGCTTTCATATCTACATATTTGTCTACATTTGAATTGCATTTACATATCTATTGAACATCATAGCTTCATTAGATTCATTTCTACTACTTGCTAGCATTCTTAATTTTATTGATTTCTAGGTTAATTCCTAAATTGGGGTTTGACTAAGGCAAACCCCTCCCCCCAAAAAACAATCATCTTTTTCTTGCAAGTGCAGGTTTAGATATGTGGATTTAAGGACAAATTAGAGTACCATTTTTAGCTTTCTGTTGGACTTCGAGAACAGGGTCACTTTCAGATAAGTGTAGGTCAAGGTCAGCATTATTGGGTCAATGGTGACATTTGTGGGTAAAGGTCGACATTTTCCAAAAGACGATATCAGATCACAAAAATATTTTTGGGTTTTGTTCGTCTCTGCATTTCTGTGTGGTATTAGACTTCAAATTTTTCAAAAATAGTCTACAGAACACAAAAATAGCATTCTTCAGATTTACATTATTTGAGGTTGGTTCTTCTTCTTATCATTTTCAATTACTATACTAAATTAGATTTACTTAATAATTAACCAAAATTTAGGATCCTCTTCATTGTTCTCCTTTCCAAATAGTTGATTCAATTGTGCATTAATCCTTCTTTAGGGTTAATCAATTTGGATCTCCCATTTGTGTATTTGAGGATTGGAAGGGTGTATTTTATCTTCTCCTTATTCACAATTGCTATATACAATCAAACAAATTCAATTAGGGTTAAGGAATTCAATACATTTAATCTTCAATTTCAATCCACACACATCATTTTACACTCAATATTCTTATCCTACAATTTTGTCCCATTTTCTTACACTACATTTTGGTGAACCCACGATAGACAACTCTTTCTTTTTTGATGTTAGATGTTAGATCTTGCATGCTTGTTAGATTAAATTTCTTTTAAGTATGCTTGCATTTTCAAAAATAAAAAAAATAAACAAAAAAATCATAATATAAAGCAAAAATACAAAAACATTTTATTCATGCCTTTATTGTTAGTATTAGATTTACATTGTTTATGTTAGATCTTGCATGTTCTTTAAGTTTAAATTTGGTATTAGTTCATTTGCATTATCTTGGTGTATGAGCTTTACTACCTTTAGTCCTACTTATAATATTCCGGTTAGAAGAAGTCGTAGACTTATGGGTTCCTTTGATCCCAAGTCTTCCTCACCTTTCCTTAGGATCCCGGATGAAAATTTGATAACTTATGATCCTAATCCTTCTATGGAGCATAACTCTTCTCACTCATCTCATGATGATGATGATGCATTAACAGTTCCTCCTGAACAAGTGCAAAATCTTTCAATTGAACTTGAAAAAATGGGAAATTGGCTTATCCAAGAAAACCATAATCAAGATTCTATCCAAGCTATAGAGGCTCTTAGGAAATTCCTCCATGATAATGATCAAGGTGTTAATTTCTTGCGTAGTATTACTCATCTTGTGAATTTGAATGTTAAACCCTTGGCTCAAGAAGATCAAGAGTTAGGATTCACACCTATTGTCACTAGTGCAGAACCTTCTTCTATTCCTCTACCTAGTATTCCTACTCACACTTCTCCTTTGATAAAAACTTCTCTCCCAAGCGCACCTATTCCTGTGAGTGTTCCCTCGGTATCTTTACCTACTTCACAACCTTCATATCATAGTGTGCCTTTTACTTATACTAATCCTCTTCCAACTGTGGTTCCTAATGTTCCATCGGTTGTGTCTTCTATTCCTACAATTTCCTACACTTCTCCTACTATTTCTAATATTTTTATGCCACAAGTTTCTTCTAATAATTCTACAATTATTAGTTTGGCTCAAACTGTGTCATCTTTACAACAACAACTTGCATCTTTAACTCAATCCAAATTCAGCATTCCTACATGTGATATGGGTAGTCCTTTAACCCTAGACATCATTCATACTCCTGTCCCTCAACAAGCCAATATGCCTTGTCTTGAGAATTACAATGGTAAAGGTAATCCTGTCACTCATGTTAAAACATTTCAAGTCCTTTGTAGTGATTATGCTCATGACCATAGGATTTTGGCTAAATTGTTTACTAGAACCTTTCGAGATAAAGCTTTGCAATGGTATTGTTCCTTACCTCGGTATTCCATTGATTCTTTTCCCAAACTTTCTAATTATTTCATTCAATAATTTCAAAATAACATTGGACCACAAGTGTCCTTATCTAATTTAATGCATTGAAAACAAAACATTAAGAAAAAATTGACTGATTTTATTGGTAGATTTAAGCATTTGTATGCTCAGATTTCTTATCCTATTCCTAATATTGATATTCAACATATGTTCATTTCAAATTTACAAAAGGATATTAGAGATAAGATTCTACTTACTGAATTTACCTCCTTTCAACAATTGTGTGCTGCACTTCATCATTATCAATTAGAAGTGAGTTAGTTTGAGAGAAACACTCCAATGGCTCCTGTTCCAGTTGATAAGGGTGACAATGCTCCTAATCCTAATAAGTTTTAGAAACCTAAAAACTATGTCAAGATTAATAAATAGACGAATGCGGTTTCTGATCAAGTTATAGCTACATCCAATAGTGCTTCTACATCCACTGCTTTTCGTATGAATCGTACATTTACTCCTCTCTCTGAAACTTTACATGCTATAATAAATAGGTTGTTAAGTGCTAGTGTGATTACTTTTCCTCCTATTCGACCTCTTCTTCCCACTACGATAGCTTCAAAATCCTTTGATTCTAAAGCTTTCTTCCAATACCATTGCCAAAATGGCCATGATACTGAGAAATGTTATTCTTTAAAGCATAAAATTCAAGACTTAATTGATTCTAAAGCTTTGACTGTTGATAATTGTGATGGTACTGGGAATAAATTTGTTTCTCCTCCTAATCAAAACCTTCAAATCTACACAAATCCTTTACCTACACATGATACTAATACTATAGCTCAACCATCTTCTGTAGACATTGTTTATGATTCAAAGATGGATGATCTTAATCACATTGTTAATCATGTGGAGAGTGTTGCATCATCTCAACTTCCAGTTCAAGATCCTTCACCTCCACTTCAACTTCCAATTCTATGTAAACCTCAAAAACAACTTAAGGATAAGTGACCTAGGGAACTTTCAATTACCTTTGATGATTCTGAAATGATTAAGGCTCCCAATGGTCCCCTTTATAATTATGCTAGCATTGCTAAGATACCTACTCGTGGTTGTCTAGTTGATCCCACATCTTTAATAAATGTTATTACTGAGGAAAATCTTTTTATGAAAGGCTTACAACGTGATTTTTATGATTCTTTTGATGCATGGATTCAAACTTGTAATGGCTTTCTTTATCTTGCACTTGGTTCTATTAACTTACCTATTGAACTTTGTGGTAAAATTGTTGATACTACTTTCACCATTATTCCTACCACTGATCAGTTTCAAATCAAATTTGGTTTACCTTGGATAGCCGCTATGCATGCTATTGCTTCTCCTATTCATAAATGTCTTAAGTTCATTCATAATGGAGAAGTAAAAATGATTAATCATAGTTTGTATACACCTTCTAGGCCTAGATATTGTGCTACGCTTGATTTCCTTTGGCCTTCATTACCTAACTCATGTCCTCCTCACCCTAATCATCTCTTTCATTCATACCAAGCTTATAAACATCACAAAATTGCTGAGTTAAGTATGCCTCGAATCAATTCCAACTGTGGTCTTTTGCCTACTCCCACAATACCTCCTTTATCTATTGCTACTAATAATACTAATCAAACTTCTACTGTTTCATTACAACCTATTGAGAATCCTCCTATAGAACCTGTGAAGGAACCTATTGTCATTCCTCCTAGTTCTCAGCATATGTCAAACAAAGTTAAACATAACAAATCTACTAATGAACATCGTAATAAGTGTAGAGCTAAAGCTAGAGCTCGTGCTTCTGAGATTCGAAATTCATTACCCACATTTGATCAACCTATGTCTGATGCTTTAGATAATAATATTCATGATGTTAAAATGAATGAGTATAATGATCCTATCCGCATCTTGGATTTTGTTTCACTCAACCTTGATGAGGAAGACACTCTTGATGATCCTATTGATCTTACTGATGAATATGAGACTGTTGATCTTGATAATGATTTACCTAATATGCTTTCAACTCAATTAACAATTACATCTAGTATTGAACATTGTGATTCTCAAGAGGATCCTTGTTTGGAACTGGCTATCATTCCTACTATATTGGATATAGTCCCTCTTGCGAGTTTTCCACCTACCCTAAATGACATAAATCAAGATGGGGAGGGTTCGCAACGTGCTTGATTGGCTCATCTTTTATGGTAGCTCTTTTTGTGTGTTGTACTATGCTTCTCCCGTACTGTGTTTTAAATGTTTGTTAAATTCTTTTATACCACCCTTGTCACTCTATTGGTGCAAGGTGATAAAGGAATCAAATATATCATACAAATTCTTCTATGTGTATCTTCATTCTTCTATATGTTGTGCTTGTGCTATTGTTTGTAACTATTTCCTTGTATAATCTGCTTGGATCTGCGACATGGTAGCACTAATTCTTTTTGGTCTCCATGATGTGGTCCGAAAAGATTCTTCTTCGTAATTCTTGAGTTTCTTTCCTCCTTTGTGATTGTAGTTCTACTTTCTTTGGGGAATGATGTCAATTCATTTGCAATAATATCATAAGTCTATGTACATGTTATCTTATGATCATACTGACCCCACATTAGGTAGATCCCTCTTGTGTTCTTCTGTATGTTTATGTTTTTATTTCCCTTGATTTGTCTTCCTCTGGGAGCATCTCGCAGTGGAAACATAATCCATAGGGTTGTTTATGTTTCCATTAAAATCATTGCTCCTATTAAAGTATTAGCAATGACTTTAACATGGGGACATACACTCTATTCACTTTTGCACACACACACATTCAAAATAATTTTCAAGGCTTAAAATTTTTTTCCCTTTATGGATTAAAGGCTAATCCTTAAAGCATGGTCACTTTTTATATTTTAGGATCTCTTGATCCCTCCAGTTCAAATTTACACAAGATCTCTTGATCCCACCAGTTTTCAATATACAATATTTGATCCCTTTAAGAATGGATCTTCCTGATGGGCTGACTAGTGAGTAGCCACATTCACTAGGCGGTTCAATTCCATCTTTCCAGTTATGCTTTTGTGTGGTTCATAATGAGGCATAAGTTCTCATTGGGAGAGATGATCACACCCTCCTTGGTGATTCATAGTAAGGTGGGCATGTTACCAAGTGAGGTAATCACTTTCTATTCTCTCTTTCACTTTCATGCTAGTAGGATTAGATCATGAAGCTATGTTATCTATGATGTTGTTCTTGTCTTTCTTATGTAGACCTGTATGTTTCCTATGAAGGAATGTTCTTTGCTTTCATGTCTTTATGTATGTATGTTGAGTTATAATCCTTGGTCTGGGGGCTCATGTTCTTGACTTAGTGTTATTCTACCTCATTGTTATCCATCAAGATCTTTCTTCTAACTTTACCATGTGCACGTTTGATTTATGTACACCTGCTAAAGTGGGGGCTTAATGCATCATCTTAAAATGGAAGCACTTCCATGTTAATGACATTTAGCCCTCCTTAGGGGATGTTTTTGGCCTCCATCATCTTATCCCCTCATTTCAGCATCATCCTCTACTTCTGTGCCTGTTTAGGACCCTGACCGGGCCTCTCTGGGCAACTTCCATCCCACCTGGCACATTTTTCAGGGGTTCAAATCCCCTAGGTCAAGGTCGACCTTGACCTTGACTTAGGTAAAGGTCGACCTCAACCTTGACCTAGGTAAGGGTAGACCTCAACCTTGACTTGGTTCCCCCTTTCAAAACAAGAAACTTGCCGATTGTCGAGATTCATCAAAAAGTTCATTTTCCCACTTCCGGGTCAGCTGTTTTGGGTTCCAAAATGGTGGTCCCTAAATTATATTTAATTTTGATACTTTCCTAGGGGTAAAGGCTTTAATGGGAATTTAATTATCCTATGTCAACCTCCTTAGGTGATTGTTTCTTAATTTCCTATAAAAGGAAGCCTTTCTCTCTCATTTTCTCTAGAGTTTTTCCAAGTGAATTCAAGTATCTCCTAGATGATTGCAAGAATTTTTCAAGAAGGTGAAATCAAGTCTTCCAAGCATCCATTTTTCAAGTATTCAAGTTCTCCATTGAAGATCAAAGATTCAAGTTTCCAAGCCTTTGAAGGGATTTGGTGCAAGCATTTCAAGATTCAACATTCAAACCCTAGATCTAGCCATCATGGTGGTGTGATCTTCCTTCAAGATCCTTTGTGCATCCTCAAGATACATCCATCCTCTCTTCAAGTTGGATTTCAAGCATACAATCATGGAGGTTTATGTCCTTTAAATTTCATGCTTTCATATCTACATATTTGTCTACATTTGAATTGCATTTACATATCTATTGAATATCATAGCTTCATTAGATTCAATTCTACTACTTGCTAGCATTCTAAATTTTATTGATTTCAAGGTTAATTCCTAAATCGGGGTTTGACTAAGGCAAGCCCCTGCCCCACAACAAACAATCATCTTTTTCTTGTAGGTACTAGTTCAAGTCTATGGATTTAAGGACAAATCAGAGTACCCTTTTTAGCTTTCTTTTGGACTCCGCGAACAGGGTCACTTTCGGATAAGTGTAGGTCAAGGTCGACATTATTGGGTCAACGGTGACATTTGTGGGTCAAGGTCAACATTTTATAAAAGATGATATCGGATTGCAAAAATATTTCTGGGTTTTGTTCGTCTCTGTGTTTTGGTGAGGTATCAAAGTTTAGATTTTCTAGAAATAGTCTACAGAACATAGAAAATAGCATTCTTCATATCTGCATTATTTGAGGTTGGTTCTTCTTCTTATCATTTTCAATTACTATATTAAATTAGATTTAATTAATAATTAACCAAAATTTGGGATCCTCTTCCTTGTTCTCCTTTCCAAATAGTTGATTCAATTGTGCATTAATCCTTCTTTAGGGTTAATCAATTTGGATCTCCCATTTGTGTATTTGAGGATTGGAAGGGTGTATCTTATCTTCTCCTTAATCACAATTGCTATATACAATCAAAAAAATTCAATTAGGGTTAAGGAATTCAATACATTTAATCTTCAATTTCAATCCACACACATCATTTCACACTCAATACTCTTATCCTATAATTTTGCCCTCGTTTCTTACACTACACTATCTTTTCGTAAAGTGAACAAAATCTCCATCCCAAAAGTATGCGAAATCTAGGTAAACTTGGAGGAAAGTCTAGGAGAATCTCCCAAGACAATCATGTGCCAGGAAAAAGGATCAGGCTGGAAGGGTTTGAAAAAATCATGAATCCACTGCCAATACTGTTGATCTCTCCTACAAAACTAGATGATGTGCAAGAAAGTCTCAGGGTGACCACAGAAAGGACATCGAGGGTCATGAACCCCTAGATGCTTGAGCCTGGGGCCAACTAGGAGCCCTTGAAAAAGTAAACACCAAGCAAAAAGAGCCATCTTTGGCTCTGTGATGGCAGCCCATACGGTTTGAAAGTGAGAGCTCCAGTGAGAAGTGGAAGAATGAAGATGCCATCTCTGATTAAGGGTGTCCACCATCGAAAGATGGGGGACAACCACCTATAACCTAGCCTTGGTTTGTAATTGTTGAAAGGCATGGCAGGATACCATTTCCAATCCTTCCACTAGGGCCTAGCAGCCCGAATACCAATCTTATGAAGCAAGTTGGTAGGAATCACCGAAACCAAAAGATCAAAAGTCTGGCGATCAGAATGAGCCAATCGATACTGAACATGCATATCCTCCCAAGAATGGAAACCAATAGAGGCTCTAGAGAAAATCTCCTTGGGAGTCTGAATGCCACGTTTGAAAAAATGCAGAGCACTATTCCCTTGAGTCTTGGCCAGGGGGGTGCCTTAAATAGAAAACAACGGAGACCACCAAAGGCTCTACTGATTGAAAGAAAGCCCATTGCGAAAGGCATCGCCATCCCAATGGAGCCAAGGTTTAATAGCTTCCCAAGCTTTCTAGATGCTCTTAATGATGAAGGTACCCTAAATTTGAACATGCTCCTTCATAGTGAGCAAGGTCTGGAGACCAATGCCCTTCCAAGCCGGCTGGTGAACTAGGAATCTAGAAGAGATGTAGTGCTTGACAAGAATTTTCCAAGCATCATCACCAGTAAGAGCACAGATAATCCACTTCACATAGAGAGTATGCCCCTGCTTCTGAGTGGAGAGAAGGCTAAGGCCTCTAGAATCACAAGGAAGGCAACAAAACTCCCAGGAAACCCTATGAAACCCATGGCCATCAGCTCCAGAGGCCCAAAGAAAATCTTGGAGTAGACGTTCTAGCTTGAGATAAGAAGCCTCAGAGGGAGCCCAACATCAGGAGTACTAGACATGAGTAGCAGCCAACACTTTGGAGAAAATCAAAAATTTCCCAGCAAGGGAGAGAGGCTTGCAGATCCAATATTGCAGGTTTTTTTCAATCTTGGCAATCATAGCATTCCATAAATTTAACAATTGCAGATATCCTTTGGATCACCAGATTTAGGTATGAATTTGATATTCCTTTTATTAATTAAAATACCCAAACTTTTATTGTGAAAATCCTCGAGGTAAACTTTGTGCAGATCAAGACCAACAACATCCCAAAGGTGTTTGTAGAATTCGCAGGGGAAGCCATCACATCCTAGAGATTTATCATTGGCCATAGAAAAAGTTGCTTCTTTGAGGTAAGAGATGGTAAGAATTTTCTCGCAAAAGGCACACTGCTCAACTGCTAAGCGGTTTGGAGTAACAGTAATACAAGCCTTAAGAGCCTCTTACCGCACAACAGAATTACCCTGCAAAGCAAACACTTGTTCATAATGATGAACAAAGGCCTAAAAAATGGCCAGAAGTTCAGTAAGGGTTTTAGATCCTTGTTTAATCTTTTGAATACCAACATTAGTGTGTTAGGATTTGAGAGCATGAAAAAAATCCTTAGAGGCTTTATCGCCCACCTCCAACCAGTGGAGGCGAGCTTTGATTTGAGCTCCATGAGCAGCATAGGCATCAACAATTTGCTTCTCATGTCAAAGTTGGGCCAGCTTAAGTTGGAGTTCAGCATCAAAGGGGTTCAATGTAAGTGTATCAACAGCATTGCAAAGAGCCTTAGTGTTAACTTTGTAAGCACGCTTCCTATAGTAGGCTAACTGACGGCTGTAAATGTGAAGAAATCTTATAGTACGGGTGATGGCGTCATTCCACCATTGAATCCAACCAAGATGACTGTGGTGTCGCGGCTCTAAATTCTAAACATGAAGAATGTGAGCAATACTAGAGGTATGCCTCAACAAAGACGTGTTGAGATAAGACTGCATCTAAGCAACCCTCCTGGCAAAGGACTGCCAAGCGATGGAAAAATAAATGGGGAAATGATCTGACAGGGTCACATTTGTCAAAGGAATGACATGTAGGCCTTGATCTTCAGAAAAAGAGAAAAAAGATTGAGCCGTTATCATAGCATGATCTAGTCTCTTAAATATGCGATCAGAGCCACCTTTGAAATTAGACCAAGTATGCCAAACCCCACCCTATTAGCGGAGGTTAGCATTGGAATCAAAAAGGCCCAATTTATTGCGCATGTGGTACCAGGCTTCTCTCTCCCCAGCTGTCCAGCGAAAAGGCATAATCCCTTCCTTGTTAGAGGCCAGCTCAACCATATTAAAATCCTCACACATAACCCAAGTAGCAGGAGGCAAATTGTCTGCTAGCCAACACCAAAGTTGAGATCTTTTAACAGCATCATTGGGGGTGTAAACATTAATGATACCAAAAGAATGATTATGAAAAGATAGAAAAATCCAGGTGACACGCTACATTAGATCAGATCCATGAGCAATAACAAAAGAATGAAGGGGAGGTGATAGAATAGTAATGACACCACCTTTACCAGCTTCATGCTGAGAAGAAAAGACAATGTCATCCAGCCATATGACACGACAGGCAGAGTTAAGCAAGAACCCAAAAATTTTAACTTCCTGTAAACATAACATGTCCAGATTGTGAAGTCTGCGATGGGTATCATGAACATAGTACTTTTTGGAGAGGTCAGTTAGACCTCGCACATTCCAGGACAAAAAATTCATAAAAACTCTTGCATGGTTTCCTCGTCCCCAAGAGAGGAGAAACTATTATGCAAGAATGCTGGTACAGAGCCAAAGCTAGGGAGTAAATATCTAGAAGAGGTAAACCGCCTTTTTTTTGGGTTGTCAATGTGTCCATCAGGACTACGAGACCGACACAAAGCCTAGGAGGAAATTGAAGAAACTACTGGCGGCGCGAGCACCACTTATGGAGTAGAAGGCTTCTTGGCTGAACTTTTCCCCTAGCTAACAGGGTTTGAAATAAATGGCACCACTGATGGCACATCAGGGGAAGGAGGAAATTGTCCAATTGGAGGTTCTCAAGATGACACAACATCGGAAGTGGCTTGCGTAGTCTTGGAGCCTAAGGTATTCCTACCTTTGCGCAAAACTATAGTCCATTCTTCTTTTTTTCTAGCTTCCGTGTTTTTGACTGGCGCTTCCTTTGGCGATGGTTTCACCCAAGGGGTAGCTAGCAGACAATCCTTAATCTTGTGCTCTGCCGATTGACACCGGTAACAGGTGTTGGGCAGGTTCAAATAGAGCACTTTTTGAGAAATGGTGAGAGAACCAACTTGGATTTCAACAGTGTCCTTGAGGTCCCTAGAAAGGTCGACCTCAAAACAGACATGCTTCTAGGGCTGGGCATTGAAAAATTTGTCATGCTCCATGACAATGACCTTACCAAGGCTTTTAGCAATGGACTCAATAAACGACCAGCATGAAAAAGGGAGACCAGGAAACTCAACCCAAATAGGAACCCTAAATTTCTTATTATCTGAGATAGTGAAGTCTCAAGCCCATCTCTAAAAAACAAGTAGGGATGACCTAACAGTCCAAGGCCCGTGGCTAAAAATTGCTTCTACCTGGGAAGGGTTAGCAAAATGAAAAAGGAAAAAACCTTTGGTAAGGTTTTACATACCGTTAAGGCGGACCCCATGAGGGGTCTAGCTCTTGTTTACCCAATCTTTGAGGATACTTTTAGGAGGAGTACGACCCACAAAATAACCAATCAGAGTATGTTTTTCTAACCATTCACATGCAGAATCAAATTCTTGTAGATTAAGAACAATATCAGGGTTACCTCGTGAAAGACCTTCGAGACAAACTTGTGAGGACATTTGTTCAGAGGAGGCACCATGGCATTCCAAAGCTTCAAATCATGCACTAGCATCAACTGCTGGGCCAAAGTTGGCCGGAGCCATACTAAAAGCTAACCCTAATGCAAAAATCCCATAATAAATGCGGTATGACAGATGGAAAGCTCAGAGCAAAGACACAAACAGGATGCCATACGCATGAAACCCTAGCAGAGCCAAAACCGAAACTCCTCAGGAGTCGATGAAAATGTCCAATCATCATATTAATTTTTAATAAATATTTATAACAACAACGTACTAATCATATAATTTTGATAGAAGAATATGAAATTTAGAGAAACGACATTTACATGAAAACTTTGATTTGCTATCTATCGTAGTGTGGTCCTTCGAGAAAAAAATGTTGTTTTGTATGTTTTATAATGCCCCTTAATTTCCAAAGTCATGCAAGGTTGCTTTTTGAGATTGAAATTTATGATTTTAAATTAGTTATTTAAAAATTGATAGTTAAAGGAAAATATTAAATTTGAAGAAAAACTATATCAAATAATAATAATAAATAGAAGAGTAAGACAAACAAAAGTAAAAGATTTACTCATTATTTTTTTTAATCTTTATTTTGTTCATTTTTCCTTGGCTATCTTCAAAGAAATTATGTAAAAGACATCAACAATAGATAGTTGATATGGGCATTATTTTCTTAAAACTGAGTAAACCAAATTTTTTTACTTAATTTTTTAATACTAAAAATCCTATTTAAAAAATATTATTTTACTAATTCTTAGTAAATTATATTAATCATAAAATTTTGATATAAAAACATAAATTTACGAGTGCGGATGCTCCCGTCTGATAGGGTGGACCCATACTAATTCTTGGTAAACTAGCACTTGCACCTAATAGAGTTGCAAGGGATGGCCGATAGGCATTTAATTTGAAAGCATAACATAATAGAAGTGTTTAAACTCAATAATATACAATATTTTTATAAGAAATAAAAATATTTAAACTCAATAATATACAATATTTTTATAAGAAATATAAACATTTAAATCCAATAATATACAATATTGAAAGCTTTTTGACAACATAATATGTTGACTACTATTTTTATGAAAGTAAATAATTATGACCAAAATAAATTATTAAATATAATAGATGAAGTATTGGTATTAATTTCCTTCATTAATTTATAATTTTGAATTAGGGGAAGAAGAGCTACTAGTTGAACACCCTCATTTTGTATTAAATTTTAAAATCATTTTCATTTTTTTAAACTTAATTGACAAGTCTCCTACTTGTAACTAAGGTTTCGGCCACATCATCAAATATGATGACATTAATATGCTTTATGTCAAGATCTCCAAAATAGATGATACATATGCATTAAGTCATATTTTATTGATGTGTTGACATGTCACAACATTAATTTTTTTAAACTAAGAGATACATTTATTCAATTATTTACAAAAAATAACAATATTATTAAAATTGTAGATAATATATATTTTAAAATTAATAAAAAATATATTATATGTTATAATATTATTATTAAAATAAACAAAAATATAATTTTAAAATATGAATAATAATAATTATAAATATAATTATAATTATATTTTTGTTTATAATTATAAATAACTATTATTATATTTTATTTATAATTATATTTATAATTTTATCCAAAATTTGATTGGAATTTCCAAACCAACCCCAATGTTGAGTTATCGATAATTCAATTGGATCTATACAACCTTTAAAATATGTAAGAAAATAACTAATTTAATTTATTTTTTTTAAATTCTCACTATATTTCTTTTGGAATCTAACCATAAAGTTTTAAATTAAAAAATCTTTTAAATTATGTTTTACTTAATTTAAAGTAAGCCCAAATATTGTTTCAAAGTCCTCTTGCTATCAGAGATAAAGAGGATATTGGAAAAGGCAGTAGAATTTTGCTTTAAATACTTTCTAAAGGTTTTTAGTAAATCCATCTACCTCTAATGGGTATTAAGGGGTTGTAAGTCTCATAAGGGGTCCTAAGAAAACCTAGGATAAATAATGAGTCATAAGGGGTCCTAGGATACATAATAGTTGGTGGTAAGGGGTCCCAAGGGGTCCTAAGATACATAATGGGTGCTAAGGGGTCCTAGTATACATTAATAGGTCCTAGGATACATTAATGGGTCCTGAGGGGTGGATACATAATGGGTCTGAAGGGGTCCTAGAATACATAATGGGTCCTAAGGGATGGTAATTAGGGATATAGGTATACATATAACTAATTTCAATTATATAGAGCCTAGAACCTCTAAGATTTAATTTTTTGTCTTAAGAGATCTAATGGATAGTTTAATGCACATTATCTACAACATAGGGTTGATGGATAGGGTTTATGGTTGAGGGCAAACAGTCTTGACTAGTGGTTTATACTTGACGTGAAGAGGGCTTAGGATTTCTATTATAGTAGTTGTTTATTTTGTGTATGATTGAAGTATATAGGATTTTATTATAGATGCTAAATTTGTTTAGGCTGTCTCATCAATTTATTAGAGATGTTGATATAATTATATAAAAATTTGGAAGTATTTCTCATTATGTTTATTTTTTATTATATTATTTTCTTATTTTAATAAATATATTATATGAAAAGTTTAAGAATAATATTATATAATTTTTTAAAATATAGGTATATTGAATGAATGTACATATTAGTTTTATATAATTCTACAACTAAAACTCTAGTAGAAAAGATTAATTCAAATCTATAATTAGCAATAACATTATTTATATCGTATATCATATCTATAATTTATACATATATATCAGATTTATTATTTATAGATATATATCAAATTTATAATTATCTATAATTTTATATATACTTAATATTTTGGAAATAAAACTTTTTACTTTCTAAACAGTACTTATATTATCTATATATGTATATTTTAAAAAGTTAAATAATAATATTGTTAAATTGTTATATAATATATTTATTAATACTGTTAAATAATATAATAAAAAATAAACATATATATACAATTAAAAATTAAATTCTAATAACTTATTAATTTATTATTTAAAAGTTAAAAAAATAAAATAATATATTTTTAAAACTCTAAAAAAATTCTCAAGGACTATTTCTTTCGAGGTAAAAATATTAATATTGTTAAATAATATAATAAAAAATAAACATATATATATAATTAAAAAGTAAATTCTAATAATCTATTAATTTATTATTTAAAAAAATTAAAAATATATATTTTTAAAACTCTTTAAAAAATTCTCAAGCACTATTTGTTTCATGGTACGTATTAAAAAGTTTAAAATATAAAAACAAAATAAAGTTTAGAATTTTTAAAATTATTTTTACTAAATAAGATATACATATTCAATATTGTGTTTCAATATGGCTCTCTACCTATTCATTACTATTGTTTGTAGCGGTCAAATCAGTCAGTCTGGGATACGCATGGGCATCTATATGGCTGGGTAGCTGGTGCCAAATTACAGGAAAAAAAACAAAACCCAAAAACAAAATGTCAGTAAGAATGGTATGTAAGTTTGTACTTTCTGGAAAGTTAGATTGCAATGTGTGCTGGTAAAACAAAATGAGCAGATAAACAATTAACGAAAGATCAAAATTTGGACATGCAAATGCATCATTGACACAACAATAAATATATTCTGTTGCTGAGTTTCTCGAGAGCTTTTTATTGTGACTTTACACCAACTAACTGCATTTGCTTTAAATTTCCTAAAGCCATTTCAACAAGTCCATTGTGCATACATTGCAATTATTGCAATCCATGAAACCAGGTCTTTTTGAGGCATTTCTTCAAACAGCTCAAAGCTTCCACATTTTGCATACATATCTACCAGGTCACTTGCAACTACATCTGACAAAAAAAAGCACTTTTAATTATGGTTTGATGGATAGTAATACCCTACTCTAGAGATCCAATTTTGGGTACAGGCTGGGCCGACATTGGCAAAGGTTGAGTAGTTTAGATTTGCACCTGCCAATTGTATTTTTTTTAAAACTTCCAAACCCTTTTCAGAATATCCGTTTTGTGCATACCCTGCAATCATAACACTTCATGAGATCATATCACTTTGAGGCAATTTGTCAAACAGTTCACCCGCCTGTGTGTATGCTTCCACATGTGACATACATGTCTACCCGGGCACTTGCACTTGAAGTTGTTTCTCTCAATGTCATTATTAATAATTTGGTATCTTCTTTTTTCCAAAATCCATACTAACTATGACAATATAAAATGAAAATAACAGAGCAATAAAATAATTTACATTTGGAAGAAGCAAAATTTCAAACATTACATGCTATAATCTCTCAACAAAAAAGTAAAAAAGATTCAGATAACAGTGCCCCAGTGCATTCTAAACAAAATAATAATAGTAATGACGTATTAACATTTCTCAGTTTGAGGCTATCTGCCGCTTTGCCTCTCTACCTATCGCAGCATCCAACAATTATTGTGGAAGGTGTGTCACCAATGGCTGGTTGTACACAGTCACCTCCACCGTAGCTGGCTACCCTTAGTCGCCTTAGCCCTGGCCTCTTTTGAGAAGCAAATATGGCAGTGCAGGGAACCGAAAACAGGGTAACATTCCCACAATTAGTAACCATGCAATCTATGCGACCCACTTGAGGATAGTTGTCCACCAAATAAGTCTAGATAACCTACACAACGACAACTTATGAGTGCGTAAACGCATATGTTGTACAGTAACTTATGAAACCAGGAAGAAAAGGGGGAGGAGAGGTTTCCGTTCTTTTCGTAACTTACCCGAGAAAGAAGAAATAGAAAGTTTTACAAACCAAACAAATAATTCGGTGATACAATATAGCTGTTCCTTGCTAGCCACAGAGAGCTATACTCCTGGCATAGTATGGCAAGTCACGGGGCCTGAAAATGCGCTAAATTATATATTTATCAACAACAAACAAATTTTGAAAAAATATATATACATCAAACAAATTTAGGAAATATACAAACACACGCATGCATATATTTCTCAGATCCTCACCTAGTAAAAGAGCAGCCACAGCCTGCAAGAAAGAAAGATTTTTTTTTGTTTTAAAGACTCTTCCAAAACAAAATAGAACCCATACAAACGACATTCTATAAGTATGCAGCTTGTGATCCATTCTATCCGCCGAACCAAATGTGATTGCTAAAAGCCAAAGAAAGAAATGACGTGCCCTATCATCGCTGATCAATAGAAGGCATAGCCACCTCCCATCACTGCTAGTAGAGAGGGAGCCGTGGTAAATCCATCTGGTGGTTTCTAACTCGCACGCCCTAAATTATAGTGATTAGGGTTCTCTCATTGACATGGATATGAAACTTCATCAAATGCAATTAGGTAAACAAAGTCATTGTAAATGAAATTCAAAGTTTCTGGCGCTTACTTGATGAGAAGGTACACTGAGTGGGCAGAGCAGACGCTAAACATCTTCGAAAAATGTGTAATATTTCAATTGTACATGCCTTTTCACGTGGTTATGGGCTGTACACTGCTTTCAAATGGCCATATACATTTTTTGACCGGATTTTAGACGTTACACTCATAAAGCCTTTTGAAAACTGCCTTGAGAGGCAATAAATAACTGCACGACCGCCAGAGGGAAAGCGTATGGAGACCAAAAAACCAGGCTTTCGTAAAAAAAGCCGGTGATTGAAAATAGTTTGCAGGTGCGTGACCAAAAAACCAGCATAAAAACACCAATGAGAAATCTATTTTCGGGTGTGAGACAAAATTCCAGGCGTGGTGTGAGACAAATCCGACGAGCGTGAGAAATTTCCGAGCAAGCCGTACGCGAGCTTCCCGGCAGGGGAAGCCTATCGGCTAATTATATTAATCATAAAATTTTGATATAAAAACAAAAATTTACGACAAGCAAGACTTGACTTCTGCGGATGCTCCCGTATCATAAGGTGGACCCAAAATTATATGGTTTCTACCCCATACTGTTATTAATAAAGCCGTGTTACGATAGGAAAGCGTTTAAATCTGAAATCCGAATAATGAGAGCAGGCCGAGGAGGGCTTTGAGCAGGTAGTGAGGCTTGCAGGAAGATATTCTAAGATGACTAAAGTAAGGCTTTTATCTCTTATTGGATTTTCTGAAGTACTGCAGAGGTCACATTATTAATCTCACGGGGTATTATATTGTCTGGCATTGCAGAGGACTGTAGTGAAGGCGGATTTGGTGTGCGACAAATGCAAGAGAGTTGCCCTAGAGTCTGTCACAAAAGTAGAAGGTATATACTTATCAAAATATGTTGTCTGGTTAAATCACACCAAACAAAAAAAAATGTAGTCGTGTATCAAGTTATATTTTTCTTTTTACTCAATATGTTTGAAAAAGAAATACAGCAAGTGCAGGCTTTTTTTTGACATAATGACGTAAACCCTCAGATCTTTATGTTGTTTAGCTTTCTTTTCTTTTCAATTAGTCATAACTTTTGCAGATCCTTCATCTTCAGATTCTAATCTACTATAGCAAAACTATGGAACGTGAAAACGTTCAAGTTTCCTCCTCTATGAGTTATATCTTTTAGTTTGTCTAGATCTTAAATTTCCAGTATTAATGGCTCATCAGACTTTCAAGAAAGACAAGTCGTACCATTTTGACAGTTTCCCCTATAATTTTGGCAATCATCTTTCCCTATTACATCAATTTCTTTATCATTATCAAATTTTATTTAACATTTCACAGAGTCATCTAACTTATTAAAAAAATCAGATTTACCCGTCATATGTTTAGGGCAACCGCTGTCTAAAAACCAACCATTTTCTTCAAAATCCTTTTGTCAAATTCCATACTTTGCATCTTCAATAGATTCTTCAGTATAATTTTGCTTTAATTTATTCAAATCAAAGATTTCTCCTTTTTACATTTAGATTTGTAGTATTCATGCATTTCACAATACCTACACTAGATGCTTCTATGATCAATTGAACTGCTTCCTCTCCCTCTACCAGAGGTTGCAGACTTTTCTTAGACTGGAATGTTTGCACTAGGCTCTCAGGAGAACTTTGCATACAATTCTTACATGATTTTAAAGAAACTTTTAAAGTGGGATCTATAATTTCTTTAATAGTATCACCACTAGAACAAAATTTAGAGAAAAAGATGTCAAAATTTTCTCTATGTTTTTTTCTTTGTAATAATTTCCCCTTAAATTCTACTCTGGTTTTCTATTTTTTATGTGTTGCCATTTGATTACAGGAGTAGATTCGATCTCCATCAATTTGATTGAGAAGACAATAACAGTGGATGGAGATGCAGATCCAGTGCGTATAACCAACAATATAAAAAAGAAATTTAAAGGTGCTCGCATGGTTTTCCATGGACCTCCACCTCCACCTCCACCTCCAAAACCAAAACAAGAAGATGGGAAGGAAAAAGAGAAAAAGGAGGAGAAGAAAGAAGGGACGCCTGTAACATGCTTTCCTACATCTATTCGGGATGTAGGAAAGAATAGAAGTAATTGTACCATTCTTTAGACAAAGGATCTTCATTCTGCCATTTATTCTAACACTCATGGTATTATGTCATCATCTAAATGAGTTTTATCAATCTCTGTTCTATGCTTATATTCTGCAGGATTTAAGTCTTTCGTTCGGTGCAACCGCTAATGAATATTGTGTTGCAAAAAATGTATCCTGTTTTCTGGCAGAGTTAAATCTCTATCATACATTTAAGGTTTAATAAATGACTGCTTTGTTGTTGTATACGGATACTTTGGAAAAGGAAAATAAATCACCTTTATTGGGCAACGACAACACATATAATTTTGATAGCGGAAAAATAAATTTATCATTGCCATTCTTTTATTCTCGCAAAAATGAAAACGATGAGAAAAGATTCCATCATGAAAATGAAATACGACAATGAACAATACAAGCAACCCATTAAGTACATAAAAAGAAAGGAATGGTGGTTTCCCGATTCATGCTGCATTTGCAATTTCAATTGGCAATATATTTAAGTCTTTGGGTGGGTATACCACTGAAATATATTGTGTTACAAAAACCTACCTGCTAACTGGAGGAAAGGAAGTATATTATGTTATCTGGCAGAGATAAATGCCTACGACACATCTTCAGGCATTCTTTTTATGTTTAAATATCTTACCTTCCAGCAAATGCGATTGGAAGGGGTAAAGAAGGCAAAAATAAAAGATTTCGAACACAGTACAGACATCCATCAGAGGATAAAAGATAGACAAATTTAATCCTCACATCTTTTAGCTGCACATGCCCCGCTAGACATGTGTTCAAAATGTGTAAGCATAGACAAGGCATGTAAACTGTTTGACAGAAGGCCAGATTTTTAGTTTGAGATTGTAGTTAGCTTTGATCTTTTTGTGTCTCCCATCATGATAATGGTAGAAAGTTATAGCAGACCAATATTTTGGCTTCCTCGTGTTGTAACTTTAGATTTTCCTTAGATACCTTTATGTCATTGAACTTGTTTTCTATTATTCTGGTTTCTAGTTCAAGAGGCATTCTCATAAGATTTCTACCAAACTAAGAGAGAAAATCAACTAGATGGAAAGCGATCAACAATTTTTGGCAGGTTATTCATTATCTCCTCATTTCTTATAATGTTTTGTATTCTGTGGATTTTTTTTCTTGTGATGATTCCTTAACCTTTAGTAATTATTTCTTAAACCATTTCATTTTTATGGGATATTGAAGGAAGCATGGGAAAACAGAGCAGCTAAGATAAATAAAAACAGAGCATATAAATTCAACCAATAACAGAGTATATGAATATTTATATGCTACAACATACAATACAAGTTTTTTATTGATCAAAATAGCAGCTACAAAACTATAGAACTCTACCGAGTTCAGTGCCAATCCCAATCTCTCTTTCAGTACATCTCTAATGAGTTGCAACCCAAATGTATTTATAAGCCAAGTCAAAGAAAGGAAATGGAGAGACTTGGAAGACACTGCAAGTAAAACATAATCTGATTTAGAAAATCAGATTGCAAATCATATTTTCAAAAGTACATAATGAGATAGATATGAATCTCATTTTATGCGGCTACAAAACTTGCAATACAAGGAAAGACAAAAATTAGATTTTGTGCAGAGAAGATAAATTCAAATCTGAATTTCACCCAAGCAGATAAGGAAAAACATAGATCGAATTTTTTTTACACTGGCGGTGGGAGATATGTGTCAACACAGAGAGGAGAAATTATGACCAGGTTCAACACTCCCCCATTATTTCAACAATATATGTTGTTGTTATATCATACGAACTCCTAAATTTTTTCTGAATTTCAAACAACTCCTTTCCCAAGGGTTTTGTAAATAAATCTTCATATTGATCTTCTGATCTGCAGAACTCCATACAAATTTAATTTCCATTTACCAATTCTCGAATGAAATGAAACCTTGTATCAATATGCTTACTTTTCTTATGGAAAACGTGATTCTTTTCTATTGCAATGGTAGATTTATTGTCACAATAAATCTGAGTTGGGTATTCTTGTTCATTTAGCAACTCAGTCAAAATCCTTCTCGTCCAAACAGTCTGACAAGTTGATGATGTCACTACAACATATTTTGCCTCAGTCGATGATAAAGTCACAATGGGCTGCTTCTTGAATGTCCATGCTACTGCACCCCATCCAAAATTGAATACGTACCTAGATGTGCTTTTCTTGTCATGAACACTATTTGTAAAATCACCATCAGAATATCCAGTCAATTTAAAATCTGAAATTGATGTATACAAAATATTAAAATTTGTTGTTCCGGCAACATATCTTAAGATTCTTTTTCCATCTTGCCAATGTGTAATCATGGGAGACTCTATAAAACTAGATATTAAGCTTACATAAAACATTATATAAGGCCTTTATGTTGTCAAATATATGAGACTTCCAACCTATCTCTTATATAAAGTCAGATCAACATTTGACCCTTGATCTTTCTTGCTAAGTTTTGTACTAGTTACCATCGGTGTTGTAGTTGTCTTATAGTTCGTCGTCTTAAACCTTCTCAATATATATTTTGCATACTTAGATTGACATATAAAAATACCATCTTCAAATTGAGTAACTTCAATACCAAGAAAATACTAGGTATGTGCAGGATCAGTGAAGTTGCCATATATGCCTTTTATAAGAGACCTCTTTCAGGCCTGCACCATGTCTATCAGCATATCAATGATATCATAGCTTATAGAAACTTGAACTAAACATGGATATTTGATGATGACTTATCCTAGTTGTTGTCCCACCAGGTGTGCCAAAAATGTTAGGTACTAGAATTTGTACCCTTGCTAAATAACCAAATTTAACAACTCTAGCATAACTTGGGATCTTCACCAGGTGTGGGACCTATGCTAACTAAGAATAAACCTCTAGGTTCTAGGTTAGTTCCTCTTGATTTATCACCTTAGTTTGTTAGGTTGACATGAAAGTAAATTGAATAGGAAAAGGGATAGAAGGATTGTATAAGGGGAAATAACTTGACAACAAACCATCCTAAAGGTGATGCACTGAAGATTTTCTTGAAGCATAATATAGCACAACAAGGATTAAGAGATAGATAGAGAAAACACTTGGCCCAATGATGACTAATAACTTCTTAGATAGGTCTACAAAAGTGTTTCCTAGTGAGGTTTGATATGAGATTATTGAGGAAGTTGGGAGCTTCTCAGTAATAAGCTTCATTAACCAAAGCACAAACTAGGACCTGCAGACAAACATCCAGTCCAGTGGAGGATATTAAAATGAGACAAAGACAGAAAGAAGCCTGCCAAGCTTACTAAAACTATCCTATCAAATCACTTATAACATGTACAGATGTAGGAAAGAAGGGGAAATTAAGATGATCCAAGAGTCTCTTTCTAATACTCAGTCATGAATATATTAATTTCTAAGCTTGAGAGATTACAATCATGAAAAACTAGAAGAACAAATTAATGTCAAAAATATCCTTGCATAGATCATAAAAACTATTATTTGTGAGTCTGAGACTCAAATATTTACCAATCTCTCCAAGGATGTAGCCCTGAGAGTTGATCAATTAATTCCATTAGGTCAAAAGTTATGACTACTAGATAACTCAAGAAGAAACCAAAAACTTCTACCTAGCAATCTAATATTGTTTGTCAACACCCTTTAATGCACTTGAGAATATCTCTTGATATCTGATATGGCCATTGAGAAAGTCTTTGCATTTTCATCATCTCTCTAGGAAGCCGAGAAAATAGCTATTACTTCTCTACAATTGATTAGATTTGCCTCAACCACTCTCTATCCTTTAGAAATATAGTCATCGACCTCTGAGACTATTTAAATATTCAAATTCATATTCTAACAGTCACTTATTGGTGCCAAAACCTGATATCTATGGCTGAGATTCAAAATTTAATCTTTAATTAAGTCACAGCTATCAAATCTTCCCCTTTAGTCTTTGATCTACCTGCCTTGACTAGTTGAACAACTCAGATTAGATCTATAATCTCACTTTAAGTCATAACCATTAGATATCACTTAAGAGAAACCCTAGTTGCTAAGTCTCATAAACTTTTGGGCCCCACTTACGTTATTTGGAGATCTAGCTATTATGTAATTCCTTAGTCACACAATGTTTTCCTTCCTTCTAGCAACCTAATGACTGAGAGTAAAATCACTTTAGTCATGTAGTCTCCTAATTTTCTCAAGAATATTCTGCTTTGTTTATGATACCTAGCAACTATGGCTTTTGTGAAGTCATTGAAGCATTTGGCATATTTTCTTTTCCTTTCAAGACTTCACGACTACCATCCATCTCATCCAAATTTGATCTCAGTCGCTCATTTAACTTTATCTCGTACCTTTGACTGTTGGGACCACTAAGATAGGTGCCACCATGGTGCGTTCACTCAAGGCTAAGATTTGACACAAATTTTTGTGAGCGATCACACCCACCGTCCGATCTACTTTATCTCTTCGAGCACCTCTGGGCCTAGTAGACGTCATCAGGGACATGTGTCATTGCGGTGATATAGTTTGAAGATAAATCATCTGCAAATTTATTATAGCATCATTATGCCAGCCATTAGATATTAATATGATCTTATCACAACTGTTGATCTCTATCTACATTAAAATTACCTTATTCGCTAAGTCTTTGAATAAAGTCAACCTATGACTACATAAATTTGGAGACCTGGCGACTGCATGAAATCTTGTAGTCTCATGATCTTTTAAGAATATTCCCTTTTGTTCTAAGATTACCCAACTGAGGGAATCTGTAAGTCTTGAGACATAATAGAATATACTATTTTCTTTGCAAGATTTAAAGACTGCCACCAAATCTTAGAAGCATGGACGACCAAGATTAACTACTAATATATTTCCTTGAAAACCCTAAAAATTTGGTGACTCAGCAACTGCATGAATCTCATAGTCACTAATAAACCCTAATCCATCTGGAGATTACATGGCTACAACATTTTTGCCAAGTCTCATGAACTTTTCTTTGACTATTGACCTTGATCTGGCGAAGTGGCGACCAAAGGGTAGTTGCTTAATCTCATGAGCATATGGAATATTCCTTTTTCATTGCATGATCACCTGACTGAGTTGAATCATTAACTGCTTGCATATCTTGAGACCCAACAACTATGCTAGAAAAGTCAGTTGCTAGAGAATATAGAATATTCAGTTCCTATTAAGCGACTACCTGACTAAAGGAAATCTGAATTTGCACATGCTTAAAGGTTTTAAGTCATCTAGCGACTCAGCGACTAAAGAATTTTTAGTGCTTCTGGGCAGAAAATTAGAAAAGCGATGCACATTTTTTGATCAACTTTGGATTAAAAGATAGCCATTACATTTGGAAGATCAACGGTGGGCAGAAAAGATGAGATCAGATGTGCCATGGAAAAGCATAAAAGACTAAGGCAAAGCAAAAAATTGGAAATTGAGTTTGGCTGGCTGAATAAATTTAGCACATGCAAAATTATAGACTTAAGTGACTTATAAAGTAACTTCAAACTAGAATAATGGTTTGGCTAGCTAGGGTTTCCTCATGATTTTCAAAGGAATTCTATACTTAGTCATTTTTTAGAAACCTAGGGCAACCAGAGACCTTAAAATTTATGTAGAGAGAGTTCTAGCCAACAGATTTGCATGAAACTTTCTCAGGCCAAGCTCAACCCTTGTGGGAGCCCATTTGACCCCACCTAACACAAATTTGATAATGTATGAAAATTTGGTGAACAATAATAACTAAATATTCATACGCTATCCAAAACTATGGTCGGCTTCCTTGTACTGTCCTACTGTATTACTAAATTTACTATATCTTTCATAATATCTCATATCTTATCTTGTGCATATAGACATAGCATAAAAACATATCAGTGATCTTATATCCAAAGGTTCATGCCTTAACACATCCATATGCTTAGGCGTTGATACTCTGTCTATCAGGTTCCTATACAATCTTCCATTTTTATTCAATTTCTGATCTCCAAGGAATATACCAAAACCTTTATATGACTTTGTTGCCATAATGAAAACATAAAATATTCATACAATAGAAGTATATTCAACTTTCAAAAAATCTCCCCCTTTGTCATTAATGGCAAAAAAGGAATGTGGATGAGTTTCTAACTTTATACTTAGCCAAAAAATTGTTCTTCTTATCTCCTTATATATATCAGCTATACATATATACATACTCCCTTTATATATTTTTGTACACATACTATACTCCCCCTTTGACATTAATGACAAAGGTGACCAAAAATTTGAAGTACATTGAATTCTTACTTGACATAAACATCAGGATAAGCAATCTTAAGATTTTGAATTTCGTTCTACCAAAATACCTTAAGTGCTTCTATGGTCTAGAAATGGGCGCATAGTGCATAAGTTAACTTCTCCATCTTTTCAAGTTCCATGCTTGGTCCTTGCTCATAGATTGCAATATTTTCTTCTATATGTCTGATGTTCTGATTTAGTATGTCCAGAGAGGGTGCAAGAGCATATCTGAGCTGATTTTGTCTTGTTCTTATTTTTGCAATCTCAATTCTTGCCTTTTCTATCTTATCCATCTATCCTTGATAGATGTTATTTCATGTTTTAATGTCCTTTGAAGGATCTTTAGTGGATTTCATGACTAAGTCAATTAAGGCATATGCTTCCTCAATTGTCTTTGAGTGTTCTATTGTTAACCTGTCTTGATCTATGCAAAAAGAAATCAATTTTCTGCCTTTTGTTGCTAATTCCTTCAGAATAGATTGACAGACCTTCAATGAGTTCAAATCCAATGCAAAGTTCTTCAATAGTTCATCTAATCTCTTCTTTCTATAGTTGCATTCTGCAGACTCTTCAAGAGTAGTAAAATGTGCTTTGAAGCTTGCCAAAACAATATTAACATCATCAACAGATTTAACATTATTCACTTTCTTGTTAGAGGGAACTAAGTTGTTCAAGATGTTTATAGATTCAAGAAATAAAGGATTTCTTAGTACTTTCTTTTCTCTTTCATTCTCCATAGCCATTACGCTGCATTTTATCAAATCTTCTTCTCCCCATGCATCTAAGCTTGTAGACTCAGGAGTAACACTTGTCAACAATGATGAAGATGTTTTGGTACTAGGGCTAATCAATATGTAGTACCTACTACTAGTTTGCTTTATGTTTATGATGTCGTACTCTTTTAGGCCACATTTTTTTGTGTGCATTATTATTATTTCATTGGATCATGTTTAAGGACCATGATTATATTTTGATTATCAGATGGATTCTTAGATTAGATGTTGATGTTATTGTGATGAGATGTTTTATGTTTCGATTATGATGTACTTACCCCTTACTTGCATGTGTATGGTTATCATGTTATTTTATCTGTTTGTGTGTTTGTGTGGCAGAGGATGGAGATGTAGTTACTTGCTTTGGCAAGATCCACACGTTTGACTGATCCATGTCATTGTTTGATATATGTATGGTATATGTACATGCTTTGTCTTTTGATGTCAGGCTTGTAGGTATAGGGCATCGTCTTCCCTGAATTGGCAGGAGTGAGCATGCCCACATTCATTCATCTCTATGGTAAAGAGGGGAGATAACAGTCAGACCCAAAACCCTAAACCTAAGCCTAATCATCCTAATGTAGGATGAGTTCCAGCTGACTACCCTATCTGGATCTATCCAATTGATAAGGATCTGAATAACCCTTGCTTTGAGCATGTTTGTTTCTATTTGTTTTTGGTTTCAGGTATTTTATGTGAGTATTCGAGTGATTAGATATGTTTTATGAGTTTTGTACTATAGTTAGAATTTAATATTTGTTTATATCCTATGTTTGATTGAAACAATTAATTTAATTCAAATAATTGATTTATTGGATTTATTTATTTATTTGATTTAAAAGTAAATTAATTATGCTTTTATGGTTAATTAAATAATTAAAACATTTAATTGCATGTTTATTGTGAGTTAATATTTAATTTATTTAATTTAATAATTTATTAATTTCATGTGCATGCTTTGTTGAAGAAGTATTTTCTAGCTCAAGATTTCAACTTGATTTTAGGGATCTAAGTTGAGTGTTGAATTAAAAGATATTTTTAATTAATTAATTGTATTTTCCCTCAATTTTCAAGTTGAGTGTTTCTAGGGTTGAACTGAATGTGTTGTCATTAGGTTTTGCTTGATTAGGGGAATTTGAATCTTTTAGGGGGAATTGGCTTCTCATTATCATTAATAGGTTTTGGAGAGCTTTTGGGTGTTCATGCATTTTGGAGGATTTGTGGAAATTGTGGATTGTTGTGGCTACTTGTTGGCTTGAGGAATTGTGTGTTTTCAAAGCTTACTTGCTATTGGATTCTTGGAGTTTTTCAGATTGGTGATTGAATTGTGCTTGAGAGGATTCATATCTTCTTCTACAAAGGTTTATTCTTAAGATTTGCATTGGAAATAAGGTTGGATCTATTATCTCTAAATTAGGTTTCTCTATTCTTAAGATTTCTCTATTTTCTTCTACAAAGGTTTATTCTTAAGATTTGCATTGGAAATAAGGTTGGATCTATTATCTTTGAATTAGGTTTCTCAAAATAGTATCTTCCTAGTTATAAAGTTGTATGTGAAATTAAAGCACATCAAGTAAATATATGAGGAAAATAATGACATAGTGTTTTTAAGACTCCCAAAGGTGAGAAATAATTGCAAACAAGAGAAGTGAAAAAGAAGATACAATAGATCAATTGCAATGAAGTCAAACCAATAAATATTTTGTAACATCATACATATTCAATGATAAATGACATCTCTTGTGCAATTTCTAAACAAAATCACTTGACATCTCTAAACAAAATTGCTCAAATGTATTATATCTTGAGAAGTATAAGGGGGTAAAGATACTAAAGGATAACATCTCTCTCTCTCTCTCTCTCTCTCTCTCTCTCTCTCTCTCTCTCTCTCTCTCTCTCTCTCTCTCTCTCTTCCCCTGTCACTAAACATATTTCATTCTTTTTGCCCATTCATCTATCTCCCTCCATCACTCTTCATTGGGATCATTGTGGCATAAACAACATCATTTTCTAAGTGGCCTACCAATTAATATCATGTACTACAAAAATATATGCAACAAACAAACCAAAGTTTTTTATAACTGACCTTCCACACCTCTTCGATGTACCCATTGCACAGTAAGGTATGATTGCTAGTTAATAATTTTTTGTTAGAGTTAGTGGCCTTATGATTTTTAATGTTTCTTTATTTTTAGTTTGGAATTATTGTGTTTACTAAATAAATTTTATTAAAAACACTTAAAGAAAAACATATTAAAAAGGAGGGAAAGAAATATGTAGAATTTGTAATGTCCCCTTCTCCGGGTTAGGCCATTATGGCACCCGATTACTCTATCTCCCCATCCAGATAGACTGATGGTTTCTTTTAGAGGATGGTAGCAGTCACAGGGTTCAGTGGGTGTTTGGGATCTTTTTTCTATAGTTAAATCACTTTATTTTATAAAGCAAGGTTATAAAAGTTACTTTATGTCTTAAGTCGCTTTATATTAAAAAGTAACTTAAATGACTTTATATGAACACACTTTATCCCACATTGCTTAATTTTCTATGACTTCCCTCTTATTGAGGTTATAAAAGCATAAAGTACCCTCCCATCAACACCATAAATTTTATTAAAAGATAAACAAATCAAGTTATGCACTATTATTTCTTGAGGACGGACATAACCCCAGCATCTCAACAGTGGTGGAATCATTCAGATTTCATTTTTAGAGCTCAATACATTGGTAAGAGAGAAATTTTGCATGTGACAGTTCAGTTCGAACCATATTTTTGTGTGCTCCGGTAATAAGAAGGTAGAAAAGATAAGGGTGATTGCCAAGCTCGTACCAGATTAGAATATTATTACTGGGCGCCAGCTGGGTATGATAGCATCATTGACTGTTGCAGGTCGGGATAATACATTTCCTTCTCACTATGTATTGACTGAAAGTTAAGTCTGATACGATTTGTAAATTGGAAGTATGAATGATTCTAGTTTCACCATCATACCTAACATCAACGCGCATCTTTTGAATTGTATTAATGTTTTGGATTAAAGGGGTGGTATGGGGTTAGAATTTAGGTGTTGAGTAGTGTTTTTAAAAGACTTTAAATATTATTTAAAGGGTTTTATTAATATTGGTTTGGGATTTGGTATTTAAGAGATTTTAGATACATTTTGTTAGGATTCAATATCTTAATGTTTTAGAATTGAAATGTTAATAGATTTTTGATTAAAAGATTAGATGGAATGTGACTTTTATTTTAAATTATGGTTCATTTCAAATTGGTATATTTTTCTTAGTATATGTGGAATTATTAAAGAATTTGGATGTATATAAATATATACATTTTATAATAATAACAGTTTTGTCCATTTATGTTAATTCGATTATCATGTGAGATATTATATTATTTCTAAGGGTAGGATCTATTTTTGGATGTTAAAGGGAATTATTTTATGTTCTAAGTGCCCTTTGTTTTTAAATAAAATTGTGATTGTATTTTGAACATTATTGGTGTTTTCATCCTTAGAATAATATATATTTTGTCATAGGACAATGTGTTATGTCGTTTAGACCTAAGAGATCGTAAATTTATTTATAGTCATTAATGTGTCTTAAATAGGAAAAGAATTTTAATATGTTCAATTTACGGTCTTTTAAGAGGTTCTGTTTCTATTATTTTACTATAGGATTCTTTTGCTTAATTAATCAAATTTGGGGGCATTAGATGACCTAGGTTTACAGAGGCTGGGTATGCATCCTAGGGACATGATTTGTTTGTTCATTCTCTTATGTGTGCACTTTTGGACTTGTGTACTCTTTTGCAACATTATAGGGTTTGGTTGTACTATGTATTGTAATGGGTAATCAATGATCATTTCTAGTGGATTTATGTATCTGGATTTGATTCATCTGTTTCTGTACCTATGTTAGGTCTTTGAGAGATCTAAGAGCCTAGGGTAGTTTACCTAGTTGTGATATAGGAGGTGGTTTGCAATAGGTTGCCAAGCCTGCAAGTTGCTTTAGGATCACTTATCGTAAGTTAGATTAAACAAGTGATAACATAAATAACATTGAGAGATATTAAAATGAACCTAATAAGATATGTTGCTTACCCATGCTTGAGTGCTTGTAAAGACTGAGATGGAGGATGAGATGATGCCTATTTCCTTGAGAGGTAGATGAGTGCATAGTTAATAGCCTTGTTAGTATGAGAGGACATTGATGCCATGTATGGTCACTTAAGTGCACAGAGTCTAGAGAGGCTTTTCCACGATTAAACTTAAGGGTTAGAAGTACATGTTGACACCTTCCTATACATAGTCTAGTTATTCTACTAGTGTTAGTTGCCTCTGCATTAGTGAGTTTACCTTGGTATATTTGTAATTTTGATGTTAGAGAGCTATCATGATCCCTTGCTCAGTGTATCACCTTGTTTGGTTTTGCTATCCGATTGGTGTCTTTTGTTATCTCCTCAACACGGTGGGGTGGACCTTTGTGGTTCCACATGGACGAGGGGTAGTGATCCTTACCATATGAGATTTGACATCCTGGTTCCAGTGTTGGATGGATCTTCTTCATTTTAGTTCTTGTGGATTCTTCTTTGGTGGACTTGTCTTTGTCATTTCATTATTGTAATCTTGTATTAAGGTATCGACATGTGATACCTAATCTAGACCTTGTATATATTTTTTTAGTGTGATTACCACATACCCTACGACATGTGCAGTAGATGTGAGCTTATGTATTTTCCATGGTCATCCATGAGTATTTGTATTATCTGATGTAAGTTGTAATTTGTATCTTAATGCAATTCAGAATCTTTTATTTTGGTTTAGTTGTGTTTTTCTATCCTACGTAATTCTATGTCAAGGAACCCTTGAGTCTTGTTTCCTATGTGTGTTTTGGTTGTATTGTAAGTAAATGGTAATTGCTTCTGCATCAATGTATGTTTCTTTTTGTAAACTTTAGAAAAAAAATTTATTCACCAAACATAGTATATTGTTTTAGGTTAAGTTCTCTTGGGTTCCCCTGCGGGGCATCACACTTGGTATCAAAGCACTAGTTTCTACACTAGGAGCTCTGGGAAATCTATATGCCTATTAGTTGTCTTTTGGTTTAAAACTTGAAACTAAACTTAGACATACAACATTTTTTTTTAAGACTATTGTTTCACACTCTGGATTATTTCTTTATTGTTGTTTGAGTGAGTCTGTGAGTAGAAAGCCAGTAGCTAGTTTTCATGTTCTTGTAGCAGGGAACAATCCTCAGTGTTCGAATCAGAGAACAGGGAATGGTCCTATGGGATCCGCACATTGAGTCTTATATGACTCATTAGGGTGTTTTATGTTATGGGATTTTCATCCCTATTTGTTTCAGGCTTCCAGGAGTAAGCCTAATCTTGGGGGGGGTGGATGTAGTACTTGGTCCTAGTTTCTTTATGTTTATGATGTTGTACTCTTTTAGGTCACATTTTGTTGTGTGCATTATTATTATTTCATTGGATCATGTTTCAAGACCATGATTATATTTTGATTATCAAATGGATTCCTAGATTAGATGTTGATGTTATTGTGATGAGATGTTTTATGTTTTGATTATGATGTACTTACCCCATACTTGCATGTGTATGGTTATCATGTTATTTTATCTATTTGCTTGTTTGTGTGGTAGAGGATTGAGACGTAGTTACTTGCTTTGGTGAGATCCACATGTTTGACCAATCCATGTCATTGTTTTCTATATTTATGGTATATGCACATGCTTTGTCTTTTGATGTCAGGCTTGCAAGTATAGGGCATCATCTTCCCTAAATTGGTAGGAGTGAGTGTGCCCACGTTCATTCATCTCTATGGTAAAGAGGGGAGGTAATAGTTAGACCCAAAACCCTAAACCTAAGCCTAATCATCCTAATGTAGGATGAGTTCCAATTGTCTACCCTATTCGGATCTGTCCAATTGATAGAGATCCGAATAACCCTTGCTTTGAGCATGTCTATTTCTGTTTGTTTTTGGTTTCAAGTGTTTTACTTGAGTATTCAAGTAATTCGATATGTTTTATGAGTTTTGTACTATAGTTAGAATTTAATATTCGTTTATATCCTATGTTTGATTGAAATAATTAATTTAATTCAAATAATTGATTTATTGGATTTATTTAATTATTTGAATTAAAATTAAATTAATTATGCTTTTATGGTTAATGAAATAATTAAAACATTTAATGGCATGTTTATTGTGAATTAATATTTAATTTAATAATTTATTAATTTCATGTGCATGCTTTGTTAAAGAAGTATTTTCTAACTCAAGATTTCAAGTTAATTTTAGGGATCTAAGTTGAGTGTTGAATTAAAAGATATTTTTAATTAATTAATTATATTTTCCCTCAATTTTCAAGTTGAGTGTTTCTAGGGTTGAACTGAATGTGTTGTCATTAGGTTTTTCTTGATTAGGGGAATTTGAAACTTTTAGGGGGAATTGGCTTCTCATTATCATTAACAAGTTTTGGAGAGCTTTTGGGTGTTCATGCATTTTGGAGGATTTGTGGAAATTGTGGATTGTTGTGGCTACTTGTTGGTTTGAGGAATTGTGTGTTTTCAAAGCTTGCTTGCTATTGGACTCTTGGATATTTTCATATTGGTGATTGAATTGTACTGGAGAGGATTCAAATTTTTTTCTACAAAGGTTTATTCTTCAGATTTGCATTGGAAATAAGGTTGGATCTATTATCCCTGAATTAGGTTTCTCTATTCTTGAATCTATGTCTTTCTATGCATGTTTGTGAATTTGACGCATTAGGACTTCTATATGGTTATATTGTCATTTCGTGTTTTTGGGTAATCATGAAACCCTTAGATAGAAGTTTTTTTATCATTTTTCTATGACTTGGCATAGTAGGAAAATGTTGACAAAATTTTGTTAAAAATCTCTTCACAAAACTCCTAGAAAATGAATTATTAATTGGTATTATAGTTGAACTAAAGAGACTGGGAAATAAATCAAACCCATGTTGTTAGAAGTTATTTTAAATGCTTAAATTTAATTCATGGTTAAGATTTTTACACAATAAAAAAAATAAAAATTACACAGAGGTTTAAAAACTTCACCAGTAAAAGGATTTAGCCAATCATCAAGGAGAATTAAATTTCATTCCTTTGTATAGTTGTATTTAATTTGGAATATATTCCTCGGATTCTTTCTTGTAAAAGATGAAAAAGTTAAAAAATGCATACCTGTGTGTGAAAGAAATTATCTTGGATCTTGGATCAGTAAATTTATAATTTTTTTTTTAAATAACCCCTATATTTATCCTAGCTTATTTTAACTGCAAATAGTTCTTAAAAATTATATTATGTCAATCAAAAAAATAAATTTACTTTCCCTTTTCTAAGTGGGGGGACCACTCAATGTATCCTGAGCTTCTTTGATATTTTGTAGTTTTTAAAAAAAAGATTAATTATAACAAATAGGGCGGATATGGGGGGGAGGGGACCACCTGCAGGAGCCGGCTATGCAGCCGACAATTTCGGCACTGTCTACCCAGCCGACAAATTTCCCCACTATCCTTATGTCCATGGCCTGCATACCATCTTAGACTGTACTGCCCATTGCAATGCACTGTCCACCATACTTCTACAAGACTGCATGGCAGTGTACCGTCATTACAGTTCTGCAATCATCCGTAGCCTATACTTCACTTTATATTTCAAAGCTATTATAAGGAAATTAACTTGTTTTTACACTTAGTATTATTTTCGTGAACTACAATGCGAATATCATGTAATATTTTTTCATTTTCAATAGATTTAATTGATTGTGTTATCAGTTATTTTATTTGATTATATTAATAAAATAATCAATATAATTTATTTATAGTTAAATATATATTTAAATTTTTAATAATAATTAGTATGTTTAAATTTTTAAAATTTAATTTATTATTTATTTTTAAAACAATATTTAATTTTGTTAATAATTTATTATATATTATTAATTTATTATATATATATTTATTGATTTTTGAAATTTAATATATAATTTCTAATAATAATGTATATTAAAAGATTAGTTTTCTACAATCTATCAGTTATAATTTAATGATTTTATAATATGTTTTATATAACATCAACAAGCTAACACTTGTTTTGAAGAAAGCAATTTGTTTAAAAGAATATGGAATGAAAGTTTTCTTATTTTACCTTATAAAATAGTTATGTAAAACAATTAAGAAGTAATAATAAAATCATTCTCTATTAGAATATAATAATTGTCATATTTATTTTAAAAACATTTAAGAAGTAAATCCTTATTTTATAAAAACATTTTTCATATTAGAAAGCAATTTGTTTAAAAGAATATGGAATGAAAGTTTTCTTATTTTACCTTATAAAATAGTTATGTAAAATAATTAAGAAGTAATAATAAAATCATTCCCTATTAGAATATAATAATTGTCATATTTATTTTTAAAAAGAGGGGTAAACACTTTAATCCCGAGTTGATATATACTTTACACCCTAAGTGCTATCCCGAGTAGAGTTGAGAGCAATTTCACCCTTGAGTAGCTACATTGCATGATCATTTGATAGAATTGTGTGGATCTAGTGTGTAAAATGTATTTTGTCATTTATACAGTCAAATACTATGGATGTACCTATCATTTTTTATGGTTTGGATAGACCTACATACAAGTTTTAAAAAACATCCATTTAAGTCATATGAGGACGACCCAAAAGGAGCATTTTCACAAACCCCATATGGTGTTTTGCATGTAGAAGTTATTAGGACATACATACACTACAAATATGAAACCATTGAGACATGGAAATATTTAGATAACTTAAGGACATGATTAATGAAGATGGAAAGATGAAAGAAGAATTCAAACATCTGGACAATTTGAGTATAGTAAAGTTTGCAGATTTGTATGAGTTTAGTGAAGAAGAGTGGTTTAAGATCCTTCTTAGTAAAGTTCATGATCAGTTCTTATGGATAGGTGAGCAACCTATGAAAATATGTAGTTAGTTGATACATGAGATTAATTAATTGGACAATGAGGGACTAATCCTTATGGCTGAGAAGAAAATCATGAAGCAAGTAGAAACCCTAACGCATTATAAATGGGATAAGCGAGTGATGAAAGTGAATGAAATATTTCAGAAGGATGTGAGATTTGTGGCAATGTTACTTGGATACAAACTTCATTACAATAGAAGACCTAATTCTATATCATTTGGAGTCATAATTATGGGCTATAAGATGCTTAAGGAAAATGTAAAGTATAATCTATGCAAAGTCTTAGCACATTAGTTTTTGGTTAATGTCAAGTTAATAAAGAAGGACACATCTAAAAATTTTAGATTTGGATCACTACTTATGCACATGTACATTTATATTGAGCATATGTTTTTGGGAATGCACCCTAGACCATGGAATGACAGTATACCTACTTGAATTCGAATATATGACAGTTGTAGAAGACATAACCAAACATGGGTAGATGGAGAACTATTTGCAATGATCAAGATTCTTTAGATTTAGATGAAAGAAAGGATAAGGATTCTTAATGTGTTAGTAGAAAGATACAAGGACACTATCTATTTCATGGTTGAAACTGATTGTGTATGCTTTGAGGCAGTAGAACTAAGGAAAAAGTAGTGTTACCTAATGGGTTATGAGGTTAGTGCAAAAGTATTGGTGATGCAAGTTGAGTATTTGCTAGCATCAGAGATAGATACATCTGAGGAGAGATGGGGAACATATAAAGAAAAGTCAGCTAAGGTGAGAGAATAGTACAAAGGTACAAGGAAAAGAAAGATAGAGAAACTAGTTGAAGATATGGCAGTGAAGGCAAGAATGAGCAAGGAAGAGCTAAAGGAAGGATAAAGATTACTGTGGTAGCTTCTGGATCAGCAAGCATAAATGTTGTAGCACCTTCATTAGTAGAAATAGAGAAGATAACAAGTCCTATTTCTACTAGCATTGACCTATCTACTACACTTGAGGTGACAACAAAGGACATGACCTCTACAAGGAGACCTAAAAGAGTAACAAGATCATCTATGTAGACAAGTCCTAAGGAACAAAAGGTTGGAGAGGAACCTAATAAACAAAAGGCAAAAATTATACCTGAGAAGAAGAAGGAAAATGTACTCAAATTAGCAATAGAGAAGAAGGAAGAAGATAAATATCACTAGAAACTAGACTTTGGGATATTGTGAAGGAGAATCATAAGAGATGGTAACCTGAAAATAGTTGACATTTATTATGCAAGGTATGATTCAGATAATCAAGAATTGATAGAGGACTACTTAATTGAATATCTTCTTACATATAAGAAAAATCTATTGGAAATAGAGAGTTGTGTACCTAAGGAACTTTTTGAGAAGTTGGAAATAAGAAAACAAGTAGCCCAATTAGAAGATGAAACCATTAGACATTGGGTAGTTGAAGAGGGAATGCCTATAGTATCAATTAAGGAGAGAGAGGAAATTCTTGCACAATTGAAACCTCTTCTGAGACCAAAAAAAATGTTGGTAAAAATAATGGGCAAAAAATATGATGAAGTAATTGAAGAAACTCATAAGGCCCTTGATCAGATATTGAAGGGAAACTTTCCTGAGAAGACTCCACCTCCTACTACAATCAAGCATACACCTATATGACTTAGAGAATGTTCAAAGACAACTGAGGACACTATGGAGAGGAGTGAAGTGAAGAAACCAGATTTTTTTGTGGAAGGTATTCCTGTGACACTAGACACTACACTGGGTGAGGAAGATCCATTTGTAGGGAATACTGATAATATAGTGGCTGATGATATAGATCAGATAGGACATGAACATCATCAAGAGGAAGATCAAAGAGCATAAACAAATCAAGAAGAAGAAATAAATGCAAAAAAAGGAGAAGTTAGAGTAGAAACTAAAATAGAATTAGATACATGCACTACTTTATTGTTGGCAAGTATGTCAAAACCATTGAGCACTGATGTAGATAACATGGATGAAGATGACCTAATGAAACTATCCTTTATTGCATTTACAAAAGCTAAAGAGAGATCAAAGAAAAAAGGTGACAAGAAATCCAAAGTAATGGATAGGATAGTTGATACAATGAATAAACTAATCCCTATTCCTATTTTTTTTCAAAGTAAAGATGAGGCAAAAAACCTAAAAATGGCTTTAGATGACTTTGATAGTCATTATGAGTCACTTGTGAAGATATCAAAAGTAAAAGCCGAGTAGAAATTCCTATAAAAGAAACTAAGGGAAGTATGCCAGTCCATCTCATGGGACCTGGGCATTTTGAAAACTACTATTGTTAAAACCAAAATTTTTATAACACAAGGTAGAAGGATATTCAGCTATTGCATAAATCCATTGAAACATATTTAGGATATTGAAGATATTTTGGCCAAGGAAAGAGCCACACTCAACAACATGATGGATAGTTGTGAGACCTCCTCACAATTTGTATTAGTAATGGAATGACAGATAACCAAAAATTTTGATAAGATGAGTGTTTTGGATATTAAGAAAGGGAGAGTTGTGACCAGATTTGGATTGCTAAAGAGTTTAATCACTCCTAAGCTATCAATTCTCTAGGAGCACTTACTAAACATGAAGAAGACTGTAGAACCATTAGACAAGGCTATACATATAGAACTAAAAGAAGCAATGATATCATTATATGCATTGAATGGACTAATACATGTGATTCAGATGCTTATTGAATCATGAAGCAATGAAGTGAAGACCTTGGAAGACTCTTTCCTAGATATCTTGAAACTAGTGAGTAAGCACTAAATTTTTGAGTTTGTAGAGTTTTGTAAAGTTTTGAAATTTTGGATACATTTTGGCATTAGATGTCAAAGGGGGAGAAGAGAAGTAGAAAAATGAGAGAGCAAAGGAAAGATTAATTGAGAAGATTATACAAGAGTGTTGGGACACTTAGTTATTTTTCTAAGAATTGTCATCAATGCCAAAGGGAGATATTGTTGTTAAGTGATTATGTTGGAGTGATAAGGATCCCTTAAGGGTTTTCATTTATGGTAACACACATGATACTAAGATTGCTTGAGGTAGAAGTTAGTCTTGAGATAGTCAGTAAAATGACTAAGTATGAAAACACAAAACAAAGTACAAAAGAGTATTGTTTTGGGTATCAAAGATAAAGTATGATGTCTTATGACTTGTGAGCTTAGAGGAAGTATTATTATGATATGTATGACCTTCAGTTAAGGTAGCTTGTATTTTGCAAAGATAGAGAGACAATATTACAGAGCACCTGAATAGTCACAATGATTGGAGAAGTATATTTTGGAAGTATAACATTCTATCTTGGATTCAGATAGTGTATTACCTATAATTTGGTAATGTATGATTGTCAAGTTTGATTATAATGTATACAATATTATTTATTATATTTTTTATTGTATTTTGGGAGCCAACTAGAAGATAGAAAGATATATATGTAAGGAACATTTTGTGTAGCGAAGTGAGATAAAGATTGTGATAATTATTGCAAAGACAAAGATGGTATGATTGATGATAGATGTGAGATCTGAGGTTGGCAGAGATTGTTTTAGAACTATAACTGGAACTATCAAAACATAAAAAATGTTTGTTTATGTTCAGATTTTGAAAAACACTTAACTATATTTTGATTGTAAGAGTTGTATGCTCAGTGAACCTTTAATAGGGTATTGCAGACCTTTAACAGGGTGTTAATATTCCTTTAACAAGGAAGTGTACTATGTACTACTCAGCTCCTAAAAAGGCTAGATCTCCTAACATGGATACTATATTTTAGTATATTCTTGTGGGTACCATCCCCATTAGGGTTTTTCCTTGGCTAGGGTTTCCTCAACAACAATTCAAGGTACAATGTGTATTGTGCTATTTGCTTTAGCACTTTTCATTTTTGCACTTACATGGTTTATTTGGAATAGGTGAAAGTTTAATTTAAAGTGTTGTAATACTGATTCAGCCCCCCTCTCAATATTACTCAATCCTAACAAATCTGCTCCTAACAAGGCTAGATCTTTTAATAGGGATACTATACTCTCAGTACATGATATGTCGGTTCTAATTCCCACTAGGGTTTTTCCTTTAACAATGTTTCCTCGACAAAAAAATATTGTGTTATTGTGTTGGCATTTACTGTGTTATCATTTGATGTATGTGTAGCTGCACTTAAAAGTTTAAAGTTTAATAATTTGTCATACAAATATTTCACCCACCCCCTCATAGTTGTGTTGGTGGACTATTATTCCTAACAATTTTTATCAGAGCTACTAGTCCTTAGAGAAAAATCTTAACAACTCGAGGTGATCTTGGAGATGGCATTCTATAGGAAGGATAGTCTGAAATTCATCCTAATAATTTTGACAGTTGGAAGAACAAGATGTGAACATATTTTCTATGTTTGGGTATCGACTACTAGATGAAAAAAAATAATGAGATAGCCATGAAGGTTGAGGATGAATTAGATAAAACTATTGATGAAGAAAATAAGATATTTACATATAACATGGTCACAAGAGAAGCACTGATCTGTGCACTATCTAAAGGAGAATTTACTGAGGTAAAATATTTGGAGTTAGCACATAATATTTTGGAAAGATTAGAAGCATTGTATGAAGGAGAAAAGTTCACTAAACAAGAAAATATACAGAATTAGAAAACAAGGATAGAGAATTGGAAAATGAAAGATGATGAAAATATTAGGGCTTATGTACAAAGGGTTACTGAGGTTGTGATTGGAATTAGAAATTCTAGAGGCACTTATGAAGAAGAAGAATTCATTACAAATATTCTTAGATCTTTGACACCTATTTATAAGGATAAATTTCATGCTATAGAAGAGATTATAGCTTTGATTACTAACTTTAATAGAGAGATGTTGATTGCAAAGCTAACTAATTTTGAGGGTGTAGAGATGGGAGATTCTTTACCTAAAGTTGAAACAACATTTAAGGCATATGCACACAAAAATACATTATCTAGAATTGCAAGCACCAATAGTGGTAATCTCAAAGAAGATCTTGGTGAGTATATAGATGAATGAGAACAGATACAGGAAGAAGAAAGAAAGCTAGATGAAATTGTTGCATTGATCACTAGAAGGGAAAAGAGAGGAAAGGGAAAGTTTGAAGGAAAGTTACCTTTGAAATTTTTTTCATGCAATAAGATAGGTCACTTTGCATCTAGATGTCCTACAAGAGTTCCAAAGCACAAATCTAAGTTTTTCAAACCTAAGTATTCAAAAGATAAGGAATGCTATTATGCTAGTAAAGGTGTATTTGATGATGATTTTGATAATGAGGAGATTGGATTTAATGATATTAAAGATGAAAAACCATTACAAGAAGAGAAATCTTTAGTGTAATATGTTGATAATAAATTTGAGTGGCATATAGACAGTAGTTTCTCCAATCATATGACCGGAGATAGAAATAATTTTTTTAAACTGAATAAGTATGATGGTAGTGTTGTGACATTTGGAGACAGTGTTCCTAAGCTTATCATTGGAATAGGATCTATTTATTTGGATGGAAAGACTAAAATTGACAATGTACAACTTATTGATGGACTTAAGCATAACTTTTTGAGTGTTGGATAGCTGATGGACAAGGGTTATCAATTGAAATTCATTGATGGGAAATTTTTTATTAGAAGTAAGATAGAAAATTAGATTGCAACTAGAACTAAATCTAGAGGTAATGTATTTGAGCTAAATACAATTGCGGCTTCTTGTTTTGTTGTAAAGGTGGATGACAGATGGTTATGACAAAATGTTTTCTCATGTTGATTTTGATAATATTTTTAAGGAAAGTTTGAATAATATAGTGAGAGACCTAACTAAAATTGTAAAACCATCTAACTCTATGTGTAGAGAATGTGTTATGGGAAAGAAGAATAGAAGCGGTTATAAAAGAAAATCATATTCAACAAAAGGAAATTTGGATCTAGTGCATACAGATCTATCTAGGCCTACAAGAACAAAATCATACTATGATGAAAGGTACTTTATACTCTTTGTTGATGAAATTTCTAGAATGATGTGGATTACATACTTAAGAGAGAAATCAGAAGCATTTGACAAATTCAAGATATTCAGAGAAAAAGTAAAGAATGAATCAAGCTTAAAGATAAAATGTTTAAGATCAAACAAAGGTGGAGAATTTACTTCAGATCTATTCAATTCATATCATGAAGAGCATGGAATATAGAGTCAGACATCTACTCCTATGATTCCATAGTAGAATGGGATAGCAGAGTGAAGAAACACATCAATACTGGATGTTGTTAGGATAATGTTGTTGGGAGGAAATGTATCACATGTACATTCGAGAGAAGTTGTTGGTGTTGGAAACAATTGTTTGAAGGAGATTGTTGGATACAATTGTTTAAATATGTATTGTCCTTGATGTCACACAATGTCATATTATATATCAATTCTACGTGTCTACCAAGCTCAATCGGTCAGCTAAGTATCTACCGAGTTCTCCCAGGTGTCAAAGGAAGTATGACAGAAGTTAGTGTTAATCGAGCTTCCTCAGTTATCAAAGAAAAGCTAGTATCTACCGAGTTCATCGAGTAACACTATATCTACCGAGTCTCCAAGATTTATCGAGTTTGAGACTATGACTGAGTGGTTAGTATGGACTGAGCTTCCACTTCTACCGAGTGCATGATGATGCCGAGTAATGCAGTGGATGCCGAGTATCAAAAAGTCACCGAGCTAGTTTGCAGTAACCGAGTAACAATATTTGGGCCGACTCAGTAATACTTGTGTTTACTTGTTTAAGAGCCGACCATTATAATATTTGGAATGATTATTTGTGCCGACTTGACAAACTAAATAAACAATCTGAATGATATATATATAGTCATTCTAGAAGAAAAGATGAAGAGCAATGGGAAAAATATGAAAATCAATTGAAGGCAGATGTGTGCGAATTGTGAAGGATGATTAGATATCCTTGAGGGGCAGCAAAGATATATTTGATCAGAAAGGATCTAAAGTGGAGCAGAATAGAGATTTGTAATCAGCAATTTAGTTGCATCTTGTATAGGTCATTTCATTGTTATTTTCTTATCATTGTAGCAGTGATCTCTAAATCTCTTAACCGAGTTGGTCTAACAACCATATTGTAAACCTCTAACAAGGTAACAGTTCAGTTGAATTATTTTAAAGACCTCTTACAAGGCCACTCCTAACAGGGTGATTAAATCCTCTAACCAGGTCACACCTAACAGTGTGTTTTGTAACCTTTTACCGGGTTGGCCTCTAACTGGGCATCACTTCAAAAGAGTGAAAAATAGTAACTAGTTACATTGGTGGTTTTTTCCCATATTGGGTTTCCACATTAAATCTGGTGTCTCTTGTGCTCTTGTTGTTTCATTATGCATGTTAATCAGTGATGAATGCTTTAGAACAATTGTAATTAATATACACTGCAAAGACCGAGTTTCAACATTTCTCTGTATGTTTACCGAGTAACAACAGTAAATTATTTAATAAGATATCTAAGGGATCTGTGGTAATATTTTTGTGGTTAACTTATTCACCCTCCCCCCTCTTAGTTACTGCATCTATATTTCCATCAATTGGTATCAGAACTTTTGGTGCTTGAAGGAAGGGTTTCAAGAACCTAAGCTAAAGATCAAGATGTCTTACAAGAGAGAAATTCTAAAGCTTAACAGAGAAAAATTTTTAGCATGGCAAGGTCTCATGAGACTTCATTTGGCTTCCATTGGTGATTCAAGATGTAAATACATTGATGAAGAATATACAGTTCCTACTAGCATATTAACTGTTGAAGACATTGCAGAGAAAAAGAATCATAACATCATGATGATAGACATTGCATCAGCTCTTACCTATGAAGAATTTGATGAGATCAAAGACTGCACCACTGCTTATGAAATGTGGAACAAACTAAAGAAAATCTATGGTGGTGATGCCAATGTGAGAAGAGCCAAAGTGGAAAGTCTAAGAGGACAATTTGATAAGATGAGTATGAAAGAAGATGAGAATATTGCAAAATATGTTGAAAGAATCAAGGCAAGTGTAAGTGCAATCAGAGCTTCTGGAGGAACAATTACTGATGAAATGGTTTTAAGTAAGGTTCTCAGAACTTTACTCCCTATCTATGCAATAAGAGTATCTACTATTCAAGAAAAAAGATGTGAAGCAAATCATAATATAACTTTGGATGGTTTAGTGGGAAGATTGACAGCATTTGAGTTAGACAACTATGACAACTATGTTCCAACTTCTAAAAATATTGAATCAGCATTTGAGGCCAAGGTTTCACTTAAGAAGGGCAAGAAAATAAAAGAGGTTTAGTCAGAAAGTGAAGAAGAATCAGAAGAAAGTTCTGATAGTGATCTTGAAGTTGTAGAAGCATTACTTGCAAAGAAATACTCTAAAGGTAGAGGAAAATACAAAGGTAAAACTCCCTTAATCTATTTTTCATGTGAAGAAATTGGCCATATTGCAGCTAGGTGTCCAAACAAGCAAAGCAAGGGTGAGAAGAAAGGTCACAAGTACTATGGCAAAAATAATTTCAAATCATTCAAGGATAAAGGTAAGAAAACATGTTTTATGGCTAAAGATTCTGAGGAAAGTGGAGAAGAAATTGTCTTTATTGCTGTAAAAGATGAATCTGATAATGATGAAGTTAAGATGGCACTTGTTTCTCATATAAGAAAAGATGATATATGGATAATAGACAGTAAATGTTCACATCACATGACTGGTGACAAAACAAAATTTGAAAACTTTGAAGACTGTGATGATGGTAATGTAAGATTTGGAAATAATGAACCTTGCTGTATAAAAGGAAAAGGAAGAATCTCACTAACCAAAGAACTTACATGTGATAATGCTTATTGGGTTGAAGGACTAAAGCATAATCTTCTAAGTGTAGCACAGTTAATCAACATTGGTTTCAAAGTTGAATTCATGAATGGCCAAGCAAGACTGCTAGATGACAAAGGAAAGCAAATTGGATCAGGCAAACAAACAAAAGGTAACCTATTTTATCTTGATCTTGGTGAACACTGATGTTTTATTGCTCAAATTGAAGAAAGTTGGTTATGGCACAAAAGGTTATGTCATGTAAATTTTGATAACATGGTGAAGATAAGCAAATTCAAGAAAGTAAGAGGCATTCCTATTCTAAAGAAACCTGATATTGGTCTATGTAAAAATTGTCAAATTGGTAAAATGGGAAAGACTAGTTTTAAAAGTAAAAACTATAAGTCTGAAGAGATTTTGGAAATTGTGCATACTGATTTATGTGGACCTATTGGAGTTGAGAGCTATACTAGAGAAAAATTCTTTATTCTCTTTGTTGATAACTATTCTAGAATGATGATTGTTATGTATCTGAGAGAAAAGTCAGAAGCATTTGAGAAATTCAAGTGGTATTTGGCAAGAGTAGAAAAGGAAATAGGAAAAAGAATAAAATGCTTAAGATTAGACAGAGGTGGTGAATTCATCTCCCATGAATTCAATAATTTTTTCATTGAAAGAGGAATTAAAAGACAAGTATCAGCCCCTATAACTCCTGAACAAAATGGAATAGCTGAAAGAAGGAAGAGATCTATCATGGATTGTGCAAGGACTCTAATGATTGAAAAGAACATTGCTATAAAATATTGGAAGGAAGCTATCAACACTGCAGTTCATACCTTGAACCGAGTACAGTTGAGAAAAGACACATTCAAAACTCCTTATGAGTTATGGTATGGCTATAAACCTAATGTGAGCTACCTAAAAGTATTTGGTAGCAAGTGTTATATCTTAAAAGAATCTATAAAAAGCAAATTTGATGTGAAAAGTGATGAAGGAATATAATTGGGATATTCTAGCAAAAGCAAGGTATATAAATGTTTGAACTTGTCTACTCACAAAGTCATAGAAAGTATACATGTGAAAGTTGATGAGTTTGCAGAAAAGACTGAAGAAGAAAGCAAAAAGGAACCAGAGAATTACAGGAGATTTGTTTACATTGAACCTGATACATTGCTAGATATATCTATCAATAATGAGTTGACTGTATCTACCGAACCTAGTACAGTTACCGAGTCACAAGAAGAAGTTCAAACTGAGTCACAAGGAACTGAGTCTCAGCCTGAAGCTACCGAGAAAACATCTACCGAGCCTGAGCAACCTGAACTTGAAGAGGAAATTCTAGAAGATGACAATGTAACTCATTCAAAAGGCAAGGAACCTGTATTGGCCAAGTATGTCAGGAGGCATCATACACCAGATCAGATTATTGGAAATAAATCAGATGGTACCATGACTAGAAGTAAACTAAAAGGTACATGTTTACTTGCTAATTTTGAACCTAAAAATGTGAAAGATGCATTGGAAAATAAAAGCTGGATTGAGGCTATGAATGAAGAAATAGAACAAATAGAAAAGAACAAAACATGGACTCTTGTACCTAGACCTAAAGACAAAAATGTAATTGGAACAAAATGGGTATTCAGAAATAAGTTGGATGAAGATGCTCAAGTATCAAGAAACAAAACTAGATTAGTATGTAAAGGCTATTCTCAAGAAGAAGGTATAGATTATGGTGAGACTTTTGCTCCTGTTGAAAGATTAGAAGGTGTAAGAACTCTACTTGCTTATGCAGCACATAAAGAATTTAAGGTATATCAGATGGATATAAAATCTGCATTTCTTAATGGAATTCTTGATGAAGAAGTCTACATTGAACAACCTGAAGGCTTCATTGATCCAGACAAAAGGGATATGGTTTGCAAATTACACAAAGCATTGTATGGTCTGAAACAAGCCCCTAGAGCATGGTATGAAAGATTACATAACTATCTTATTCAGATTAATTTCAAAAGAACCAATGATAACAGTAATTTGTACATCAAAGATGGACTAGACAACAAAATTGTTTTGGCAAAAATATTTGTGGATGATACTATATTTACAGGGAATGATGATCAGTGCAAAGAATTTTCAGAGCAAATGAACAAAGAATTTGAAATGTCTATGTTTGGTCAGATAAAATTCTTTGTTGGTCTTCAAATTCAACAGAGCAAGAATGGTATCTACATTACTTAGTCTAAATACATTAAGGAAATACTTAAGAAGTTTGGTATGGAAGATTCAAAACCAGTTGGTACACCCATGTGTACTGGACTGAAGCTTACCAAAGATGATGATTCAAAAGAAGTAGATCAGACCTTATATAGATCCATGATTGGAAAATTGCAATATGTAGTGCATACAAGACCTGATATTGCCTTAGCAGTTGGTATAGTAGCAAGATTCTCAACAAAACCCAGAGAAAATCATATGATGGAAATCAAAAGAATCTTGAGGTACTTGAAAGGAACTGAAGAATATGGTTTGTGGTATAAATTTGGAGGCAATCTGGACTTAAAAGTATTTATAGATGCTGATTGGGTAGGAAACATTGATGACAGGAAAAGTACAAGTGGTGGAGCATTTTTTCTTGGCAAAAGATTGATATCTTGGATCAGTAAAAAGCAAAATTGCACATCCCAATCCACAGCTAAAGCAGAATATGTTGCTGCTGTAGTAAATTTCTCTAACATTGTTTGGTTTAAATAGTTATTGGAAGGCATGAAGGTTGAGATCAAAGAACCAGTTGTTATGTTTTATGATAATACAAGTGCAATTAACATTTCAAAAAATCCAATTATGCATTCCAAAACCAAGCACATTGCTATTAAGTATCACTTTGTCAGAGAATTAGTGCAGGACAAGGAAATCAGATTGGAATATGTTCATACAAAAGAGAAAATTGCAGATATATTCACCAAACCATTACCTAAGGATGCATTTTTGTATCTCCGAGGTAAGTTAGGGGTTATTCCCCTATCCGAGGCTCACTAAATAAAGTTTTAATGATGCATTAGCCAAAGCATGTTGAAAATCAATAAGTTGATGTAGCATATTCAAGCAATCATTGCATATGAATTAGTACTTGAGGTACATTGGTGTACACTAGCAGTATGATAATTATCTTTGGCATGTGTTGTCAAAGAGGTAGAGTTTGTTGTCATTTCAAGAGAAATTTCTATGAAGAATTTGAGAAGTTAAGAAGGAGAGTTTTCAGTTGAGAAGATAGTTTGCTGATAGAGGGAGATATGAATCAGAATGAAGCTAAGGATATATTCCTTATTTTATGAAATTTCATTGTGCTATGACATAGTGTGTTGCCATCAATGCCAAAGAGGGAGATTTTTGGAAACAATTGTCTGAAGGAGATTATTACATACAATTGTTTAAATATGTATTGTCCTTGATGTCACACAATGTCATATTATATATCAATTCTATGTGTCTACCAAGCTCAGTCGGTCAGCTAAGTATCTACCGAGTTCTCTCGGGTGTTAAAGGAAGTATGACAGAAGTTAGTGTTAACCGAGCTTCCTCGGTTATCAAAGAAAAGTTAGTATCTACCGAGTCTCCAGTATTTACCAAGTTTGAGACTACGATCGAGTGGTTAGTATGGACCGAGCTTCCACTTCTACCGAGTGCATGACGATGCCGAGTAATGCAGTGGACGCTGAGTATCAGAAAGTCACTGAGCTAGTTTGCAGTAACCGAGTAACAATATTTGGGCTGACTCAGTAATACTTGTGTTTACTTGTTTAAGAGCCGACCGTTGTAATATTTGGAATGATTATTTGTGCCGACTTGACAAACTAAATAAACAATCTGAATGATATATATATAGTCATTCTAGAAGAAAAGATGAAGAGCAATGGGAAAAATATGAAAATCAATTGAAGGCAGATGTGTGCGAATTATGAAGGATGATTAGATATCCTTGAGGGGCAGCAAAGATATATTCGATCAGAAAGGATCTAAAGTGGAGCAGAACATAGATCTGTAATCAGCAATTCAGTTGCATCTTGTACAGGTTATTTCACTGTTATTTTCTTATCATTGTAGCAGTGATCTCTAAATCTCTTAACCGAGTTGGTTTAACAACCATATTGTAAATCCTCTAACAAGGTAACAGTTCAGTTGAATTATTTTAAAGACCTCTTACAAGGCCACTCCTAACAAGGTGATTAAATCCTCTAACCAAGTCACACCTAACAGTGTGTTTTGTAACCTTTTACCGGGTTGGCCTCTAACTGAGCATCACTTCAGAAGAGTGAAAAACAGTAACTAGTTACATTGGTGGTTTTTTCCCATATTGGGTTTCCACGTTAAATCTGGTGTCTCTTGTGCTCTTGTTGTTTCATTATGCATGTTAATCAGTGATGAATGCTTTAGAACAGTTATAATTAATATACACTGCAAAGACCGAGTTTCAGCATTTCTCTATATGTTTACCAAGTAACAACAGTAAATTATTTAATAAGATATCTAAGGAATCTGTGGTAATATTTTTGTGGTTAACTGATTCAGCCCCCCTCTCAGTTACTGCATCTATATTTCCATCAGTTGGGACAACTGTGTACACATTAAACATAATAAAAATAAAAAAAGGTAAAAGTAAGAGTCCTTATGAATTATGGTTTGATCATACTCCTACTATAAAATATTTTAGAATATTTGTAAGTAAATACTATATCAAAAGAGATGATGAAATAGGGAAGTTTGATACTAGAAGTGATGAAGGGATTTTTCTTGGTTATTCTACCAAAATAAAATCTTACAAATATTTTCACCTGAGATTGAGAAAGATGATTGAAAGCAATAACGTAAAGATAGATGAAAAGTTTTAGATACATGAAGGAATGTATGATTGTTATTAGAATACAAAACTCAAGAAAGTTGTTGCTGCAAAAAAAGAAGTAGAACATGTTGAGATTGACTATGATAATGAAATCTATGAGGATGACACAAATGAAGTTACTGAGACTCCTAAGACTCTGAGGTATGTAGAGAAGAACTATCTTGAAAATAAAATTATTGGTAATGCTTATTGGTAATGCAAGTCAAGAAATGATGACTAGATCAAAAATAAGGGAAGAAATTTGTTTGATTTCACAAGTTGAGCCAAAGACTACTGATGAAGCTTATAGAGATGAATCTTGCACCATAGCTATGTAGGAATAATTAGAACAAATAAAGAAGAATAATACTTGAAAATTGGTTCCTAGGCCTAAAGACAAAAATGTAATAGGAACTATGTTGGTTTTTTGAAACAAAATGAGTGAAGAAAGAATTGTTGTAATAAACAAGGCAAGACTAGTTTGTAAAGGCTATTCACAACAAGAAGGTATAGAGTTTGAAGAGACATTTTCTCCTATTGCTAGATTGGAAGCTGTGATACTATTTCTAGCTTATGTTACATAGAAAGACATCAAAGTATATTAGATGGATGTAAAATTTGCATTTCTGAATGGGGATCTTGAATAAGAGGTATACATGTTAGAAAGTAAAGTCCACCAAGATAACTAAGAGGGGGGGTGAATCAATTATCTGATAAATAAAATTTTTATTACTTAATAAATATTTCAGCCATGTAATCACTACAATTAATAACCATACAAAGATATACATACACAACAACACAATAACACAAGATATGTTGACTAGGGAACCTCTTTATCAAAGAGTAAACCCCGGTGGGAATGATGCCCACAAAAAATGTACTCATATAAATATTCCTTGTGAGAGGATGGACTTTGTTAGGAGCCTTATGAAATACATTCAGTACATATGAATCTTTGTTAGAAGACTTTGAATCCCTGTTAGAAGATTCTAACCCTATTAGGAGTTATGAAGACATGTGGATCCACTATCCAAATAGCTTTAGGGGAAAGATCACTAAACTCACTATCCAACTAATCTTTGTGTTACTCAATAGAATAATACCAAATGATTACTAATCTCAACAACCTTCAATTCTCCTCTGACTATGCCAAACTACACCAACTGCTCATCAGATCTCAATACCTGATCTTTGTAGTTTGCATCTTTTCTTTAATCATTTCTTTATTACATTCCCATCATAACCTCCCATACATGCATATCCAATTCAATTACACACACTTCATCTTCTTAAAAAAAGGAAAAAAAAACTTTCCTTTATACCATACTTCAAACAATAACAAACTAGGTCGGCAAACCAATTACAAAAATAAAACTTCCACACAGTACACAATATTCCATAAGATATAAAACTTCCAGCTTCCAATAAAGATAATTTTCCACTCATCCAACCTATGACGTTGTTGTCACATCCATGTCATCAATATTATGTCTTCATCATTTGTATAATCACGTATGCTCAGATTCTATCCCAATTAGGAGATATCATCCAATTACCAAAAGCTGCTTCTCTATAACACTGTCTAAATATTATTTCCACTAAATTACACATAACTTTCATGAATAAATGAATTATCAATTGTGATCTTAACCACAATCTCATTAAACATCACCAATTATGTCCTCAATTGTGCGTAACTCAATCTTCAATATCTCACATGCACTAATTCAAATATTGTCTGCTTCTCTGCTAAATTTGAGTAAACCAATGTGTTGACATCAATGACAACCACAATCATGAAATCAACAACAACAAACACTAAATTGCTAACAATCTCCCCCATTGGAATTTATGACAACATAGATGAAAAAACATCCAAGTTCCATGAATACCAACCTTAGAAATAGTTATTCAAATTTTGCTTCATTTTCCTATTCAATAGCTTCCCATATGCTTCTGTTCTTTTCTCTTTAGTTCTCATGTATCCTTCTCTTTATCATCTTGTATCCTTCTATTTTTTTTTATATCCTTCTCTTCTTTTTTTCATGTATCCTTCTCTTTTTTTTTCATGTATCTTTCTCCCACATTGACATCAATGACCAATGCTCAACAACAACTGCAATGTCAAAAGAAATTGTTTAGAAAATACATTCATAAGAGTCCTCATGACTCAACTCTGAAATACATACACCCCCATTAAGGAAGTACCAATGACTAGTCCAGAAAAAAGATAGAGCTCATATGCCATTGGGCTGATGCCACAATTTGCATCATTTCTAGAAAGTAGGTTAGGGCATAACCCCAAGCATACCTCTCAGATATTCAAATGTGTCTTTAGGAAAAGGATTTTTAAATATATCTTCAATCTTGTCTTTTGTACTTACATATTCTAGTTTGACTTCTTTTTCTGCAACTTTCTCTCTCACTACATGATAGTTGATCTCTATGTGCTTCATCTTAGAATGCAACACAGGATTCTTAGACATACTAACTACACTTGTGTTATCATACTAGATAACAACAGGCTCATCAAAAGCTATTCCAATGTCCTTCAACATCTATTTCATCCATTAATCTGATTACAATTATTTGTTGTTGCTACATATTCTACTTCTACTATGCTCTGTGATATATAATTTTGTTTCTTACTCAGCCACAAAACCAATCTTCCTCCAAGGAAAAATGTTCCACCACTGGTGATCTTTTTGTCATCAACACTACCTCCCCAATATTCATATGTATATGCATATAGTGTAAAATCATTAGAATTTTCATACCACAATCCATATTCCAATATGCCTTTCAAATACCTCAATATCCTTTTCACTGCTGCATAATGTGATTCTTTATGGTCAGCTTGGAATCTTGCAACAATTCCAACTGCATGTGATATGTCTAGTCTTATATGAGTTAAATATTACAATCCTCCAATCATAGATCTATAATTCTTTTGTTCAACTATGGGAGTCTCATTTGTGCTAGATAATTTATGTCCTATTATCATATGTGTACCAACTGGCTTACAATTCTACATTCCAAATATTTTCAATAAATCATCTAGGTATTTAGTCTGACATAAAAATATACCATCATTGTTCTGTGATATCTATAATCCCCAAAAATATTTCATTTCACAAAACATACTCATTTCAAATTTAGTGTTCATTTCATCTGCAAATTTGTCACTAGCTTCATCTTCACCTCCAAAGATAATATCATCAACAAATATGACTACAACCAACAAACCATTTTCAATTCCTTTCAAATACAAGTTATTGTCTCTTGTACCTTTAGTAAATCCCAATTTTATCAAATACTTATCCAATCTTGCATACCAAGTTCTAGGTGCTTGTTTCAATCCAAATAAAGCTTTGTTTAATTTACATACCATGTCTCCTTCATGAGTTAATCTAAAACCTTCAGGCTTCTCAATGTAAACTTCTTCTTCTAATTCTCCATTTAGAAATGTTGACTTCACATCCATCTGATATACTCTAAATTTCTTATAGGATGCATATGCTAAAAACATTCTTACTGCTTCAATTCTTTCTATGGGTGCAAAGGTTTCTTCATAATCAATTCCTTCTTGCTGTCAGTATCCTTTACATACTAATCTCTCTTTATTTCTTACAACTTCTCCTTGTTCATTCATCTTGTTCTTGAATACCCATTTAGTTTCTATCACATTATTATCTTTCGGTCTAGGGATCAGTTCCCAAGTCTTTTTTTTTTCAATTTGTTGTTGTTCTCCTTTCATAGTTTTTATCCAATTTTCATCTTCATAGGATTCACTAGTAGATTTAGGTTCAATTTGACAAATAAAACATAATTGTTCTTGTACCTTATTCTGTGTCATCACTCCTTTGTCTATGCTTCCAATAATCTGCTCAATAGGATGATTCCTTGTAACGTTCCTGTTAGGTGTAACTATCTCAGTTCTTTCTTCTACTGTAGATTCTTTTTCAATGTTGTTCTCATTCTGCAAATCACTATCAGTTTCATAAAACAATTCACTATTCTATGTATTAGTTTTAGTATGAGTTCTTTCATCTGATTCATAATCAAGCATTCTTTCCTGAATTTTGAAATTTTCATCAACTTTAACATTTTTGCTCTCAACAATAGTTTTAGTTCTCTTATTAAAACATCTATAAGCTTTAATTTTTAATGAATAACCAAGAAATATACTTTCATCACTTCTTGAATCAAACTTTCCAATGTCATCATCTCTCTTAATATAACATTTACTTCCAAAGATTCTCAAATACTTAACTATAGGTGCATGTCTAAACCATAATTCATACAGTGTCTTATCTGTGTCTTCTCTAATTTTTACTTTGTTCATTTGTGTATACTATTTTATTCACTCCTCTCCAAAATATCTTCTCCAAGTCTTTCTCAAATAGTATAGCTCTTGTTGCTTTAGTTACTGACTTGTTCCTTCTTTTTGCAATACCATTCTATTCAGGTGTTCTAGGGGCTGAAAACTGACTATTAATTCCATTCACTTCACAAAATCTGTTAAATCTTTAGATGTAAATTCTCCACCTCTATCTGATCTCAAACATTTGATCTTCATTCCAATTTCATTCTCAACTTTATTCTTAAATATTTTAAAATTATCAATGCCTCATATTTTTCTTTAATAAATGCAATCCACATCATTCTTGTAAAATCATCAACTAGAATCATAAAATACCTTTCACCATAGAATCCTCTAGTCCTAGTGGGACCACTTAGATCTATATGAAAAATTTCCAACTTCTCTATTGTTGTAAACTTCTTGCTAGAAAATAATCTTTTCTTTTGTTTCACCATAACACATTCTTTACAAATCATATTAGTAGGTTTCACAATTTTAGGAAAATCTCTTACGGTCAGTGTAGTACTCACTTTCACAATGTTATAAAAGTTTATATGACAAAACCTTTTGTGGAACAACTAGCTGTCATCAAATTTAGTAATCAAACATGTCATCTTAGCAGGATTTAATTGAAATACATTACATCTAGTTCTTGATCCAGTTCCAATCATATAACCATTCTTATCCTTGGTTACACAAGTTTTCTCAGTAAACCAAACCTGATATCCCTTATCAACAAGTTGTCCAATACTTAAAATATTATGTCTCAATCCATCAACAAAGTTAGCATCATTAGTATTAGTCTTTCCATCAAGTGTAATAGATTCAATTCCTTTTATCAAACAAGGTGCATTGTTTCCAACTCTAATAATTACTCCATTATAATTTTCAAATTTTATAAATTTCTTCATGTCTCCAGTCATATGATGTGAACAACCACTACCTATAATCCAATCAGATTTCTTTTCTACTTGAGAAACTAAAGCTTTTTCCTCTTTAACTTTTGTTTTAGGATTTTCTTCTTTAATTGCAACAAATCCTATGTCATCATTTTCAACATCACTTTCACTCAGAAATCTTTCAACACTAGCTTCAAGATCTTCATCATTTACATAATAACATTCTTTGGATCTCTTAGGTTTAAAATTCTTCCTATACTTCTTTACTCTCTTAGGACACTTAGATGCAAAATGACCATATTCTTGATAAGTCCAACATTTAAAAAATTTCTTACCATCTGGTTCTCTTTTCACAAGCAAAGTGATTATGTCCTTAATCTTCATCTCTTCTTCATTCTTTAATCTTCTACCACTTGCATAATCTCCATTTACACTTATGCTTCTATTCAAAGTAGGACAAATAATAAGTGCGTTGAATGTTTTCTCCATTATAGATAGTTCTCCAGATTGTCTTAAGTTTGTCTCTACTGCTTCTCATCTTCCAAGAAGAGTCTCTCTTGTAAATTTCTCAGTACAAGGTATCACTTGTTCAATCATATGTGATGTCTGCTTAAATATAGGAGTCAATGTCCTTAGAATTTTCCATACTACTTCATTCTCTGACTTGCTTCCTTCACATGATTGTATACCTACAACAACTTCAGACATTCTACCAATATAGCTTTTAACATATTCATCTTCCATCATTCTCATATCTTCAAATGCACATATCCAATTATTCAATCTAACTCAGTTTGCATGATCATCACCTTAAAAAGTAGAGTATAAAGCTAACCAAATTTCATGAGATGTCTGTAGATATTTTACCTGACTGTATTCATTTTCTGAAAGAGATGAGAAGAGTGCTTCTCTAGCAAGCATGCTACACATAAATAGATCTCTTTCATTTTCAATACAATCTTCAATTTTGTCTTCATCAATGATAGTCTTTATGTTCTTTGTGACGAACCAATATCATTAACCTATACATAGTAAATGTGTCTTCATCTTTTCTTTCTAGCTATCCAAATTTACTCCATCAAACTTAGGGATTTCTTTCTTGAAATAACTCACCATAGATCTCTTTAAGTTGTTAAATTGTTCCTCTAAGGACCTGTTGCTCTGATACCAATTGTTAGAAAGTAAAGTCCACCAAGATAACTGAGAGGGGGGGGGGTGAATCAGTTATCTGATAAGAAAATTTTTTATTACTTAATAAAGATTTGAACCATGTAATCACTGCAATTAACAACCATACAAAGATATACATACACAACAATACAATAACACAAGATATGTTGACTAGGGAACCTCTTGATCAAAGAGTAAACCTCGGTGGGAATGATGCCCACAAAAAATGTACAAATATAAATATTCCTTGTGAGAGGATGGAATCTATTAGGATCCTTATGAAATAGATTTAGTACATATGAATCTCTATTAGTAGACTTTAAATCCCTATTAGAAGATTCTAACCCTATTAGGAGTTATGCAGATAGATGGATCCACTATCTAAACAAATTTAGGGGCAAGATCACTGAACTCACTATCCAACTAATCTCTGTGTTACTCAACAGAATAATACCAAAAGATTACTAATCTCAACAACCTTCGATTCTGCTCTGACTGTGCCAAACTGCACCAACTGCTCATCAGATCTCAATACCTGATCTCTGTAGTTCGCATCTTTTCTTTAATCATTTTTTTATTGCATTCACATCAAAACCTCCCATACATGTGTATCCAATTCAATTACACACACTTCATCTTCTTAAAATAAGGAAACAAAAATTCCTTTATACCATACTTCAAACAATTACAAACTAGGTAAGCATACCAATTACAAAAATAAAACTTCCACACATTACACAATATTCCATGAGATATAAAAACTGTCAACTTCCAATTAAGATAATTTTCCACTTGTGTAACCTCTGACCTTGCTATCACATCCACATCATCAATATTTTGTCTTCATCATCTATACAATTGCGTATGCTCAGATTCTATGTCGATTAGGAGATAGCATTCGATTACCACAAGTTGCTTCTCTGTAACACTATCTAAATATTGTTTCCACTGAATTACACATAACTATCATGAATAAATGAATTATCAATTGTGCTCTTGACCATGATCTCAGTAAACATCACCAATTATGTCCACAATTGCACGTAATTCAATCTTCAATATCTGACATGCACTAATTCAAACATTTTCTACTTCTCTGTTAAATTCGAGTAAACCAATGTATTGACATCAATGACAACCACAATCATGAAAGCAACAACAACAACTACTGAATTGCTAACAATCTCCCTCATTGGCATTGATGGCAACATAGATGAAAAAACATCCAAGTTCTATGAATACCAACCTTAGAAATAGTTATTCAAATTTTGCTTCATTTTCCTATTCAATAGCTTCCCATATGATTCTATTATTTTCTCTTCAGCTCTCATGTATCCTTCTCTTTATCATCTTGTATCCTTCTATTTTTTTTATATCTTTCTCTTCTTTTTTTCATGTATCCTTCTCTCTTTTTTTTCATGTATCTTTCTCCCACATTGACAGCAATGACCAATTCTCAACAACAACTGCAATGTCAAAAGAAATTGTTTAGAAAATACATTCATAAGATTCCTCATGACTCAACTCTGAAATACATACTCCCTCATTAAGGAACTACCAATGACTAGTCCAGAAAAAAGATAGACCTCATATGCCACTGGGCTGATGCCATAATCTGTATTACTTCTCGAAAGTAGGTTCGGGCATAACCCCAAGTATTTCTCTCAGATATACAAATGTATTTAGGAAAAGGATTTTTAAATATATCTACAATATTCTCTTTTCAACTTGCATATTCTAGTCTGACTTCATTTGCTACAACTTTCTTTCTCACTACATGATACTTGATCTCTATATGCTTCATCTTAGAATGCAACATAGGATTCTTAAACATACTAACTACACTTGTGTTATCATATTGGATAACAATAGGCTCATCAAAATTTATTGCAATGTCCTTCAACATCTATTTCATCCATATTATCTGATTACAATTATTTGCTGTTGCTACATATTATACTTCTACTATGCTTTGTGATATACAATTTTATTTCTTACTCAGCCACGAAACCAATCTTCTTCCAAGGAAAAATGCTCCACCACTGGTGCTCTTTTTGTCATCAACACTAACTCCCCAATCTTCATCTATATATGCATATAGTGTAAAATCATTAGAATTTTCATACCACAATCCATGTTCCATTGTGCCTTTCAAATACCTCAATATCATTTTCACTACTGCATAATGTGATTCTTTAGGGTCAGCTTGGAATCTTGCAACAATTATAAATGCATGTGATATGTCTGTTCTTGTATGAGTTAAATATTACAATCCTCCAATCATATATCTATACTTCTTCTATTCAACTGTGGGAATCTCATCTATGCTAGATAATTTATGTCCTATTATCATAGGTGTACCAACTGGCTTACAATTCTCCATTCCAAATATTTTCAATAAATCATTTAGGTATTTAGTCTAACATAAAAATATACCATCATTATTCTATATTATTTTTAATCCCAAAAAAATATGTCATTTCACCAATCATACTCATTTCAAATTCAGTTTTCATTTCATTTGCAAATTTGTCCCTAGCTTCATCTTCACCTCCAAAGATAATATCATCAACAAATATGACTACAACCAACAAACCATTTTCAATTCCTTTCAAATACAAGTTATTGTCTCTTGTACCTTTAGTAAATCCCAATTTTATCAAATACTTATCCAATCTTGCATACCAAGTTCTAGGTGCTTGTTTCAATCCAAATAAAGCTTTGTTTAATCTACATACCATCTCTCCTTCATGAGTTAGTCTAAAACCTTTAGGCTTCTCAATGTAAACTTCTTCTTCTAATTCTCCATTCAGAAATGTTGACTTCACATCCATCTGATATACTCTAAATTTCTTATAGGCTGCATATGCTAAAAACATTCTTACTGCTTCAATTCTTTCTACAGGTGCAAAGGTCTCTTCAAAATCAATTCCTTCTTGCTATGAGTATCCTTTACATACTAATCTCACTTTATTTCTTACAACTTCTCCTTGTTCATTCATCTTGTTCCTGAATACCCATTTAGTTTCTATCACATTATTATCTTTCGGTCTAGGGATCAATTCCCAAGTCTTGTTCTTTTCATTTATTTGTTGTTCTTCTTTCATAACTTTTATCCAATTTTCATCTTCACAAGCTTCAATAGTAGATTTAGGTTCAATTTGAGAAATAAAACACAACTATTCTTGTACCTTTTTCCGTGTCATCACTCCTTTGTCTATCCTTCCAATAATATGCTCAATAGGATGATTCCTTGTAATGTTCCTGTTAGGTGTCACTATCTTAGTTCTTTCTTCTGGTGTAGATTCTTCTACAATGTTGTTCTCATTCTACAAATCACTATCAGTTTCATAAAAAAATTCACTATTCTATGTATTAGTTTTAGTATGAGTTCTTTCATCTGATTCATAATCAAGCATTCTTTCCTGAATTTTGAAATTTTCATCAACTTTAACATTTGCACTCTCAAAAATAGTTTTAGTTCTCTTATTAAAACATCTATAAGCTTTACCTTTTAATTAATACCCAAGAAATATACCTTCATCACTTCTTGAATCAAACTTTCCAATGTCATCATCTCTCTTAATATAACATGTACTTCCAAAGATTCTAAAATAATTAACTGTAGGTGCATGTCTAAACCATAGTTCATACAGTGTCTTATTTGTGTCTACTCTGATTCATACTCTGTTCATGGTGTATACTATTGTATTCACTCCTCTCCAAAATATCTTTGCCAAGTCTTTTTCAAATAGTATAGCTCTTTTTGCTTCAATTACTGACTTGTTCCTTCTTTTTGCAATACCATTCTATTCAGGTGTTCTAGGGGCTGAAAAGTGTCTATTAATACCATTCACTTCACAAAAAATATTAAACTCTTTAGATGTAAATGCTCCATCTCTATCTGATCTCAAACATTTAATCTTCATTCTAGATTCATTCTCAACTTTATTCTTAAATATTTTAAACTTATCAAATGCCTCAAATTTTTCTTTAAGAAATGCAATCCACATCATTCTTGTAAAATCATCAACTAGAATCATAAATACCTTTCACCATAGAATCCTCTAGTCCTAGCGGGACCACTCAAATCTATATGAAAAATTTCCAACTTCTTTGTTGTTGTAAACTTCTTGCTAGAAAATGATCTTTTCTTTTGTTTCACCATAACACATTCTTTGCAAATCATATTTGTAGGTTTCACAATTTTATGCAAATCTCTTATTACAAGTGTAGTACTCACTTTCACAATGTTATAAAAGTTTATATGACAAAACCTTTTGTGCCACAACTAGCTGTCATCAATTGTAGTAATCAAACATGCCATCTCAGTAGGATTTAATTGAAATATATTACCTCTGGTTCTTGATCCAGTTCCAATCAGATTACCATTCTTATCCTTGGTTACACAAGTTTTCTTAGTAAACCATACCTGATATCCCTTATCAACAAGTATTCCAACACTTAAAATATTATGTCTCAATCCATCGACAAAGTAAACATCATCAATATTAGTCTTTCCATCAAGTGTAATAGATCCAATTCCTTTTATCAAACAAGGTGCATTGTTTCCAACTCTAACAATTACTCCATTATAATTTTCAAATTTTATAAATTTCTTCATGTCTCCAGTCATATGATGTGAACAACCACTATCTATAATCCAATCAGATTTCTTTTCTACTTGAGAAACTAAAGCTTTCTCCTCTTTAGCTTCTATTTCAGGATTTTCTTCTTTAATTGCTACAAATCCTATGTCATCATTTTCATTATCACTTTCACTCATAAATCTTTCAACACTAGCTTCAAGATCTTCATCATTTACATAATAAAATTCTTTGGATCTCTTAGGTTTAAAATTATTCCTATACTTCTTTACTCTCTTAGGACATTTAGATGCAAAATGACCATATTCTTGACAAGCCCAACATTTAAAAAATTTCTTACCATCTGGTTCTCTTTTAACAAGAAAAGTGATTCCTTCCTCAATCTTTATGTCTTCTTTATTCTTTAATCTGCTACCACTGGCATAATCTCCATTTACACTAATGCTTCTATTCAAAGTAGGATGAATATTAAGTTTGTTGAATGTTGTCTCCATTCTAGATAGTTCTCTAGATTGTCTTAAGTTTGTCTCTACTGCTTCTAATCTTTGAAGAAGATTCTCTCTTGTAAAGTTGCCAGTACAAGGTATTACTTGTTCAATCATCTATGTTGTCTTCTTAAATAAATGAGTTAATGTCCTCAGAATTTTCCATACTACTTCATTCTCTGACTTGTTTCCTTCACATGATTTTATACCTGCAACAACTTCAGACATTCTACCAATATAGCTTCTAACAGATTCATCTTCCATCATTCTCATATCTTCAAATGCACATATCCAATTATTCAATCTAACTCATTTTGCATTATCATCACCTTAAAAAGTAGAGTATAAAGCTAACCAAATTTAATTTGATGTTTGTAGATATTTTACCTTACTGTATTCATTTTTCAGAAGAGCTGACAAGAGTGCTTCTCTAGCAATCATGTTACACATAAACATATCTTATTAATTTTTAGTACAATCTTCAATTTTTTCTTCATTAATGATAGTCTTTCTATTCTTTGTGGTCAGCCAATATCATGGACCCAAACATAGTAAATGTTTCTTCATCTTTTCTTTCCAGCTATCAAAATTTACTCCATCAAATTTAGTGCTTTCTTTCCTGAAGTAACTCTCCAAAAATCTCCTTAAGTTGTTAAAATTTTCCTTCAAGGACCTACTGCTCTGATACCAATTGTTAGAAAGTAAAGTCCACCAAGATAACTGAGAGGGGGGGGGGTGAATTAGTTATTTGATAAACACAACTTTTATTACTTAATAAATATTTAAACCATGTAATAAATGCAATTAACAACCATAGAAAGATATAAATACACAATAACACAAGATATTTTGACTAGGGAACCTCTTGATCAAAGAGTAAACCTCGATGGGAATGATGCCCACAAAAGATGTACTAAAATAAATATTCCTTGTGAGAGGATGGACTCTATTAGGAGCCTTATGAAATACATTTAGTACATATAAATCTCTATTAGGAGACTTTGAATCCTTGTTAGAAGATTCTAACCCTATTAGGAGTTATGAAGACAGATGGATCCACTATCCAAACAACTTTAGGGGCGAGATCACTGAACTCACTGTCCAACTGATCTTTGTGTTACTCAATAGAATAATACAAAAATATTACTAATCTCAACAACCTTCAATTCTCCTCTAAATTTTCCAAACTACACCAACTGCTCATCAGATCTCAATACCTCATCTCTGTATATCACATCTTTTCTTTAATTATTTCTTTATTACATTCACATCACAACCTCCCATACATGCGTATCCAATTCAATTACACACACTTCATCTTCTTAATAAAAGGAAAAAACACTTTCCTTTATACCATATTTCAAACAATTACAAACTAGGTTAGCATACTAATTACAAATATAAAACTTCCACACGTTACACAATATTCCATAAGATATAAAAACTGTCGGCTTCCAATCAAGATAATTTTCCACTCGTGAAACCTCTAACCTCACTATCACATCCATGTCATCAATATTATGTCTTCATCATCTGTATAATTTCACATGCTTAGATTCTATCCCGATTAGGAGATATCATCTGATTACTACAAGTTGCTTCTTTGTAACACTATGTAAATACTATTTCCACTGAATTACACATAACTATCATGAATAAATGAATTATAAATGTACTGTTAACCACGATCTTATTAAACATCACCAATCATGTCCTTAATTATGCATAACTCAATCTTCAATTTCTCATGTGCGCTAATTCAAACATTGTTTGATTCTCTGCTAAATTCCAATAAACCAATGTGTTGACATCAATGACAACCATAATCATGAATACAATAACAATAACTACTGAATTGCTAACAATACATTGAACAACCTGATGGATTTCCTCTCAATGAAAATGAAGAAATGGTTTTCAAGTTGAAGAAGGCACTATATGGACTAAATCAAGCACCAAGGGCTTGGTATGAAAGGTTAGAAAAATACTTACTTTTTCTTGATTCAGAAAAGATAATGCTAACAACAATTTATACTTAAGAACTAATCAAGATGGAATTTTGATAATAGAAGTTTTTGTTGATGATATTATCTTTGGAGGCAATGATGAGATGTGTAATTATTTTTCTAAATAAATAGAGTATGAATTTTAAATGTCCATGATTGCCAAGTTTGAAATTCTTTCTTGTACTATAAATAAATGAGAGAAAGAATGGCATTTTTATTTCACAAACTAAGTATCTTAGGGAAATCTTGAAGAAGTTTGGCATGGAAGATTGTAAACCTGTTGGTACACCCATGGTGACTAGTTATAAATTGACAAATATTGATGAGACTAAGAGTATTTTTCAGACCAAGTATAGATCAATGATTGGTGGATTACAATCTCTGACTCACTCTAGACCTGATATTACTAACATTGTTGGAATTGTGGCTAGATATTAGGCTGATCCTAAAGAGAAACATTTGTTTGATGTAAAAAGAATATTTAGATACCTAAAAGGAACACTATAATATGGATTTTGTTATGGTAAGAATGATGACTTTGAACTACATGCTTATACTAATGCTCACTAGGTAGAAAACATTGATGACAAAAATAGTACTAGTCGAGGTGTATTTTTCCTTGGGAAAAGGTTGGTTTCATGGTTAAGAAAGAAGCGAGAATATATTGCTCAATCTACCATTGAATCTGAGTATGTTTCTACTACTATTTATTACACTCAAATTGTTTGGATGAAACAAATGCTAAAAGATATTGGAATAACTTTTGTTGAAACTGTGGTTATCCATTGTGATAACACCAGTATAGTAAATATGTCAAAGAATCTTGTAATGCATTCTAAAAAAAAGCATATTTCTATTAAGTATCACTTTTTGAGAGACAAGGTAGCAGAGAAAGAGATAAGTTTGGAATATGTTAGCATAAAAGAAAAAATTGTAGACATATTTACAAAGCCATTACAAAAGGAGATCTTTGAGTATCTCAGAGGTATGCTTGGGGTGCAAGCCCCTACCAGTGAGAATTAATTGATATAGGGATGCATCATTCTAGAGGTTTTTAGAGCTCTATCATTTTATGGACTTGATGTATGGATCTATTCATTAGGGGGAGTGATTGTTTGAATATCATAGAACATATTTTGGTGATTCAACACCTAGTTGATGAAGACTTTACAAAAGAGACTTTATGAATTATGGAACCCATTTCTATTGTTGTCAAAGTGGGAGAGAGACTATGTGAAAATAATTATTGAGAGATAGTACCATATGGGGGAGATATTATTGTTGAGGATATTGAGAATGTTGTATAGAGATGATGTTGAGGATATAGAGAAAGCTGTATTGAGATGATGTCAAGGATATTGAGAATATTGTACTATGAGAGACTTTTGGGTTGATGGATTTTCCCATATGTTCCCATCAATGCCAAAGGGGGGATATTTTTGGATGATGTTGGAATTTATTACTAATGATGTTGTCATTCATTTTTTGTCACTGATGTCAACATATGTTTCTACAGAGAGAATAGATTGGTGATTACAATTTACAAACAATGTATGGTTGATTGAGGACAAGTGAACAAAGATTTATGTACAAGAAGGTTTTGTGATCTTATATCTAAGATTTCATGTTGTAATGTTGCACATTGGTTGAGTTATAGATGTTTTGGTGAAGACTAGTTTCTGGACTGTGACAGTTGAATTTGACAGAGTTAGTCTCTGTGTTTTGAGTGTATCTTACAAGCGAAGTGGATTCAGTGTATGCAAGCTTAAGGAATGTCAAAAGATATATTGAATATTATTTGGTGATCTTAGCAAGTTGTGGAAATCACGGTGACATCATCTTGTGTGTGTGATATGGTGGAGACCTATTTGGGGCCGACTTTAGAGTTGTAGCATGTATTATGGTTAGCAAGCATGGATTACGGAAGTTGGACCTTAATTGTTGAAATATAATTGTTGTATAATTTTTATAGGTATTGTGTGAATCTTAGCAAGGTTTTATGTAATTAATTGTAATTAGGAAAGCCTAATTTGCTAACTTGATCATCTATTGTAATAGGGTATATATGTAAGATCTTTTCTTTTGAAAAGATGTGGTAGAGATTGAAGTTTGAAAAGATATTTTGGAAGCTGCAATATTGTATCTTGTGGATGTAGAGAATATTTTTATATGTACTTCATTAGAATTGATCAAGAAAAGACAATTTCTATCAGACAGTTCACAAGGATTGTGCATTTCCTTATACACTTGTATTGTGAATAGTGAGTTTTGTAGGTGGACATAACCTTCTTTGGGTAGTAACCCTACCATTTTTCTTGACTCCTAATAGGGTATATCCTATAACAAGGACTATGTACTATAATGTGTCAATCAACTCCTAACAAGGCTAGATCTTTTAACAGGGATACTATACTCTTAGTACATCATTTGTGGGTACTAATTTCCATCAGGGTTTTACCTTTAACATGGTTTCCTCAACTATTACTCTTTTTGTCATCAATGTTTCCTACCCACTCAACATTAGTATAAGCATGTAGTTCAAAGTCATAATTCTTACCATACCATAATCCATATTTTAGTGTTCCTTTTAGGTATCTAAATATTCTTTTTACATCAACCAAATGTGTCTCTTTAGGATCAGCTTGATATCTAGCAACAATTCCAACAACATTAGCAATATCTAGTCTGGAGTGAGTCAAATATTGTAATCCTCTAATCATTGATCTATACTTGGTCTGAAAAACACTCTTAGTCTCATTAGTATTTGTTAATTTGTGACCAGTCACCATGGGTGTACCAATAGGTTTACAATCTTCCATTCCAATCTTCTTCAATGTTTCCTTAAGATACTTAGTCTATGAAATACAAATGTCATTCTTGCTCTGATTTATTTGCAGTCCAAGAAAGAATTCCATCTCGCCAATCATGGAAATTTCAAATTCATTCTCTATTTCTTTAGAAAACTTCTCATCATTGCCTCCAAAGATAATATCATCAATAAAAAATTCTATTATCAAAATTCCATCTTGATTAGTTCTTAAGTATAAATTGTTGTTAGCATTAGCTTTTTTGAATCCAAGATGAAGTAAGTATTTGATTGAGTTAGTCTCTATGTTTGTCTAGATTGTGTCAACTAAATTTGACAAAGTTAGTCTCTGTATTTTGAGTGTATCTTACAAGAGAAGTGGATTCAGTGCATGTGAGCTTAAGGCATGTTAGAAGACATATTGAAGATTGTTTGGTGATCTTATCAAGTTTTGGAAATCATGGTGATGTCAGCTATGGTGTGTGAACTAGAGGAGACCTAGTTGAGGCTAACTTTAGAGTTGTAGCATGTATTATGGTTAGCGAGCATGGATTATGGATGTTGGACCTTAATTGTTGAAAAATAATTGTTGTATGTACTTGTTATAGGTACCCTATGTATCTTAGCAAGGTTTTATGTAATTAATTATAATTAGGAAAGTCTAATTGGCAAACCTGATCATCTATTGTAATAGAGTATATATGTAAGATCTTTTCTTTTGAAAAGATGTGGTAGAGGTTGAAGTTTGAAAAGATATTTTGGAAGCTACAAGATTGTATCTGTTGGATGTAGAGAAGAGGTTTATTTGTACTTAATTGGAACTGATCAAGCAAAGATAGTTGCTATCAGAAAGTTCACAAGGATTGTGTATTTCCTTATACACTTGTGTTGCGAACAATGAGTTCTGGAGGTGGGTATAATCTTCTTTGGACAATGAGACTAGGTAGTGAGCCTACCATTTTTATTTACTCCTAACACTCTCTATCCTCTAATAAGGACTATGTACATTAATGTGTTAATCATAACTTAAAAAGGCTAGATCTCTTAATAGGGATACTATACTCTCAGTACATCATTTGTGGGTGCTAATTCCCACCGAGGTTTTACCTTTAATAGGGTTTCCTTGACAACAAAATATTATGTTATTGTGTTAGCATTTACTTTTTTATCATTTGATGTATGTGTAGCTACACTTTAAATTTTAAATTTTAATAATTTTTCATACAACTGATTCGTCCCCCCTCTCAGTTGTGTTGGTGGATTGTTATTCCTAACAATTATCTCTATAGAAACATATGTTGACATCAATTAAAAAACATGAATGACAATATCATTAGTAATCAATTCCAACATCATCCAACAATCTCCCCCTTTGGAATTGATGGAAACATATGGAAAAATCCATCAACCCAAAAGTCTCTGATATTACAATCTTCTCAATATTCTCAACAATAATCTCTCCCCCATACATTAGTATCTCTTAGTAATAGTTTTCACATAGTCTCTCTCCCTCTTTGAAAATAAAATAGGAAGCCTTAGATACCAATTGTTAGGAATAACAGTCCACCAACACAACCGAGAAGGGGGCGGTGAATTAGTTGTATGATATATTATTAAACTTTAAACATTGAAGTGAAACTAAATACATCAAATGATAACATAGTAAATGCCAACATAATAAATCAATACTTTTTTGTCAAGGAAACCCTGTTAAAGGTAAAACCCCGGTGGGAATTAGCACCCACAAATGATGTATTGAGAGTATAGTATCCATGTTAAAAGATCTATCCCTATTAGGAGCTAATCAACACATTATAGTACACAATATTTTCTGCAAAGTCTTCATCAACCAGGTGTTGAATCACCCAAATATGTTCTACAATATTCCAATGATCACTCCCCCTTAGGAGTAGATACATACCTCAAGTCCATAAAATGATAGATCTCTAATACTAATTGTTAGGAATAATAGTCCACCAACACAACTAAGAGGGGGGGGGTGAATTAGTTGTATGACAAATTTATTAAGATCAAACAACTAAGAGGGGGGGTTAATCACTTGTATGAAATATTATTAAACTTTAAAATTTTAAGTGCAACTACACATACATCAAATGATAACACAGTAAATTCCAACACAATAACATAATATTTTGTTGTTGAGGAAACCATGTTAAAGTTAAAACCCTAGTGGGATTTAGCACCCACAAATGATGTACTGAGAGTATAGTATCCCTGTTAAAAGATTTATCCCTATTGTAATGTTCCATATTGGCCAACTTGGTCATCTATTATAATAGGGTATATATATAAGATCTTCAAAATAGTATGATTACATGAATACCCTAAGCATACCTCTAAGATACTCAAAGGTCTCCTTTGGTAAAGACTTAGTAAAGATGTCTGCAATTTATTCTTTTGTGCTAACGTATTCCAACCTTATCTCTTTCTTTGCTACCTTGTCTCTCAAAAGGTGATACATAATAGAAATATCCTTTGTTTTAGATTGCATCACTAGATCCTTTGACATATTTACTATATTGGTGTTATCACACTGGGTAACCATAGGTTCAACAAAATTATTCCAATATCTTTCAGCATTTGTTTCATCCAAACAATTTGAGTGCAATTAATAGCAACAAAAACATACTCAGATTTAATAGTAGATTGAGCAATACAATCCTACTTCTTGCTTAACCATGAAACCAACCTTTTCCCTTAGAAAAATGTGCCTCCAATAGTACTCTTTCTATCATCAATGTTTCCTACTTGGTCAGCATCAGTATAACCATGTAGTTCAAATTCATCATTCTTACAATACCATAATCCATATTCTAGTGTTCCTTTGACGTATCTAAATATTATTTTTTACAACAACCAAATTTGTTCGCATCTTTGTTAGGATTGAGTAATACAGAGAGGGGGGCTGAATCAATATTACAACACTTTAAATTCAACTTCAACTTATTCTTAAAAAACCATAATAGTGCATAAATAAAAAGTACAAAAGAAAATAACACATAACACATTACACCATTATTTATTGCCGAGGAAACCCTGGCCAAGGGAAAATCCTGATGGGGATGGTATCCACAAGAATGTGCTAAAATATAGTATCCTTGTTAGGAGATCTAGCCCTATTAGGAGCTAAGTATTACATAGTACATTTCCTTGTTAAAGGAATATAAACACCTTGTTAAAGATTCACTGAGCCTACAACTCTTACAATAAAAAATACAGTGAAGTGTTTCTCAATGCTAAACCTAAAAAAGCATCTGTTATGCCTTGATAGTTCCAGTTCTATCTCTCAATCAATCTCTGTCAACCTTTGATGTCACATCTACCATCAGTCATGTCATTTTTATCTTCACAATCTCAATCACACTTCGCAATACAAAAAGTTCTTTACATATATATCTTCTTTCTTAAAGTCGGCTCCCAAATGCAACACAAAATATAATAATTAATAATTTATATAGTAAGTACAAGGTCAAAACTCTTACATTACCAAATTATAGGTAATATAGTATCTTAATCCAAGATAGCACATTATAATTCCATCATATACTTCTCCAATCATCATGATTGTTCATATGTTGTGTATCACTATTTCTCTATCTTTGCATGTCTTCAATTCATTATAACTCTTAGCGATTAACTCCAAAACACAAGCAACCTTAACTAAAGGACATACATATCATAATCATGCTTCCTCTATGCTCACAAGTCATAAGACATCATACTTTATCTTTGATACTCAAAACAATACTCTATTGTACTATGTTCTATGTTTCCATACTTAGTCATTTTACTGACTACTTCAAAATTGTCTTCTTCTTCAAGAAATCATAGTATCATATGTGTTTCCATAAATTACAACCCTCAAGTGATACTTATCACTCCAAAAACATCACTTTCCAATAATCTCTCCCTTTGGCATTGATGGAAACACTTAGTGAAAAATGACTAAGTATCCCAACACTCTTCTCTTCTTCTTTTCTCCTCTTTTCTCTTTTCTTCTCCTTATCTTTTCTTCTCCTTATCTTTTTCTCTCTCATTTTTTACTTCTCTTCTCTCCCTTTGACATCAAATGCCAAAAATGTATTCAAAATTTCAAAATTTACAAACTAAAAAATTCAGTGCTTACTCACTAGTTTCAAGACATCTTGGAAGGAATCTTCCAAGGTCTTCACTTCATCACTCCATGCTTCTATAAGCATATAAATCACATGAATTAAACCATTCAATGCATAATATGATATCTCTATTGCTTTTAACTTTGTAGGCATAGCTCTGTCTAATGGTTCTATAGTCTTCTCCATGTTGGGTAAATGCTCCTCAAGAATTGATAGCTTGGGAGTGATTAAACTCTTTAGCAAACCAAATATTGTCATTACTCTCCCTCTCTCAATATCCAATACATTTATCTTATCAACAATCTTTGTGACCTAATTGTCCAATACCAACACAGACTATGAGGAGATATCACAACTATCCATCATGCTATTTAGAGTGGCTCTTTCCTTAGTCATAATTTATTCAATATTTTAAATGTACCTCAAAGGGTTTAAGAAATAGATAAATATTATTCTTCCATGCACAATACAACTTTTGGTTTTAAACATAGTTGTTTTCAGAATTACCAAGTCCCATGTGATGGACTAGCATACTTCCCTCAACTTCCTCTCCAATAATTTCTACTCAGCCTTCTCTTCTTCTATCTTCACAAGAGACTCATAGTGACTGTCAAATTCATCTAGAAGCATGTTCAGGTTCACTGCCTCATCCTTTCCTTGAAAAAACAATGGGAACAGGGAGTAATTTATTAATTGTGTCAACTGCCAAAGCCATTATCTTGGCTTTCTTCTCACCCTTCTTCTCTAATCTATCTTTTTCTTTACAGAATGCAATGAAAGATACTTTCATTAAATCATCCTCATCCATGTTGTCCACATCAATACTTATAGGATTAGTCATACTTTCCAACAATAGAGTAGTGGATGTGTTTGATTCTTTCTTAGCATCTACTCTAGCTTCTTCTTTGTTTGCCTTTGCTCTTTGATCTTCCTCTTCCTTCTGTTCATCTTCTTTCTTATCTTCATCATCATCCACTGTATTATCAATATTTTCTGCAAATGGATCCTCTTCATCCAAAGTAGTGTCAAGTGTCACAGGAACACCTTCAACAAATAAATCTGGTTGCTTATCTTTACTTATCTCAATAGTTTCCTCGACTGATTTGGAACACTCTCCAAGTCGTATAGGTATATGCTTGATTATATTAGGAGGTGGAGTCTTCTTAGGAAGATACCCATTAGTATTTGATCTAGGGATTTGTGTGTTTCTTTTATTACCTCATCATACTTTCTTCCCATTATCTTTACCAACATTGCTTTCATTCTCAACAAAGGTTTCAATTGTGCAAGAATTTCCTCTCTCCTTAACTAAGACTATAGGCATTGCTTCTTCAACAACCTAACTTCTAATAGTTTCATCTTCTAGTTGTGCTATGTGTTTTCAGATTTCTAGTTTCTCATATAGTTCCTTAGGTAAGCAACTTTCTACTTTAAATAGATTTTTTTTAAAGACAAGTAGATATTCAATTAGGTAATCTTCTATTAATGCTTGATTGTTTGAATCATATCTTGCATGATATTTTTTCCAAAGTCTTCAAATTTCCATCTCTTATGATTCTTCTTTGTAGTATCTCAATGTCCAGTTTCCAATGATATTTGTCCTCTTCCTTCTTCTCTAACATCTTCTTAGGTGCCTTATCCTTTTTCTTCTTAGGTGCAATTGTGTCCTTTTTCTTCTAAGGTTCCTCTCCAACCTTTTATTTCTTAGGACTAGTCTACTTAGATGATCTAGTGACTCTTCTAGGTATGCTCACAGGTGTCACTTATTTTGTTGTCCTCTCTAGAGTAGTAGATAGATCAATAATAGTGGAAATAGGAATTTTAGTGTTCTTTGCTTCAATAGGTGGAGGGGCTACAACTCCTAAACTTTCTGATCTAGAAGCTCCCTCAGTCATCTTTATTCTTACCTCTTTCAATTCTTCCTTACTCATGCCTACCTTAGCTTCCATGTCTTCAACAATTTTCTCTATCTTCCTTTTTCTGTCTCCTTTATACTGCTCTTCTCTCAGCTTAACTAATTTCTCTTCATAGGTTCCCCATCTCTCCTCAGATGTATCTAGTTCTACTGCAAGAACATGCTCAACTTGCATCACTAAAACTTATGAACTAACCTCATAACCCATAGGGTAACACAACTTTTTCTTGGGTTCTACTACCTCAAAGCATACACAATCAGTTTCAGCCATGAAATAGATAGTGTCCTTATCTCTCTCTACTATTTCATTAGGGATTCTAGTTCTTTCTTTCATTTGTCTCTATAGAATCTTGATCATCCCAAATAATTCTCCATCTACCCAAGTCTTGTTCTATTTTTGGTAGCTCTCTGAAATTTTTATTCTAGTAGGTATTTTATCCTTCCCTGCACTAGGGTGCATTCTAGGGAGCTTATGCTCAATATGAATGTACATATGAATAAGCAATGAGCCAAATCTAAATGATTTAGATTTATCCTTCTTTATCAAATTTACATTGTCCAAAAACTGATGTGCCAAAACTTTGCAAAGGCTAAACTTTATGTTTTCTTTTACCATTCTGTAAGCCATCATTATAACTCTAGTTGATATTTTATTAGGTCTTTTGTTGTAGTGTAGTTTAAAACCAAGTATCATAGCCACAAATCTCACATCTTGCTAAATTATGTCGTGAACTATCATAGCTCATTTATCCCACTTTGAATGTGTTAGGGTTTCTACTTACTTCTTAATGTTTTTCTCAGCCACAGGGATCACTCCCTCATTGTCCAAACCAATTATCTCATGAATCAACTAACTGCATATCTTCGTAGGTTGCTCACCTATCTAGATAAACTAATCATGAACTCTACTAAGAATGATCTTGACCCATTCTTCTTCGCTAAATTCATACATGTCTGCAAATTTTACTATGCTCAAATTATATAAGTGTATGAATTCCTCTTTCATTTTACCATCTTCATTAATCATGTCCTATTCTCTGAATATCTCCATGTCTCCAATGGTTTCATATTTGTAATGTATACAAGCCCTAATGTCTTCTACATGTAGGATGTCATATGGGGTTTGAGAAAATGCTCCTTCTAGGTCATCTTCACATGAATTAAATGTATGTTTCTTAAACTTATATCTAGGTATGTCCAAAACATCAAAAATCATAGGTGCATCTATAGCTTTTGATTAAGTAAATGATGAAATACCTTTAAGACATTGAATCCACACTTTCACTTCAATTGATCACGCAATGTAGCTACTCTGTAGATGAAATTTCTCTAAACTCTATGTTAGAATAGTCCCAAGGGATAACTGAGAGTGGGGGGTGAATCAGTTATCAATCTAATTAACTCTTTTCCCTTAATATCTCCAAAAGAACATAAAGCAAATACAAATGTAGATAACACAATTGAGAACATACCAATTTTGGTTACGGGGAAACCAAAAGGTAAAAACCCCAGTGGGACATAGCACCCACAAATGAACTATACTTGTTTATAGTAATCCCTACTAGAAGATTATGCAACCCTATTAGAAGTTATTCAATATAATGTAATAAGTATAGATACCTAGTTAAGGGTCAAACCCTGTTAGGAGTCTTTTACAATAACCCTGTTAGAGGTGGTGGACTCACTGTCCAAAGCTCATTGCTTCAATGTCGAAGGTTGCAACCTCCTAAATAATAGATATACACTATATTTGATCTTGATGAACTGTTAAAGTAGACCTGCTATCTTGATTAGTTCCAATGAGTAATAAACATACACTAATTCTTCACATAGATCAACAATTTACTAATGATATTTCAAATCATTTCTTTACACAACTCTACTCGACCACCATAATCGAACATCTCATGTCTCTCTCTCTTCTACACAAGTTGATCACAAATGACCAACTATAAATATGATCCTCCAAGGCAAGTCAACTTCAACAACATCTCCCAATGTCTCTATTAAGCATGCAACATAAATAATTCCATGCAACACATGTTGAATAGACGCAACCCTTCACATAGTCGGCTCCACCAAATTAAGTATAAATTTCATATCTTGATCACACATGTTATGCACACATAGCATAACCTCCTTAACTCATCCATGAACATTAATCCAATCATGCATATCAAATAGATACATGCAACTACTAAAACAATATAAACAATGTCAGCTCTATATAGGAAACGCGACAAAGACTATGTCTACACTCAAAACTATGTAACTTCAAGTATACTCCACATCTGATACTATGCACATAGCCATAGCATAATGAATAGTAACTAAACATATATCTAAACATGCATGGCTCCAATGTATTCATACAGGAACTTACATGCAAAACACTTCTGCACACTATATGTTGCCAACAATGACAAACATACAGTAACCATAACAAATCTCCAACAATCTCCCCCTTTGGAATTGATGGCAACATATGAAATGAAAAACATTAATCCAAAAAGGATCTCATTCTATTACAACTTTCTCCATATCCTCAAAAATATTCTCCAAGTGAAATGCTTTGCTACTCTTGAAAATACTAACTCTTCTGCCAATAAATTTCTCCTTGCTAATACTCCCCCAAAACTATAGACTCCCCATTTCCATATACTTCTCCTTTAATATACTCTCCTTGTTTTTCTCTAATTTCATCTTATATACTCCCCCTTTGACAAAAATGCCAAAGGTCTCCAATAATTGATGAAGCACAAGTACTACTCCAAAAGTAGAGTAGTCAACCACTCATCAATCACCAAAGATTGATGCTCAAGCTACAATAATCTAGGAAGATCCAGGGAAGGGAATTACTCCTAGCGTCTCCCTGAGATACTCAAAAGTGTCTTTAGATAGAGGCTTTGTAAAAATATCTACTATACGTTCTTTAGTGCTCACATAATCCAATCTAACTTCCTTGTTTGCAACCTTTTCTCTTAAGAAGTGATACTTGATCTCTATATGCTTTGTCTTTGCGTGCACCACATGATTCTTTGACATATTAATAGTGCTAGTGTTATCACAATGAATAGCAATAGGATAATCAATTAGAATACCAAAGTCTTTAACCATTTGTTTTATCCATACCATAGTTGAACAATTCAGTGTTGCTACAACATACTCAGCTTCTATTGAGACATACAATTCTGCTTTTTACTTGTCCAAGAAACCAATCTATTTCCAAGAAATCGTGCTCCACCTAAGGTACTCTTTCTGTCATCAATACAACCTGCCCAATCTATATCTGTATATACATGAAGTTGCATATTTTCATATTTATGACACCACAAACCATAGTCTATAGTTCCTATTAGATATCTAAATATCCTCTTGATTTCCATTAGATGATTCTATTTTGGTTCAGCTCCAAATCTCCCAATAATGCCAACTGCATTGGATATATTAGCTCTAGATTGAGTAAGATAAATTAATTTTCCAATCATAGATTTGTACAATGTCTTGTCTACTGCTATGGAATCATCATCTTTAGATAGTTTTCTTCTAGTTATCATAGGTGTGCTTACAAGTTTACAATATTCCATCTTGAAAGTCTTCAAGATCTCCTTCACATATTTTGATTGATTTATAAATATTCCTTTATCTATGTATTTTATATTCAATCCAAAAAAGTATTTTATAGGACCAATCATACTCATCTCAAATTCATTCTGCATTTCTTTGGAAAATTCTGTACTAAGATTATCGTTACCTCCAAAGATAATGTCATCAACAAAGATAGCAACCAAAATTAGTCCTCCATGAGTCTTTCTAATAAACAAGTTGCAATCTGTTGATCCTTTCTTGAATTTGATACCATGAGTATCCATCAAGTCTTTCATACCAAGCTCTTGGGGCCTATTTAAGTCCATACAGTGCTTTCTTCAATGTGTATACAATATCAGGTTTGTCTGATAAATTAAATCCTTCAGGTTGTTTAATGTAGAATTCCTCCTTCAAGTCACCATTCAAAAATTCTGACTTCACATCCATTTGATATACTTTGAAGTCTTTGAATGTGGCATAAGCTAAGAACAACTTAATCACTTCAAGTCTACTCACAGAGGCAAATGTGTCAGTGTAGTCTATACCTTCTCTTTGTGCATATCCTTTGCATACTAGTCTTTCTTTATTTCTTACAACTATACCTTCTTTGTTCATCTTGTTTACAAAAATCCACTTTGTACCAATCACATTTTTATCACTCAATATTTGAACTAATTCCCATGTGTCATTTTTTATTATCTGGTCTAATTCTTCCTCCATTGCATTCTTCCAATCAGAATCATTACAAGCATCTTCAATACTTATGGGTTCAATCTGTGATAGTAAACATACCTCATCATCAACTATTGAACTCTTTGCTTTGGATCTGGTCATAACACTACTACTTTGATCTCCAATGATATCTTTCTTTGAGTGGTATCTGGATGTAAAATTAGGAACTTTAGGAGTGACATCTTTAGCAGTAATATGTGATTCTTCTCTGCTAGATTCGGGGTCATTGTATGAAACATCAATACAATCAAACATTTCTTCAATAATTGTATTTTTGCTGTTAGATTTGGGTTCTTCTTCAATCTTAGGAGTTTATTCTTAATGCCCTTCTTGTATCATGAATTTTTCATCAATCTTCACATTATTACTTTCAACGACTTTCTTTAATCTCAGATTATAACATCTATAATCTTTGATTTTAGTAGAGTAACCAAGAAAAATTCCTTCATCACTTTTAGTATCAAACATACCAACACCATCATCCCTCTTGATGTAGCAATTGCTTCCAAATATTTTGAAGTATTTGACTATAGGTACATTACCAAACCAAAGGTCATAGGGTGTCTTATCCACGCTTGGTCTTAATTGACTTCTATTGATAGTATACACTATTGTATTGACTGCATCTCTCTAGTAAGTGTGTGCAACTTTTTCCTTCAATCATTATAGTGTGCACTAAATCAAGTATAATCATATTTCTCCTCTCTACAATACCATTCTATTGGGGTGTTCTAGGGGCACTTAACTACCTTTTAATTTTGTGTTCTTCACAATGCTCATAAAATTAGTTAGAGGTGAATTATCCTCCTCTATATGATCTAAGATGCTTTAATTTCAATCCAATTTCATTCTCAACCTTAGCTTTCAATATTTTAAACTTTTCAAAGGCTTCAAAATTATCTTTTAAGAACACAAACCACATCATCCTTGAATAATCATCAACAAATAAAATAAAATACCTCTCTCCGTAGTAAGATCTTTTTTGAGTAGGACCACATAGGTCTATATGAACTAAATCTAGTTTGTGTTCTATTATGATCCAATTAGATCTGATATCTACTTTGGAAACTAGGGCTAGTTCTTGTACTTCCTTTTTGTCTTCAGTGCTTATTTCTTCAAATAATTTTCTTATGTCTTTAAGGGCAACAAATCCAATTTCATCTTCTCCTGAATCATTATCAGTTACACCTTCTTCAGCATGATAACATTCCTTTCTGTATTTGGGCTTGAAATCTGATATGAATTTCTTCACTCTTGTAGGACACTTGGATGAAAAATGACCAACCTTGTTGCATGAAAAACATTTAAATGGAAGTTGTCCTTCATATTTACCTTTACCTTTCTTTTCTTTTCTAGCAATCATAGCAATGATATCTTTAAGTTTTGTATCAACATCTTCTACCTCATTACTACAAGAAGGGGTCTGAGGTTTCTTACCATGTACCATAGCTTTAAATGTTGTCTCACTCTTAGCTTCAAATGTAGAGATTTTGCTGATCAAAGTCTCTCTCTTGAAGTCTATTGAGAATTGCATAGTTTCATCAAGAATACTAACCTTTATGTCATAGTTTGGTGTCAAAGTAGTCATCAGCTTGTCCATTATATCTTCTTTTGAGATTTCTCCACCATTGTTTCTGATTCTAGCTACTGCTTCATTAATCCTCTGATTATATGCTCTAATGTTCTCTTCAGGAAACATGTCAAGAGTGTTATACTTTTTCTTCCATGTCTTTCTGCATGCATTATTATATTGAACATCTCCTTCAAACATATCTTCTAGATGCTTCCATATGCTTCCATATGTCATAGATGCTTCCATATGAAGTAAGCTTTGTCAACTTTCATGATTTCTAAAAATTCACTATCAGATAGCGCATTGATTAGGCTTCCTTGGAAATTGCATTAGCTATGAAAATTTCCTTTTGTTCATTAGTAGTATCATCCTTTGCAAGATCTCTCAGAGTAGGAATATCAACTTCATGTGTAGCAATTCCAAAAATCTTATAACCAACACATTGCAAATGTGTCATCATCTTGTTCTTCCAGTCAAGATAATTTTCTCCAATGAATGTAGGGCTTTCCTTTCTAAAGTATTCCATCTGATCTACCTTAAGCTATTAGGATCTCTTTCCAAGGCACTTGGCTTTGATACTAATTGTTAGAATAGTCCCAAGGGATAACTGAGAGGGGGTGGAATCAGTTATCAGTCTAATTAACTCTTTTCCCTTAATAACTCCAGAAGAACAAAAAGCAAATACAAATGCAGATAACAAAATTGAGAACACACCAATTTTGGTTACAGGGAAACCAAAAGGTAAAAACCTCGGTGGGACTTAGCACCCACAAATGAACTATACTTGTTTATAGTAATCCCTGCTAGAAGATTATGCAACCCTATTAAGATTTGTTTAGTACAATGAAATAAGTATAGAGACCTGGTTAAGGGTCTGACCCTGTTAGGAGTCTTTTACAATAACCCTATTAGGGGTGGTGGACTCACTGTCCAAGGACTCATTGTCCAAAGCTCACTGCTTCAATGGTGAAGGCTGCAACCTCCTGAATAATAGATATACACTATATCTGATCTTGATGAACTGTTAAAGTAGACTTGCTATCTTGATCAGTTCCAATGAGTAATAAACATACACTAATTCTTTACATAGATCAACAATTTACTAATGACATTTCAAATCATTTCTTTACACAACTCTGATCGACCACCATAATCGAACATCTCATGTCTCTCTCTCTTCTACATGAGTTGATCACAAATGACCAACTATAAATATGATCCTCCAAGGCAAGTCAGCTTCAACAACATTTCCCAATGTCTCTATTAAGCATGCAACATAAATAAATCCATGCAACACATGCTAAATGGACACAACCCTTCACATAGTTGGCTCCACCAAATTAGAGATAACTATAATATCTTGATCACACACATTATGCGCACATAGTATTACCTCCTTAACTCATCTATTAACATTAATCCAAGCATGCATATCAAATAGATACATGAAACTACTAAAACAATATAAACAATGTTGGCTCTACATAGGAAACACGACAGAGACTGTGTTTGCACTCAAAACTATGTAACTTCAAGTATAATCCACATCTAATACTACACACATAGCCATAGCATAATGAATAGTAGCTAAACATATATCTAAGCATGCATGGCTCCAAAGTATTCATACAGGAACTTACATACAAAACACTTCTATGCACTATATGTTGCCAACAATGAAAAACATACAGTAACCATAACAAATCCTTAACACTCTGCTCTGCTAGGTCTTTGATCTTCAAATGGTGAATGAATAAGTAATTCCAATGTCTTTTATTCTTCACTAAGTTAGAAGATGTACTTTACTAAAATGACTTAACTTTACTCATTGTCCAATAAATCACAGATCTCATGATCACAAAATATAAATCCTCTAATGTTGTGATCACAGATATAACTTCCATAATGTCTGCATACACTATACCTAATCTCGCATGAGCTTACTCCTCAAACTCAATGGCTAGATATAATCTATTGTTTTCATCCAATGCTCCCCCTAAGGCATTTCTTGGCCATTTAGGTTGATGTAACAATGTTATCTTCAAGAGAAGCCACAATAGTATCTGTTGTCTCTCCTTGAACTAATGCATCTTTACTTTCTTTAGCTTTCCATATCTTACCATTATTCTCATCTACTGATTTCCTGAAATGGTCCTTGAATTTCTCTAGATGCTCACAAATACTTTTACTAGTATTATCAACATTCTTCTTTATGCCTCTAGAAGGTGGATCTCTTTTGTTGTCCGTTCCATTATACCTACAAATTTTTTCTGTATGTCCTAGATTGTTGCATTTATAACATGTAGGTTGTCTTCTATTATGATTATCTTGTAGCTTACAAAATCTTGCAATATGTCCAAGGTTATTACATTTATAACATGTGACTTTAGCCGCTAAATCATGTCTACCATAATCTTGCTTATTTCTAGACTAATCAAGTCACCTAAATTTTGATTTCTTGTGTCCATACTTATTTCAATTAAAATAATAGTTATTTAAGGGTCTGAAAGGTCCTTTACCTCTACAATCTCTCTTCACATGTCTAATTAATTTTCATCCATAACATGTACCTCTGAAAGGTCTGATTTGCTCTTTTGTTTTTTCAATAGTAGGTCTTTCTTCCATCTTTGCTTCATGTGGTTGTTCATGAGTTTTAGAACATTCTCCTTTTGTATAGAAACCTCCAGTCATATCTACTTTAGGTTTCAGTCTCTCTCTCTCTCTTTGTTCATTAATCTTATCACTACTAAAATTAAGTTTTTCAATATGTAGCTTAGCCTCAATAAGTTATCCTTTAATGATTTGATTGTATTTCTCCAATTCATTGCATTTGTCATTACTTTGTTCAATTTTAATCTTCAACTATTTTATCTGTATGTTTGCTTCTTTCAAGGTCTCTTAAAATTTGAGTTTTTCATTCTTTTCATGTTGAATCTCTTTAATCATCAAAAGATTAATTTCTTCTTTTCCCTGCTCAAGCTTCTTTATCTGATCTGATGTATCATTGTTTGAGTCTTCTTTGATCTTTTCCATAAGGTCTTGTCTCTGACTTCTTGATAGATCAAGTTGATCTTTCAGTTTCTTGATGAATCCTTCAGCTCTTCTAAGTTTGAATTTTAGTTCATTGTTCTCATCCTTTTCTTTATCCAGATCTTCAAGTGTTTCTTTGAAGTTCTCTTCCAAACTTTCTGAATACATTCTGATCTCCCTTAAGCTATTAAACTTTCTCTTCAAGGAGAAATAACTTTGATACCAATTGTTAGGATTGAGTAATACTAAGAAGGGGGTTGAATCAATATTACAACACTTTAAATTAAACTTCAACTTATTCTTAACAAACCATAATAGTGCAGAAATGAAAAGTACAAAAGAAAATAACACATAACACATTACACCATTATTTTTTATTGAGGAAACCCTAACCAAGGGAAAACCCTGGTGGGGATGGTACCTACAAGCATGCACTAAAATATAGTATCCCTATTAGGAGATCTAGTCCTATTAGGAGTTGAGTATTATATAGTATATTTCCTTGTTAAAGGAATATAAAAACCCTATTAAAGGTTTTCAAAACCCTATTAAAGGTTCACAAAGCTTACAACTCTTACAATAAAAAATACAGTAAAGTGTTTCTCAATGCTTAACATAAACAAGCATCTTCTATGCTTTGATATTTCGAGTTATAACTCTGAATCAATCTCTTTCAACCTCTAATCTTGCATCTACCATCAATCATATCATTTTTATCTATGCAATCTCAATCAAACTTCGCTATACAAAAATTTCCTTACATATATATCTTCTGTCTTCTAGTCGGCTCCCAAATGCAATACAAAATATAATAATTAATAATGTATATGATAAGTACAAGGTCAACACTCTTAAATGACCAAATTATAGATAATCTACTATCTTACTCCAAGATAGAATGTTACAATTCCATCATATACTTCTCCAATCATCACAAGTGTCCATATGCTTTGTATCACTCTCTCTGTCTTCACATGTCTTCAATTCACTGTAACTCTTACTGATTAATGCCAAAACACAAGAGACCTTAACTTAAGGTCATACATACCATAATCATGCTTCCTCTAAGCTCACAATTCATAAGACATCATACTTTATCTTTGATACTCAAAATAGTACTCTGTTGTACTCTATTCTCTATTTCCATACTTAGTCATTTTACTAACTACTTCAAAACTATCTTCTACTTCAAGAGATCATAGTATCATATGTGATGTCATAAATGAAAAAAATCAAGTAATCCTTATCACTCCAAAAACATCACTTGCCAACAATCTTGTTCTTTGATAGCCAAAATAGTACTATGTTGTACACTATACTTTGTTTCTATACTTACTCATTTTATAGACTACTTCTCCAAAAAATTTCCTTGCTTCAAGTGATAATGATATCAAATGTTTTGTCATAAATTCCAACCCTCAAGTGATCCTTATCACTCCAAAAATATCACTTTCCAACCATCTTGCCCTTTGGCATTGATGACAACATATGGGAAAATCCATCAACCCAAAAGTCTCTCAAAGTACAATCTTCTCAATATCCTCAAGATCATATCAATACAACTTTGTTTATATCCTCAACATCATCTCTATAAAAATTTCTCAATATCCTCAACAATAATCTCTCCTCCATATAGTAGTATCTCTCAACATTGATTTTCACATAGTCTCTCTCCCCCTTTGACAACAATGGCAAAGGGTGTCATAAGTCATCAAGTCTCTTCTATAAATTCTTCATCAACCAGGTGCTAAATCACCCAAATATGATCTATAATATTCCAATTCTCACTCCCCTTAAGGAGTAGATCCATACATCAAGTCTATGAAATGATAGAGCTCTAATACCAATTGTTAGCAATAATAGTCGACCAACACAACTAAGAGGGGGGGTGGATGAATTAGTTGTATGATAGATTATTAAAATTTAAAATGTTAAGTGCAACTACACATACATCAAATGATAACATAGTAAATGCCAACAAAATAACACAATCTATTTTTCTTGAGGAAACTATGTTAAAGGTATAACCTCGATGGGAATTAGCACCCACAAAGGATGTACTAGGAGTATATTATCCCTATTAAAAGATCTAGCCCTATCAGGATCTGGTTAACACATTATAGTACATAGTCCTTGTTAGAGGATAGGCCTTGTTAAGAGTCAAGAAAAATTGTAGGCTCAATACCTAGGCTCACTGACCAAAGAAGGTTATGTCCACCTCTAGAAATCACTGCTCACAACACAATTGTATAAGGAAATACACAAGACTTGTGAAATATCTGATAGAAATTTTTGTTGCTTGATTATTTCCAATGAAGTTCAAATAAACCTCTACTCTACATCCAACAGATACAATCTCACAACTTCCAAAATATCTTTTCAAACTTCAACCTCAGCCACATCTTTTCAAAAGAAAAGATCTTACATATATACACTATTACAATAGCTGATCAAGTTGGTGAATTAGGATTTCCTAATTACAATTAATTACATAATACCTTGCTAAGATACACATGGTACCTATAGTAAGTATACAAAAATTATATTTCAACAATTAAGGTCCAACATCTGTAATCCATGCTCGCTAACCATAATACATGCTATAACTCTGAAGTTGGCCCCAAATAGGTCTCCTCCAGATCACATGCCATAGGTGACATAACCACACTTTCCACAACTTTCTAAGATCATGAAATAGTATTGAATACATATTATGAAATGCCTTGATCTTGCATACACTGAATCTACTTCACTTGTAAGATACACTCAAAATAGAGAGACTAGCTCTGTCAAATTCCATAATCACAGTTTAGAAACTAGTCTTCACCAAAATATCTTTAACTCAACTAATATGCAATATTAAAACATGTGATCTTAGATATAAGATCACAAAACCTTCCTGTACATAAACCTTTTTTCTCTTGTCCTCAATCAACTGTAAACTGTAACCACTAGTCTGTTCTCTCTATAGAAACATATGTCAACATCAGTGCCAAAACATGAATTACAACGTCATTAGTAATCAATTCCAACATCAACCAACAATATCCCCCTTTGGTATTGATGGAAACATATGGAAAAATCCATCAACCCAAAAATTCTCTCATAGTAAAATCTTCTCAATATCCTCAACATCATCTCAATACAACTTTATATATATCCTCAACATCATCTCTATACAACTTTCTCAATATCCTCAATAATAATCTCTTCCCCATACAGTAGTATCTTTCAGTAATGATTTTCAGATAGTCTCTCTCCCCCTTTAACAATAATGGAAAAGGGTGCCATAAGTCATCAATTCTCTTCTATAAAGTCTCGATCAACCAGGTGCTAAATCACCCAAATATATTTTATAATATTCTAATGATCACTCAACCTGAGAAGTAGATCCATACATCAAGTATAGAAAATGATAGAGCTTTGAAAACCTCTGGACTGATGCATCCCCGCATCAATTAATTCTCACTGGGAGGGGCTTGCACCCCAAGTAGACCTTTGAGATACTCAAATGTCTCCTTTGGTAATGACTTTGTAAAGATGTCTACAATTTGTTCTTTTGTACTGACGTATTCCAACCCTATCTCTTTCTCTACTACCTTGTCTCTCAAAAAGTGATAATTAATAGAAATATGCTTTGTTTTAGAATGCATCACATGATTCTTTAACATATTTACTATACTAGTATTATTACAATGGATAACCATAGGTTCAAAAAAATTTATTCCAATATATTTCAACATTTGTTTCATCCAGAAAATCTGAGTGCAATTAATAGCAGCAACAACATACTCAGATTCAATAGTAGATTGAGCAATACAATCCTACTTCTTACTTAACCATGAAACTAACTTTTTCCCAATGAAAAATGTGCCTCCACTAGTACTCTTTTTGTCATCAATGTTTCCTTCCCAGTCAGCATCAATATAAGCATGTAGTTCAAAGTCATCATTCTTACCATACCATAATTCATATTTGAGTGTTACTTTCAGGTATTTAAATATTATTTTTACAGCAGTTGAATGCCTTCACACCTTGTTCTTCCAACTATCAAAATAGTTAGCACTTCTACTATGTTGAGTTGGGATTGTAGCAAGATTCTCCAGCTAGTCCTAAAGAATGACATATTATTATTGTAAAAAGAATTTTGAGATATTTTAAGAACACTAAGAACTATAGATTATGGTATTGTTTGCCAAATTTTCACAGAATGATTAAAATTGTCTTAGGTGGGGCTAAATGGGCTCACACAAGGGTTGAGCTTAGCCTAGGCAATTTTTAGAAGATCATGTTGGCTAGAACATTCTCTATGATTTTTCTAAGGTCTCTGTTTGCCCTAGCTTTCATGAAAAAATTGGCTAAGTGTAGGAACCCTAAGAGAATCCTTGAGTTAGCACACTGCATTCCTCATTTTTTGCCCTGCTAAATCAAGAAGGTCATGAAGTCTATCAGGTGTAAGCCTTTGATCCTAAGTAGAGTGTCTACCAAGGAAGCTGTTGAACCAAATAGATCTAATTTTGCCCTAGTAGCCTCTGATTTAGAGCTAGGTGGAAAGTCCAAAAAATGTTGCTCCCATGTCTTCTCCAATTCTTCTAAGGTACATAGAATCTTCAAAATTCTGCTCATCATTGATCCTCATAATCTAACTGTCACCTTTTAATCTGAAGTTGATCAAAATATGCATTTACCTTTATGAATCTATGCCCAAAAGCTTTTAAAAGTCTATAAGTTATGGGGTTGCTAGATGACTTAAGGTTAATTAGGCATGTGCACATTTATTTTCTCAGTCGGGTGATTGCACAAAAAAAATTAAGTCTACCCTTATATCTAGCGATCACGAGACTACCTTTAAACTTGCCTTAGTTGCCAAGTCTCGAGCTAAACCACCCAGCTAGCCTAAACTATCATGACCATGAGATAACCTAGTCGCTAGATCTCAGTGGTTAGACTAAATATTGCGAGACTAAAGCAAACCTAGAGTCACTAAGTCTCTAGATCTTAAAAAGTTAAAGGCAGTGGTGATAAAGGTGGGCCCCTTAATGCTAAGTCTCGTGAAGAAAAGAGAATATTCTAAAAACCTCAAGACTTAGCAAATTCTTTAGTTGGGTGATCTCCTAATGAAAATGGAATATTTGATATGCCTCTAAGATCAAGTGACAACCCTTCAGTTGCCAATTCACTGGATTTAAGTCAACAGTCAGCATAAATGTTTCTGAGACTTGGTGATAATGCTTTAGTCGAGTGATCTCCAGATGGATTAGGGTTTTCTAGTGACAAGGAGATTCATACAGTTGCTAGTTCGCTAGATTTTTTAGGGTTTCTAGATGAAGGATCTGTGAAGCAATCTAAGCCATCCATGCTATCAAGATCCATGGTTGTCTCTAAGTCTCAAGTAGAAAGTAGCATATTCGATTATGTCTCAAGACTTAGAGAATGCTTCAGTCTCCTAGTCTTGGAAAGAAAAAAAATATTCTTTAAGTACTCAGCAATCTCATGATAAGCCCTCAAATGTATTTAGTCTCACAGTCACTAGATAGGCATGGTCAAAGACTGACCCCTTTTAGAGACTCAGTGATTATAAGATTTTATAAAGGTAATGTGACTAGAGGAGATCTACGACTATAATGAATCAGATTTTTAGATCAATGGTTGACGTGATGGTGCTTTCCTAAAGCTACAAATGATTTAATTCTAAGTTATCATGCCAAGGAGACATGTCCTTGATGATGTCGAGTGGGCCTAGTAGGCAGAGGCAAAAAATAAAGTAAAAGTAATGGTTGAGATTAAATCTAGTTGAGATCTACAGTAGTCATGAAGTCTCAGAAAGAAAATTGAATATTCCAAAAGCTTGTACGACAATAAGAAATGCTCAGTTGCTAGGTCTCGAGATAAAGTGGAATATGCTTTGAGAGGTTCATGAGACTTGGTCACTAAAGGAATTTTGCTCTCAGTATCATGGTCGCTAGAAAGAAGGAGAGCCATGCATGACAAGAGAAACACATAGTCACGGGGTCGCTAAAAAATTAAAGGTCAAAAGGTCAAAGCTAAGATACGAGATGTTAAGATTGAATCTGATCAGATCTAATGGTAGTTACATAGTCTTGAGTAAATAATGATGTCATGCAAAGTTTTAAGAGACTGAGTGACAAAGGGAAAACCTAGTGTGGTCACGGGGTCGCTGAGTAATTCAAGTGGGGCTTGATAGATTATGAGACTCAGCGACCAAGGCTAGAATTTTAAGTGATATCTAATGGCCGTGACTTAAAGTTAAATAAAGTGCATAATCTGGACCATTGATCTAGTATAATGGCTAAAGAGAATATTTAGAGGGAGATTTGATGACCAAGATATAATGAGATACTAAGATTTTAAATCTTGATCGTAGATCTTCATAGTTGGTGCCACTGGGTAGCCCTTAGAGTTTAAATTCAAATATTTAAAAGCTTTCTAAGGTAGAAGACTATATTTTCAAGGACAAAGAGGCATTTGAAGGAAATCTTATCAACAACAAAGCAGTTATGAGTGACTTCTTAGCTTTCTAGCACATTAATGGAGGTGCAATGGCTATATCAAATTCAGAGAGATATTCTTGAGTGCATTGAAGGCTATTTAATAAATAGATTAGATAGATAAGGGTTTCTAGTTCCTTCTAGATGTATTTTTTATAACCCTAAGTCTACCTTGAACAATTTGATTGATTGACTCTCAAACCTGCATGTTTGGAGAGTTAGTATATATATGAGTCTTAGATTCATATTTGATAGTTTTTAGGATCTATGCAAGAATTCTTTGTAACATTCATTTGTTCCTATAGTTCTTCATGGTTGTAATCTCTCAGCTTGAAATATAATATATGTATGACTGAGTATTTGAAAGAGTTTTCTTGAGACACTTTGTTTTCATCTTCTTTCTAGTATCTGTGTATGACTTAAATGATTTGATAGGAAACTATAAGTGAGTTTTTCCAAAACTTCTTTGCTTCCCTATCTCATTTCTATACCTCTTGTTGGAGTGAATGTTGTCTATAGGTTCTATTGTGTGCTCTATTTTATGATTGTCATTATTGAGAGAAATCCTCTATCCCTTAATGATTTCATGTAAGAACCTCATTAGGAAACACTATTATAGACCTACTTAGGGAGTTGTAAATCACTGGTGAATCAAGTTTTTCTCTGCCTTGCTCTTAATCTTGTTATAATATATCATGCTTCAAGAAATTTTTTTTGGTGTATCACCTTTAGGATAGTTTGTTCCAAGTCATTTTATTTCAAGTAATATTTCTATCCTTTTTCCTAATTCAATTTACTTTCTGCAAGTCTTAAATAGCAAGCTAAGGTGATGAATCAAGAGGAACTAGCCTAGAATCTAGAGGTTTCTTTTCAGTTAGCAAAGGTCCCACACCTAGAGAAGATCCCAAGTTACATTAGAATTCTTAAATTTAGTCATTTAGCAAGGGTGCAAATTCTATGTGATAACATTTTTGGCACGTCTGGTGAGACTTATTATAAGAAGTCTATTTGGAATATTATGCTATCATTAGTATGCCAATTAGCATAGCTCAGGCCTGAGAAGAGTTTTCTTTTCAAACACAAGCATACTTGGCGACTCCACTGACTAAAGAAAAGGAAGACCAGTCTTGCCTGATAAAATTTATGAGAAAGATTTCTACTAGGAGCTCAAGGCCTACAAATTTTTTTGAGTTATAGCCACCAGCAAGAAGAGGAAGACTAGCTCAGAGAGCATCCCCTGCAACAAGAACTCAATCAAAACCTCCTGCTATAGAAGAAATACCTCAGCTATTACACTTTAGAAGAAGAGGGAGGTCACTTGGAAGACCACTACAAAGAAGTTTAGCTCAAATATTTGTTGTAGCTCAGCAAGCCCCAATGGCAAGACAACATACTTTTGTATCATTTAATCAGGGCAGTCCCTTGGATTTTTCCCAACATCATGATTTTCCCTTAGTAGCACTCAAGAGTTTTCCTAACTTCACTAGAGAGGGACAAACAACAAGTCATGAACATATAAGGGATGTGGCCAATATGTACAATGTTCATCACATCATAGAAGAGGATGTGGCCACCAAACTTCTTGCAGCCTCTTTCAAAGGTAAGGCTCTAGATTGGTTTAGGACCTTAACTATTTCTTCTATTAATTCTTGGGATATATTAGGTGAGTTACTAACTAGTCACTTTGAAGATAAGTTTGATCACCTATCCCTAGTTGAGCAACTAACCTCCATTAAAAGAGCTCCTCAAGAGAAAATGATTGACTTCAATAATAGATTCCTTAAAACATGGAATAGAATACCCATGTCAGTTAGACCTTCAGCTGACCATGCATTCCTTTATTTCTTGATGAGCTTAAACAGTGAAATTTTTGTCATGATCCAGTCTATGGGAGGAACTTCTTTACCCTAGGCCTTTGACATTGTTGTCAAGGAAAAAAAATGTTTAATCCAGGCTGGGAGAATAGCACGGAGACCACCCATGCCTATTTTTCCTAATATAGATCCAAACATGCCTTTCAGCATCCCTTCATTCACCCCTATACCCAAAATGGTGACACCTCCAACAAGCACTAGCTACAGAGAGTTCAAGGTAGAGCCTTCTCAAGAGCTACTTGAGTTGAGAAGTGCTAATCAGGAGATGAAGAATAGCCATCAAGAAATGAAGAAGCTTATGTAGACCATGAGCAATGAGTTGGTAAATATTAAAAAGTAGAATACAAACCAAGGTAGCAGATTTCCTTGTCAACAATAGGATCAGGGCACTAACCAAAATCAATATCAGAGACAAGGATCATCCTATCAATAGAGAAAACCTACATAGCAAGGAGGCTAACAAGGAAAAAAGTGGCAAAATTTCAATCAGAGGTCACAACAACCTTATAATCCAACACCTCTGAATTCTGATAATCCTAATAGAGAGATAGTCCCTAATCAAAATAACTTAACCACTAAGGGAGAATATTGTCCATCATGTGATTAGCCTCACAATCAGGCCATGTGCTTGAATTGGTTAAGAAATCAAACCTTAATGATAAAAAGTGCTATGATCCCACAATCAAAAATGTCTGCCAATGGTCAAGTACCTCAACAAGAAGCATAGTCAAATGAGATAGCTCTCTTTAATTGGGAGCAACAAAACTTCAATGGAGTAAATGGGGATGTCCCAGTATCAGCTAATACTAGGTCTAAAAGGATAGCTCAAGAAATGGAGCAAACTACTGATGAAACAAAGGCTACAACATCTACAAAAACATCTCATCCCTTTGTTCCTATTATAATAAAGAAGGATCCTACAATTCCATTCAAAGGAGATCAAGATCTAACTAAAAATAGTAAGCCTATCCTAACCAAGCCACATCAGAAGGTACATACTTTAGTGCCCTTCAACATAGTAGATAATATGAAGAAAATTAATGTTACTATGACTATGTGAGACTCTCTAGCTCTTCCAAGACAACCTAAGATTCTAAAGAAGGCTCTCATAGAGGCGGTAACTATTCCATAAGCTACAAAGGGTGCCGACAAACCAGTGTTAGTAAATGTTGATCAAGACATGCAGACTCCAATAAACAATATCATAGTTGATGCCAAACAAGGTAGGAACTTGAAGACTCCCCCTTTTTATGTCACTTTGATTATAGGGGATTCTCTTGTGCACAACTACATGGTTGACAGTGGTGCCACTAGTTTAGTAATGCCTAAGAAGGTAGTAGATCAATTAGGCTTAAAATATGAGCCTTTTCAAAAAAAGGTCACTCAATTGGATGGATCATCAGTGAGTATAGTAGGATTAGTCAAAGACACCAGTCTTATCTTACATGCTAGTCCTAACTTCTCAATCCTTTTGGATATCTACATAGTTGACCTCCCTATATATTTTTCCATGTGCCTATCTAGAGAGTTCACTACAAAGATAGGTGGATATCTATCCTTAGATTGGTCTCATATGCTCTTTCATACTAGATATGGTACTAAGGTCACCATAAAATCAGAGATGATTTTAGCCCATCACATAAAGCCATATGTCTCTAGTGTATCCCATGCAAGTTACCCAATAATGGATAGTGATGACTTCCCAACCATCATAGAGACTAGTACTAAAGTGGATGGAATCCCTAATGTCTACCTAGATGAGCTAGAAGTAGATAAAATCTCAGAGGCATAGAGTAATGTCATATGGGACACTGGCTTTGGAAATTATTTATTGCAGGAGGGAGGATCATTAGAGCCAGATCTGACTAAAACAATTGAAGAATCGACAAGTCAAGGTAGTGAGCTTTGGGATTTATACTTTGATGGTGCTAGATCTAGACATGGTGTTGGTGGAGGATCAATGCCGGTGTCTCCGAAAAATGAGAGGTATTACATTGCATTCAGATTTAGTTTTACTTGCACAAATAATACTGTTGAATATGAGAGCTTGATTAATGGCTTAGATTGGGCTAGAAAAAGAGGCATCAAGGATTTAAGAGTCTTTGGTGATAGTGAGCTAGTGGTTAACCAAGTAAGAGAGTTGAGTGTCACTAAGAATGATGTTTTAAAATCCTACAAATATAGAGTATGGGATGCAATAGAATACTTTAATGCTTTCAATATTAGTGTCATCCCTATAAAATTAAACCATTATGTAGATAGACTTGCTGCAATAGGATCTCAGTTTGATATCCTTGGGAATATTTCAAAAAAAAGGATCAGTAGCATGTCAAAATAGTGGTCAAGCCTTCTATTTTGGATAACAATGTTAACTGGAAAGTGTTCAACAATGATGAGTAATTTTTACAATTCTTGCTTGAAGAGGACATATTTTCAATTCATAATTAGGATAGACTAGGCTAGAATTATGGTGACTAGATAGGTCAATTGAAAACAAATAAGATTCCCAAAGGTTTGGTTACCTTAGAATCTATCTTTAATAAAGATGACCAAGTAAAAGGAAACAAAGCTGGCCTAGTAGTGCAACAAGAGCATTACACTGATTTAGAGCTAGAGCCAGGCAAGAACATAAAGTTTGGGAAGGTTAATACAAATTCAGAAAAGGAGGCTTATGCCAAATTATTCAAAGAGTACAGTGACATATTTGCTTGGAAATATGAAGACCTTAAGGGGTTCAATCCTGCATTGGCCCAACATACTATAGAGTTAGAATCAGATGCAAAACTAGTAAGACAAAAGCACAAGCCTGGAAATCCCAAGCTAGAGCCTATCATGCAAAAAGTTCTTAAATTAATAGAGAGCAGGATCATTTATCCTATCAAGGACACTAGTTGGGTATCTAACTTAGTTCCTGTAAGAAAAAAGAATGGAGAACTTAGGCTTTGTGTGGACTTTAGAGATCTAAATAGAGAATCTCTCAAGGATAGGCACCCTCTACCATCCGTTGAGTAGATTCTTCAATGTGTCTTTGGATCAGAGAGATTTTCACTGCTAGATGGTTACTCAGGGTATAACCAGATTTTGGTCAAAGAGGAAGACTAGTATAAAACTACATTCACTACTAAATGGGGCACAATGGCATATCAAAAGATTCCATTTGGCTTATCAAATGTAGGAGCTACATTTCAAAAGGCTACGAATATGGCCTTTAAGAGCCTAATGTATAAGATTGTCGTAGTTTATTTAGATGACATCACTGTCTATTCTAAACATGCATCAGATCACATAATACACCTTAGTAAAATATTTGAAAGGTGCATGGAGTTTGGAATCTCTCTCAACCCAAAGAAGTGTGTATTTTTTGTCCATGAGGGAAAACTATTAGGCTACATAGTATCTAAACAAGGAACTGCAATGGATCTAAAAAGAGTTGCAGCTATCCTAGAAGTACCCCTACCACATCATAAGAGGGTTCTGTAATCTTTTCTTGGTAGAATAAACTTTGTTAGAAGGTTCTTGCCTAATATAGCAAACTTGTTGAAACCTCTGACTACTATGTTAAAAAAGGGTATAGTCTTTGCATGGACTAAGGAGGGTAAAGATAGTTTCCAAGCAATAAAAGATGCATTACCAGAGGCTCCTGCCCTATTGAACCCTAATTTTAACAAAGACTTCATTCTATATGCCTATGGAGGATCAGAGGCTGTCTCTGCAATTTTAGTGCAAAAGAACAATGAAGGACTAGAATAGCCTATAGCCTTTTTTAGTAAGGGCTTAGAGGAATATGAACAAATGTAATCCTTCATGGAAAAACATGTGCTGGCTATTATCAAGAGCCTAAAGAAATTTAGACACTTGCTGACTCATAGCAAGGTGCATTTGAAAGTCACACACCCTAGTGTGAAGGAGTTCTTACTAAGAAAGGACTTGAATGAGAAAAGGGCAGGCTAGATAACTAAAGTCATGGAGTATGACATAGACATCCAAGTTACAAAACTAGTAAGAGGCCAAGGCATTTGTGAACAAATGACTGGTGACAAGTCCACCAAAGAGAAAGAATAAATAGATTTATCTCTGATAAATAGAGTTGAAGAACAAGATCGGACAAATGATTGGCTTCAAGATATGATTAATTTCTTGAAAACTAGTGAGTGTCCTGTTGGATTAAACACATCGAGGAGGAGATACTACAAACTTTAGTCCACACCTTTTATTTTGATAGAAGATGTGCTTTATAAGAAAGACCACAATGGAGTTCTTCTCAGATGTATTGGCTTAGAGTAGATAATAAACATCCTCAAAGAATTTCATGATGGATCTTTTGGAGGACACTTTTCCCCAAGGACCATTGCTATTAAGATCATGAGGGCTGGTTACTACTGGCCTACAATATTCAAAGATAGCCATAGCTATGTCAAAAAGTGTGTCAAGTGTGCCATGTTTGCAGGCAAAGAGAGATTAGTAGCTATGCCATTAAGGCTTATCAAAATAGATCACGCCTTCATCAAATGGGGCATAGACTTCATAGGCATGATTAATCCATCTTCTAGTGCAGGACATAAGTGGATCATAACTACTATAGATTATTTCACTAGATGGATAGAGGCTGTTGCTCTAAAGGAAGCTAATGAAAGTAAAGTGTTGAATTTTTATGATGACATTGTTCATAGATTTGGTATTCCTAATTCTATTGTTTCAGACAATGCATTGGATTTTACTAGATTGAAAGTTGTAGATTGGGCTATAAGAAATGGGATATATTTGAGTACCATCTCTAACTACTACCCATAGGGGAATGGACTCATAGAGTCTACTAACAAGAATCTCATCAGAATTATCAAAAAGACTCTATAGGATAACCAAAGGAATTGGCATTCAAAGTTAAAGGCAACACTGTGCTTAGACAGGATTACTCCTAAGAAGATCATTGGGAATTCTCCTTATATGCTTGTCTATGGAAAAGAAGCTAAGTTACCCATATCAACAGAGCTCCCATCACTAGACTTGGCTTCACAACTCATACTATTTGAAGAAAATGATCCCTTACAAGTCAGATATGCTCAACTTATGGAGCTTGAAGAAATCAGAAATAAAGCTATGAAAGAGATGGAGTACAAGTAGCTACATGTCAAAAGGAGCTTTGACAAAAGAGCCAAACAAAAAAGCTACAAGGTTCGAGACCTAGTACTTAAGTGGGATGAATTCAAATCTAGGCCAAGTAGACATAATAAGTTTGACTCCTTTTGGGGAGGGCCATTCATGATCACTAGACTCAGATAATACAATGCATTTCAGCTTTCCACTTTAGAAGGAGATCCTCTACCCATCACAGTGAATGGTTTTCATCTTAAACCTTGCTTTGATGCTAACCCAAGCTTGTAAATATTCCTAGCTTTTGTTTTTCTTTCTAGTATAGTTCCCCCTTTTTTTCAAAAAAGTGCTTGTGCACATTAGTCTAGTTCTTCCTTGTTTATACAGTTCCTTGTTTTAATTATTTTCTTTTCTCTGTCTTGCTCAATCATGCTATCCTCTCTTTTGAAAATTATATTGTGCTCATAATGTTATAAATGACTCTTTTCCTAATGGATTGCTTTAAGGCTACTAATCTCATATCTAGCAGGCAGATATACAGTAGAAATCACCAAGAATATTAGCCAAATTTTCACAGAATGATTAAAATTGTCTTAGGTGGGGCTAAGTGGGCTCCCACAAGGGTTGAGCTTAGCCTAGGAAAGTTTTAGAAGCTCATGTTGGCTAAAACACTCTCTATGATTTTTCTAAGGTCTCTGTTTGCCCTAGCTTTCATGAAAAAATTGGCTAAGTGTAGGAACCCTAAGAAAATCCTTGAGTTAGCACACTGCATTCCTCATTTTTCACCCTGCTAAATAAAAAAGGTCATGAATTCTATCAAGTGTAAGCCTTTGATCCTAAGTAGAGTGTCTACCAAGGAAGTTTCTGAACCAAACAAATCTAATTTTGCCCTAGCAGCCTATGATTTAGAGCCAGGCGAAAAACCCAAAAAATGTTACTCCCATGTCTTCTCCAATTCTTCTAAGGCACACAAAATCTTCAAAATTCCACTCACCATTGATCCTCATAATCTAACGGTCACCTTTTAATCTAAAGTTGATCAAAATATGCATTTACCTTTATGAATCTATGCCCAAAAACTTTTAAAAGTCTATTAGTCACAGGGTCACTAGATGACTTAAGGCTATTTAGGCATGTGCACATTTATTTGCTCAGTCAGGTGATCATGCAAAAAAAATTAAGTCTACCCTTATATCTAGTGATCATGAGACTGCCTTTAAACTTGCCTTAGTCACCAGGTCTCAAGCTAAACTGCCCAGCTAGCCTAAACTGTCACGACCACAAGATAACCTAGTCGCTAGATCTCAGTGGTTAGACTAACCATTGAAAATATAAAGCAAACCCATAGTCACTAAGTCTCTAGATCTTAAAAGGTTAAAGGTGGTGGTGATAAAGGTGGGCCCCTTATCACTGAGTCTCGCAAAGAAAAAAGAATATTCTAAAAAGCCTTGAGACTTAGCGAATTCTTCAGTCGGGTGATCTCCTAATGAAAATGGAATATTTGATATGCCCCTGAGATCAAACAATAACCCTTCAGTCACCAGTTTGCTAGATTTAAGTCAATAGTCAACACAAATGTTTCTAAGACTTGGTGACAATGCTTCAGTCAGGTGATCTCTAGATGGATTAGGGTTTTCTAGTGATAAGGAGATTCATACAGTCACTGGGTCACTGGATTTTGTAGGGTTTTCAGATGAAGGATTTGTGAAGCAATTTGAGCCATCCATGCTATCAGGATCCATGGTTGTCTCTAAGTCTCATGAAGAAAGTAGCATATTTGATTATGTCTCAAGACCTAGAGAATGCTTCAGTCTCCCAGTCTCGAAAAGAAAAAAACTATTCTTTAAGTACTCAGTGATCTTACGCCAAGCCTTCAAATTCATTTAGTCTCAAAGTCGCTAGATAGGCATGGTCAAAGATTGAACCCTTTCAGAGACTCAGTGACTGTAAGATTTTATAAAGGTAAAGTGACTAGACGAGATCTATGGCTACGATGAATCAGATTTTTAGATCCATGGTTGACGTGATGGTGCTATCCTAAATTTGCAAGTGATTTAAATCTAAGTTATCATGCCGAGGAGACATGTGTCCCTGATGATGTCAAGTGGGCCTAGTAGTCAGAGGCAAAAAATAAACTAATAGTAATGGCTGAGATTAAATCTAGTTGAGATCTACGGTAGTCATGAAGTCCCAAAAAGAAAATGGAATATTCCAAAAGCTTGTGCGACAATGAGAAATGCTCAGTTGCTAGGTATCAAGATAAAGTGGATTATGCTTTGAGAGGTTCATGAGACTTGGTGACTAAAGGAAGTTTTCTCTCAGTCTCAGGGTTTCTAGAAAGAAGGAGAACATTGCGCGATAAGAGAAACACACAGTCGCAAGGTTGATAGAAAATTAAAGGTCAAAAGGTCAAAAGGTCAAAGCTAAGATACAAGAAATTAAGTTTAAATCTGATCAAATCTAATGGTAGTCATGTAGTCTCAAGTAAATAATGATGTCATGCAAAGTTTTAAGAGACTGAGTGACTAAGGGAAAACCTAGCGTGGTCATGGGGTCACTGAGGAATTCAAATGGGGCTTGATAGATTATGAGACTTAGCAACCAAGGCTAGAATTTTAAGTTATATCTAACGGTCGTGACTTAAAGTTAAATAAAGTACATAATCTGGACTGTTGATCTAGTATAACAAGTAAAGAGAAGATTAGAGGGACATCTGATGGACAAGATATAATCAAAGACTAAGATTTTAAATCTTGGCTGTAGATCTTCATATTTGATGCCACTGGGTAGCCGTTAGAGTTTAAATTCAAATATTTAAAAGCTTTCTAAGGTAGAAGACAGTATTTTCAAGGACAAAGAGGTAGTTGAAGGAAATCTGATTGATAGTAGAGTAGTTATGAGTGATTTCTCATCTTTCTAGGATATTAATGGAGGTGCAGAGGCTATTGCAATGGCTATATCAGATTCATAGAGATATTCTTGAGTGCATTAAAGGCTTTTTAATGAATAGATCAGATAGATAAGGGTTTCTAGTTCCGTCTAGATGTATTTTTTATAACCCTAATTCTATCTTGAATAATTTGATTGACTGACTCTCAGACCTGTGTGTTTGGAGAGTTAGTATATATATGAGTCTTAGATTCATATTTGATATTTTTTAGGATCTATACGAGAATTCTTTGTAACATTCATTTGTTCCTATAGTTCTTCATGGTTGTAATCTCTCATGCTTGAAATATAATATATGTATGACTGAGTATTTGAAAGAGTTTTCTTGAGACACTTTGTTTTCCTCTTCTTTCTAGTATCTGTGTATGACTTAAATGATTTGATAGGAAACTATAAGTGAGTTTTGGCAAAACTTCTTTGCTTCCCTATCTCATTTCTATACCTCTTGTTGGAGTGAATGTTGTCTATAGGTTCTAGTGTGTGCTCTATTTTATGATTGTCATTATTGAGAGAAATCCTCTATCCCTTAACGATTTCATGTAAGAACCTCATTAGGAAACATTGTTATAGACCTATTTAAGGAGTTGTAAATCACTGGTGAATCAATTTTTTCTCTACCATTCTCTTAATCTTGTTATAATATATCATGCTTCAAGAAAAACTTTCAGTGTATCACCTTTAGGATAGTTTGTTCCAAGTCATTTTTTTTCAAGCAATCTTTCTATCCCTTTTCCTAATCTAGTTTACTTTTTGCAAGTCTTAAATAGCAAGCTAAGGTGATGAATCAAGAGGAACCGACCAATAATCTAGATGTTTCTTCTTAGTTAGCAAAGGTCCCACACCTAGAGAAGATCCCAAGTTACACTAGAATTCTTAAATTTAGTCATTTAGCAAGGGTGCAAATTCTATGTGATAACAGGTACAAGAAAGAAGGTAAATTTGAATTGAAGGTTTACATAGATGTTGATTGGGCTAGGAACATTGATGACAGAAAGAGCACTACTAGTGGAGCATTCTTTGTGGGAGAAAAAATAGTCACTTGAATCAGTAAGAACCAAGGATGCATCTCTCAGTCAACTGCAGAAGTAGAATATGTTGCTTTTGCTAGAAACTATTCAAATATTACATGGATAAAACAAAATTTGAAAGGTATGAATGAAGAGATCAATAACCCACTGATAATATATTGTGATAATACTAGTGTTGTTAATATTTCAAAGAACCATGTAATGCATGCAAAGATAAAGAATATATCTATAAAGTAACATTACCTAAGGGAAAAAGTATAAGAAAAGAAATTTCTATTAGAATATGTACAATCAAAGGAGCAACTAGCTAACATATTCACAAAACTCCTACCAAAGGATACATTTGAGTACTTGAAAATAAACTAGGGGTTCATCCCTAATCTATAGGTCACTAAGCTAACTAGGAGGTTGCATCAACCTACACATTATCATAATATCAAAAATGTTGATGTAAACTAGGAAGTGGACTGACATTGTATATCAGTACATGCAAGGTACTTGATCTAAACTACCAGAGATATTTTTGGCTACTGAAGAGTTGTATATTTATTTTTGGCATTGTTGTGAAAGGGAGAGAGATTGATTGAATTAAATATCTATCTAGCAAAGGGAAAGAAGACTTAGGGAGAGACATCAAAATGACATATCTATCTAGAGAAAGAGAGAGAAGACTCAAGAATAGATGAGTCAAATTTGTAAGGAGAGTCTGCATGGTAAATTTTCTATGTAGTGATTAAACATATTATGTACAAGCTAGGGAGAGCTAAAATTTTTTTACATTCAGAGTTATAGAAAAAACGTTTGGTATTCTATGGCATGTTTCATATTGTATATTTCATATTATGTTTCCATCAATGCCAAAGGGAGAGATTGACGAACTATAACTGATTGAATACTTGAAAATGATAAGTTGATGATCACTGAGCTACTAATGTGATGAAAGGCATTAAATTAGTTAATGTATTGTCATTTATGTCAACTTGTTCTAAATTTATTTTGATTATCACATTGTTTACAAATAGTTAGTATGATTTGAAGATCCTGATCAAACAAAGTTTATGTGGTTGGTAACTGAAGAGTTATGTATACACTAAGAAATAGTGAACACTGAGTAAACAAAGTGTATATCAAGTGTAGTGTTAACCAAGCAAGGTACTACCAACACATCAATGTATTGATTGAGAAACAAGAAATTGAAGGCTGACTATATGTTGAGCTATAAATTTTATGATTTTGAGGTAATTGATAAAGTTTTTTATGATGAATATGTTTTATTATGTTGGAATTGAATGTTGTTGTCAATTGTGTTTTATCACCGATGTCAACATATGTTTTACAGAGAGAACATACTAGTGATTATAGTGAATAGATAGCGTACCACTTATTGAGGATGAGCCAATAGAGGTTTATATAAAGTAAGGTGTTGTGATATTATATATAAGATTAAATTTTGTTATGTTTCATATTGGTGAAGTTATAGATGATTTGGTGAAGACTGGTTACTAGACTATGATAGTAGAGATTGACAAAGTTAGTTGCTATATTTTTAGTATATCATCTATGCAAGATGGATTCAGCGTATGTGAGCTTAAGGGATGGCTTATGACATGTTGATGAATTTTTTATGATCTTAGCAAGGCATGGGAATCATGGTGATGTTAGCTATGACGTGTGTTCTGGAGGATACCTATTAGGGCTGACTTTAAAAGTTGTAGCATGTTGTATTATTAATTATGAATTATGGAAGCCTAATATGCCAACCTAATTATATATTTTAATAGGATATAAATGTAATATCTTTTCATTTGAAAAGGTGTGGTAGAGAGACATTGTGGATGTAGAGAGTGCTAGTGTTTGAAAAGATGTTTTCAAAGATTAAAGAGTATATCAAATGGATGTAGAGCGTAGGATTATTGTTATACTTCATTTGAACTGACCAAGAAAAGATAGTTGCTATCTAATAGTTCATTATTGTGTATAATCCTATACACTTATGTTAGAAACATTCATTCTGGAGGTGGACATAACCTTCTTTGGGTAGTGAGCCTAGACAGTGAGCCTACATAATGACTCCTAACATAGTTTGTCCTTTAACAGGTACTATGTATTGTAATGTTTCAATAAGCTCCTAATAGGGCTAAATCTTCTAACAGGGATACTATAATCTCATTACATCATTTTTGGGTGCTAATTCCCACCATGATTTTACCTTTAACATGGTTTCCTTAACAACAAAATATTTTGTTATTGTGTTGGTATTTATTGTGTTATCTTTTGTTTGTAGTAGCTGTAAATAACGATCAAAGTTTAATAATCTATCATAAAACTGATTCAGCACCCAGGCCCCCCCCCTCTTAGTTGTCTTTGTGGAATTTTATTCCTAACAATTGGTATCAGAGCTACTATTCCTTAGAGAGAAAGTTTAACAACTTGAAATGATCTTGGAGATGGCATACTTTAGGAAGGATAGTCCAAAATTTGATCCAGAAAACTTTGACAGTTGGAAGAACAAGATACGAACACATTTTCTATGTTTGGGTATTGAATTATGGATAATCACAAAGATTGAGGTAGCCATGAAGGCTGGGGATGAATTAGACAAAGCATCTAAAGAAGAAAAGAAAGTATTTTCTGCTCACATGATCGCAAGGGAAGCACGTATCATCTCATTATCTAAAGGAGAATTTACTGAGGTGAAAGATCTGGATTCAACACATAAGATTTTGGTAAGGTTAGAAGCACTATATGAAGGAGAAAAGTTTAAAAAGAAGGAAAATTTGCAGAACTAGAAAACAAGGATGGAAAACCTAAAAATGAAAGATGATGAAAATATTAGGGCATATGTTTAGAGAGTTACTTAGGTTGTGATTGGAATTAAAAATTTTGGAGGCACTTATGAAGAAGAAGAGGTTATTGCAAATATTCTTAGATCATTGACACCTATGTAAAAAATGAAATTTCAAGCTATAAAGGATATTATACCATTGAATCAGAACTTTAACAGAGAAATGTTGATTACAAAGCTAACTAATTTTGAAATTGCAGAGATGGGAGATTCTTTACCTAGGGTTGAGACAACATTTAAGGCATTGGCACACAAGAAGACATTAACTAAAATGTTGAGCACTAGCAGTGGAAATATGAAGGAAGAACTTGGTGAGTATGTTGATGAATGGGAAAAGATTCAAGAGCAAGAAAGAAAGCTAGATGGGATTGTTTCACTGATCACTAGAAGAGAAAGAAGAGGTAAGGGTAAGTTTTAATGAAAATCACCTTTAAAATGTTTTTCATGTAATAAGATTAGTCACTTTGCATCTAGATGTCTTACAAGAGTTCATAAACATAAATCTAAGTTTTTCAAGCCTAAGTATTCAAAAGATAAGGATAGTTATTATACTACTGAAGGTGTATCTGATGATGATTATGAGAATGAGGAAATTGGATTTATTGCTATTAAAGATGAGAAACCATTACATGAGGAAAAATATTTAGTGTCACATGTTGATAAGAAATCTGAATGGGTTATAGATAGTGGTTATTCACATCATATGACTGGAGATAGAAACAAATTTGTTAAATTAACCAAGTATGATGGTGCTGTTGTGAGATTTGGAGACAATGTTCCTAAGTTTATCATTGGAGTAGGATCTATTTCTTTGGATGGAAAGACTAATACTGAAAATGTACTACTTGTTGATGGACTTAAGCACAATTTGTTGAGTGTTAGATAGCTAATGGACAAGGGTTGTCAATTGAAATTTATTGATGGGAAATGTTTTATCAAAGGTAAACTAGGAAACTTGATTGTAACTGGTACTAAATCTAGAGGTAATGTATTTGACTTAAATACATCTGAGGCTTCTTTCTTTGTTGCTAAGGTAGATGATAGTTGGTTATGACACATAAGATTTTGTCATGTGAATTTTGATAATATTATGCAGGCTAGTATGGCTAATGTAGTGAGAGATTTATCTAAAATCATGAAACCATCTAACACTATGTGTAGATAGTGTGTTATGGGAAAGAAAACTAGAAGTAGTTACAAAAGAAAAGCATATTCAACAAAAAGAAAGTTAGATCTAGTGCATACAGATCTATGTGGACCTACAAGGATAAAATCATATTATGGTGAAAGGTACTTTATACTCTTTGTTGATGAATTTTCCAGAATGATGTGGATTACTTACTTGAGAGAGAAATCAGAAGTATTTGAGAAATTCAAGATAGTCAAAGAAAAAGTAGAGAATGAATCAGGTTTAAAGATAAAATGTTTGAGATCAAACAAAGGTGGAAAATTTACTTCAGATCTATTCAATTCATATTGTGAAGAGCATGGAATACACAAATAGACATCTGCTCCTAGAAATCCACAATAGAATGGGATAACAAAGTGAAGAAACAAAACAATTATTGATGCTGCTAGGACAATGTTGCTGGAAGGTAACATTTCACATGTACATTGGAGAGAAGTTGTTGGGATAGTTGTATATACATTGAACAAAATACAAATTATGGAAGGTACAAGTAAGACCCCTTATGAATTATGGTTTGATCATGCTCCTACTATAAAATATTTTAGAATATTTGGTAGTAAATGTTATATCAAAGGAGATGATGAAATAGGGAAGATTGATTCTAGAAGTGATGAAGGGATTTTTCTTGGATATTCCACTAAGAGTAAGGCATATAAATGTTTTAACTTAAGACTGAGAAAGATGGTTGAAAGAAATAATGTAAAGATAGATTAAAAGTCTCAGATATAGGAAAGAATACATGATTGTTATCAAAACATAGAGATCACGGAAGTTGCTGCTACAAAAGAAGAAGAACTAACTAAGAATGATTGTGAAAATGACATATGTGATGACGATTCAAATGAAACTACTAAGACTTCTAAGACTCCAAGGTATGTAAAGAGGAACCATCTTGAAAATCAAATTATTGGAGATGCAAGTAAAGGTATGATGAATAGATCAAAGATAAGAGAAGAAATTTTCTTAATTTCACAAGTTGAACCAAAGACTATTGATGAAGCTTGTAGAGATGAATCTTGGACAAAGGCTATGCAAGAAGAATTAGAACATATAAACAAAAATAATACATGGAAATTGGTTCCTAGACCTAAAGACAAAGATGCGATAGGAACTAAGTGGGTTTTTAGACACAAAATGAATGAAGAAGGAGTTGTTGTAAGAAATAAGGCAAGATTGGTTTGCAAGGGCTACTTGCAACAAGAAGGCATAGATTTTGAAGAAACATTGGATCTTGTTGCATGGTTGGAAGCTGTGAGATTTTTTTTTGGCTTATGTTGCACATAAAGAATTCAAGGTATATCAAATGGATGTAAAATATGCATTCTTGAATGGAGAACTAGAAGAGGAAGTATACATAGAACAACCTGATGGATTTCCTATGACAAAAGATGAAGACATGGTATGTAAGTTGAAGAAGGAAATATCAAGGAAAAAAAATGACCACTAATGATGATACTAAGAGTATTTTTTAGATGAAGTATAGATCAATGATTGATGGATTACAATATCTAACACATTCCATGCCAGATATTGCTAATGTTTTTGGAATTGTTTCTAGATATTAGGTTGATCATAAAGAGACACACTTGGCTACAGTGAAGATGATATTCAGATATTTGAAAGGAGCACTAGAATATAGCTTATGGTATGCAAAATTTGATGACTTTGAATTACATTCTTATGCAGATGCTGATTGGGTAGGAAACATTGATGACAAAAAGAGTACTAGTGGAGGTGCATTTTTCCTTGAGAAAAGGTTAGTTTCATGGTTGAGTAAAAAGAAGGATTGTATTGCACAATCTACTACTAAATCTGAGTATGTTGTTGTTGCTCTTAATTGCACTTAGATTGTTTGGATGAAACAAATTCTAAAATATATAAGTATAAATTTTTTTGAACCTATTGTTATCCATTGTGATAACACTAGTACAATGAATATGTTAAAGAATCTTGTGATGCATTCTTAAAAAAATCACATTTCTATTAATTATAACTTTTTGAGAGACAAGGTAGCAAAGAAAGAGATAAGGTTGGAGTATGTTAACACTAAAGAATATATTGCTGACATTTTTATAAAGTCATTGCCAAAGGAGACCTTTGAGTATCTTAGAGGTACACTTGGGGTATAGGACCCTCCTAGTGTGAATTAATTGATGCAAGGATGCATCAGTCCAGAGGTTCTTAGAGCTCTATCATTTTTTGGACTTGATGTATGGATATACTCCTCAGTGGGAGTGATCGTTGGTAAACACATAATATATCTAGGTGATCTTGAACATGATTGTTGGAGAATTTTTTATGACAACATTCTATTTAAAGAATCTAGGCCATCTTGGAATCCCTAGAGATGAGGATGCAACAAGCTATGAATGGCTTGACCTAACCCTAGAAGAACTAGAAGACAAAATACCAATTTTGACCCTTCAGGTGGTGGGAAGACAAAATCTTGATGACTCATTAGAGTAGATCTTTCATATCTTTGAAAACTGGAACCTTTGTCAAAAAATATTCTTGATAACTACATGGAGTTATTGCAAGACATAATATCAATATTTTTTATAGTTATCATCCATGTGTTCAGAGATAAGGTACTAGATGTCCTTAAGTTCTTTATCCAGTATGTCGAGGTCAACTGTTGTAGGATTTTTCTTCTTGGGTTTTGTAAGAACATCCCATGCATCCATCTCTTCATATGTTGGCCATTAAAACTCTAAACATTCTATAGCTCTATCTTTTTCCTCTCCCATCTGACATTTGCTATTATCTTGACATTTATAACAAACTTGAGAAAGTCTACTTCTGCCTTGAATGCTTTATCTAATGTCTTATTAAAAACATCCATTTCTAGACTACCTTATTTATCCTTCCTCTCTGTCCTGACTATAACATCTCCTTAGCACCTTACCACTCCAATGAATTGACCCATAACATAAGATTGATTCATCAACTGCCTCTAAATTTTTGAAATAAAGTCATCACTTGAAACCCTAAGAAACAAATTTAAATATTTGAAACATCTTCTATATCGACCAAAAGGTGGAAAGCATATAAATCAGTTGGCTTAGATTTAAACTTGGTTGATCTTTAAAACATTGTTATCGTGTTCTTCTAAGTCTTATTTTGTCTTTGAGCTCAGATCTGATCTGGACATGTGTTGGCCTGTCGTAATATCATCAGAGAAAAAGGTAGAAGATTTTCCCTTAGTGAGATTATGACAATCTTTGATTCTATCTTTGCTTCTGCATCAATGGTTCAAATTTATCTATTATATCTTTATCCAGCTTTTAATTTAACCTTAGCTAGTCATATTTCATTTAGAGACCTAGCAATTGAAGGAAAATCTCTAAGTTGTTGAACATTTTGGCTTTGTAGGATATTGTCTCGAGACTTAGCAACTACCCTTAGATCTTTTAATCTAACAACTCATATAAAGTCTCTCATACTTTAATTTCTCTTTTAAATCTATTACAAGACTTAGTGACTATAGTCTATATCTAAGTCACTAGATATTTCTTGACTTTTCAACTTTCTCTAGCAACTCAGCACTAACCGTAAGATCTTCATCAACCAACAGTCTTGATTTTATCCTTTTCAACCTAGGGACCACTGACATCACTAGTGACACATGTCACCATCGCTTGATGGCTTATGCATTAGATCCTGAGCACTTTTCCTTTAAGTCATCAAGCCTACCATTGGATCTTTTCAAACTTGACTACACTTTAACTACCTTTCATTTCCTAAGACCATGATGTCACCTCTACTACATATCACCATGGCTTAATGACTTGATCATTAGATCTCATGCATCTTTTCTTTAAGCCTTTAAGTCAACCATAGGATCTTCTATAACTTTCTCACCATTTAACTATTTCCTAGTCCTTGGCCCTTAACCTGACTTTAACTAGAGACTTAGCGACTGAGAAAATAATCTAATTTTCTTTCATAGTAGTCAGTGAGTCTCATAAATCTTCTTCAAATATTTTGGAGACTACACAACCAAGACATTTTGGGGAGTCGCTTAACAAAATGGAAAATTCCAAAAGCTTTTTGAGATCACGTGACTGGCTTGAAATCGATAAAAGTACATGCTTTAAAATTTTTTAAGTGATTTGAAAAAGGTAAATTAAAAATAGAACCCAACTAAGCATTTCTAGGGATTTTTTCATTTTTTGATCAAGATGACCTAGAGACCTAGGTTTTTTCATACATTTTATCATTTTTTAGTCTTGGGGATGACAATTTTGTAGGAATTTTTTGATAGTATTAGATAGATTTCAGCATTTTAAGGCATACAAAACTACTGAGACTCAAAAATTTTAAATAGAAAGTTTTTCAAAACTGGGAAAGCTAACAACAATTGCTCTTTCTAAGAATGCTTAAATGCAATTTTATAGCAAGAACCATAAATCTCTGGGAGGCAGACCATGCTAAGAAACCTACTATAGAAAAGAAGCACACGACAGGAAGGGAAACACACCTATACATATATTACAGAACTTACTTTGCATGGAAAGCAAGAATTTTAATTGAAAAAAGGTTTCAAGAATTGTTCATGCACTGGAAATTCAAAAATTTCTCCATCCGTGTTCTTCAACAAATATGAATCTTTCCCAAAGCTCTGATGAACTATAAAAGGACCAAGACATAATGATTCAAATTTTTTATGCTTCCCCTTATCTTCAGATCTCACATTGCATTGAAGCACTAGGTCATCAGGCTGGAATTTTATGGTATAGGCTCTTTTATCAAACAAATACTTCGTTTTATGTTACAATTTAATGTTATCCTTTTGACTATACCTTATGGTTTCATCCAATTCCACCAGTTGTACCATTTTATCTTGCATTGGCTCTGAACAATCTAACTCTTCATCTTGAATAAATTTGTAAACTAGAAGCAAATTGTTCTCTGGCAATCTAGACTATAGACCATAAACCAATTCAAAAAGATATTTCCCTATTTCCCTTTTTACAGTAATTCTATCAGCCCATAAAGCCAGTTTTAGCTTTGAGTGCCAAGCTCTCTTGTTCTTCTCTAAAGTCTTTTTCAAAATCTTCAGGATACTTTTGTTACTTGATTCAGCTTGTCCATTTACTTGTGGATGATATGGAGAAGAGTATGACATCATAATCCCATACTCATTGCATAAATCTTTGAGTTCATCAGACCTAAAGTACATTGCATTATCTGTGATCAATTTCATGGGAACTCCAAATCTAGTTATAATATTTTCAAGTAGAAAATCAATTACTGCTTTACTAGTTACTTTCTTGGTAGGGATAGCTTCTATCCACTTTGTAAAATAATCTATTGCCACTAGTATCCAATTGTGTCCACCACTAGATTAATCTACAAATTATCCAATGAAATAAATTCCCGACATAGCAAAAGGGGCTTGAACAGCTACTAGATTCAATGACAAGCCACCATAGTACTTTAATTTGGAAGCAAATTTTTGGCATGCTTCACATTTTTTTACAAACTAGAAAGAATCCTTAAACAAATAGGGCCAAAAGTAACCATCTCTCAAAATTTTATGAGCAGTGGTCTTAGCAGAGTAATGTCCTCCACATACACCTACATGCATTTCTTTTGAAACCTTCTCAACTTGGTGTTTATCAAGGTATAATAGTAATACACCATTTCTATCCTTCCAACACAAATCTCCTTGTACTAAAGCATATCTCTGAGCTTGTAACCTAAGAGCTCTCTTATGATTTTTAGTCATGCTTTCAGGGCATTTAGCATTAAAATACACAATATTAGCATAATAGGGTTTTCATTCAATACTTTTTATGTTAAATCTTGTGTACTTGCACTATTTACTTGAACTAGGTCCATATTTTCTTCAGTCATTAATTTTTCTATACCTAATCCTCTTACCAATTTGGTAATTCTAGTTATCCATTTACACCTTTTTCCAGTGACTTTTGACTGTGTAAGAACATCTTTACTGCTACATGGGGTACATATGCAATTATTTTTGCACAAACCAAATAAGGCCTAAATGATTTATTGCTTTTACCAAGGCGTATGCTTGTTTCTTCATGATTTCATAATTTAATTCAATAGCTTGGAGGGATTTACTAAAAATTACTATCGGATGCTCAAAACCCTCATCATCCTTTTGTAATAACACACCAACAATTGTATGTAAAGAGGCAAAAGAAAATAGTGAGAAAGGATTACTATAATCAAGATATTTTGAAATAGGTTCTTCTTGGACCATCTTCTTGATTTTCTCAAAAGTTGTCTGAGCTTCTTCAGTCCACTAGAACTTTGCATCTTTTTTCAACAATTTTATTATTGGCTTTACAATCTCTACAAAGTTAGCAATAAATCTTCTCACAAAACTAATCTTTCCTAAAAAAGATTACACACCTTTGATATTCTTGGGAGGAGTGACCTTCTGAATTTCTTCTATTCTCTCTGGGTCAATTCTCACTCCCTCTTTTGATACTATATGGCCTAACAACTTTCCTTCTATTATCGTAAAATGACACTTCTTGGGATTTAATGAGACACCATATTCTAGAGCCTTATTAAAAAATTTCTCTAAATGATTACAATGGTCTTCTTCTTTCTTTGAATATGATGTCATATCATCTTGATAAACAACCGTAAATAAGTCAATAAAAACTTTAAATGCAACATCCATGGCTCTCTAAAATGTTTCCCCTATAATTCTAAGACTAAAGGGCACTCTAACATATACATAGGTTCCTCATGGAGTGGTAAATACAGTCTTAAACTATTCTGATTCCTTTACTAACACCTAGTTGTATCCTAAAAAACCATCCATCATTGATAACAATTCACAACTAGTAACTTAATGCAATATTTCCTCCATGTTAGGCAAAGAGTAGTTGTCTTTTAAAGATTCAACATTTAAATTTCCAAAATCAACATAAATCCTTATGTCACCATTCTTTTTTCTTACCAGGACCAAATTAGAAACCCAAGTTGAATGTCTTATTGGTTGAATAATCCCTCCATCACTCAACTTGACTAACTCTTGTTCCATTTTGGAGTCCAGTAATGGGTTGATTGGTCTTTTCTTTTGTCTGAATGGCTTTGTGTCTTTTTTAAATGGGATCTCATACTGGAAAAGGTTCCCCCTATAAGCTTTCAAATCTTCATATGACCATGAAAACACATGCTTATGTTTTCTTAATAATTTTATCAAATTAGACCTAACATGGGAGTCTAACTTCTTTCCAATATACAACATTTGAGGTGTGGTTTCTGATCCCAAATTCACTTCTTCTAAATCTTCTATTCTAACATTGCTGACTTTTAATGAATGATCATCCTAATTACTATGCAATGCTTCTAACTTTTTTAGTCCTTTGGGAATGTGATTGGAACTTACTTGAATAACTTCATTTCCCAAAACCATATCTTTATTATCAACTACCTCAACTAAAGCATTGCAATCTATATGCTGGTCTTCATAGTTGTCAAGGCATTAAATGAATCTAAGAATATCTTGATCATCTTCAAAAAAATTCTAGTTGTAAATGTTATACACTAAATTTTGCACCTAGTCAAGTGCTTGAGCCTGCAAATCTAGTATAACATGGGAATCTCTTTTAGGTTGTGGGACCTTTGCTAACTAAAGAGAAGCCTCCAAATTCTAGGTTGGTTCCTCTTGGATAATCACCAAATTTGCTCAATGACATGAAAAGTAAACTTGGAAGGGAAATAGTTAGAAGGATAATTGAAAGGAAATAACTGAAGAGCAAACTATCCTACTAGGTGATGCACCAAAGATGACTTGAATCTTGATACAGTGATCAAAACTAGCATGAAACCTTGAATCTAATAGAACACAACTCTCTAGATAGGCTTGTATAAGTATTTCATAGGAAGGTCTGAGATAAACAGAGGCTATTGAAGGAAAGAGAAGATTTCATAAGCATTAACATATTCACTATGAATAAACATAGACTATGACCTGCAAAAAACAATCCACTTCAGAAAATAGGCATAGGAATGAGACAAAATGAGAAGGGATTGAACAATATCCACAAGATCATCTAAATCAAATCAAACATAGTAGTGCACAAAGATGCAAAAAGAAAGAAGCCTTAGGAACTCCAAAATATCTCTAAAAACAATCACTAAATCATTCATCAATATGAGAAAATACAAACAAGAATACTTGAGGACAGAAGGAATGTCACAATAAGCCTTTGTAATATCTATAACTTCAATGAGAAAAATTACAACAAGATGAAAACCTGAGGGCATAAAAGATGCCACAGAAAATTTTGAACTAGCTAAAAAATTCCTAATCTTTAAGAGGTCTAAACTAATTATATACATCCTCCTCTAGCATGCAGGCTCAGGAGGAAATCCATCCACTTGAATTTTAGGGCAGAATTAGAGTTTAAAAGATATCTGAGAAGAGATTAAAAACCCTAGAAAGATCAAATTTGCCCATTAATGCTTATAGAAATATCCCTAAAGATCAGATGCAGTCATGAATGCATCTTGAATACTATTATTTGGATCATGAATTCAATCCAACAGATTAGATCGAGCTCAGCTACCCACTTGCAACTTGGAATGTCTCCATTTTCACAAAAACCCTTGCAAATCTGATTCAAAAATTTGAATTTGAATAAAAACAACTATAGATGGTGTGGGGACTCTCATCCTTGGTCGAGGTTTGATATTTAATCAAATTCAATATGTATTCATTGATCTTCCTTTATCTTTTATATTTGTCTATGCTCAGAATCTGACTTTGAACAGATGGAAGCTAGACGTAATGGCTTAAAGAATAGATCTCGATCACTTTTCCTATAAGCTATTATGTGAGCCGTTAGATCTTCCTTTATCTATTTTGTCTTTACTTTACGCTTAGCTGATCTGGATCAATGGTTGATATTAAAAAAATTATCTAACTTTATAACACAGTCGTAGATCTTCTTTAAGTTATCTATGCTCTGAGCTTAGATCTGATCTTAGCCACACGTTAGCATGGCTTAATGGCTTAACCATTAGATGTCAAGCACTCTATCTATAAGTCATCATGTCAACTATTAGATCCTTTTAAACATGACGTTCCTTTACTTTATCTTCTCATTTGGAGACTAGGTGACTACCATAGATCAACGTAATCAATGGTTAAGATTAAAACCCATCATTACATTTACCTTTCCTTTTGGAGACCTGGAAACTAAAGTTATATCTCATAGTTGCTAAAATTTTTAGAATATTCCCTTTTCCTTTAGAGACTAAGAGACTAACGTAGATCTACTCCTGATTGTATCTTGACCACCCATTTCTTCCCTTTTACCTCTTTGCACTGACCCCAGGCTCGTGACATCATTTGTGCCACATGTCATCACTACTTAATGACTTAATTGGTAGATCTTGAGCACTTTCTCTATAAGCCATTACATGAGCTGTTAGATAAAAAAGAACTTGATTATTCTTTACCTTTTGCTTTGAAATTCAGAGATCACACAACTAAAGGGAAACTCATGGTTTCTTAAGCATTTAGAATATTCATTCTTCTTTGTGCGACCGAGAGACTTGAAAGAAAAGGAAAAAGTACACATCATTAATAATATTTTAAGTGACCCAATAAAGTAACTTAAAAATAGAAATAGACACAACCAAGCTAGGGTTTTTTCATGATTTTCAAAGGGTTTTGAACTTAGGCCTTTTGCATGAGCTAGGGTTTAAAACCAGTGACTAAAATAATTGCATGGAGAAAAATCTAACCAAGGAAACATGTAAAATTCATATAGGCTGGGCTCTACCCTTATGGGAGCCTCATTTTACTCCACCTGTGGCCAAATTTATCTGCCCTAGGAAAATTTGGATAACATTTTGGCGATTTCTGCTAGATGTCATCCTGCTAGACATAAAAAACCAGTGGCCTTTTGACATTCATTAAGCATGGAGTCTGTAATTTAGCAAATTTGAAACTTCTGGGAAGTAAGAGGATTGAACAAGGAGGAAGCAAAAACACTAAACTAAAGTAGGAAAGGATATATACAAATAGAAAAACAACTGTACACAAGCATTTGGAGGAAAGCAAGGGAGAGCTAACCTAGAAAGAAGGATAGAAAATAAGGAAAACTTAATTACAAGGCTGGACATACCTCAAAACAAGGCTTTAGATGAAAACCATTTATAGAAATATGCAAGGCCTCTCCTTCAAGAGTTGAAATCTGAAAAGCATTATGTCCCTTGCACTCAGTTATCACAAATGATCCTCCCCAAAAAGAGTCAAACTTAGTATGTCTACCAGGCCCGGATCTGAATTCATCCCACTTGAAGACTATATCCCCAACATTGAAATTCCTTACTCTGGCTCTCTTTTCAAAGTTCTTCTTATTTTTCATCTGTTGAAACTCCATATTAAGCATGGACTTATTTCTACTTTCTTCTAATTCCATCAGTTGATTATACATTACTTATAGAGGGTCTCCTTCTTCAAAGAGAACAAGTTGTGTAGCAAGGTCCAAAGTTGGTAATTCTATTGAAATGGACAACTTAGCCTCTTTCCCATAAACTAACATGTATGGAGAGTTCCCAATTATTCTTTTGGGATTTATTCTATCTAACCATAAGGTAGAATTCAATCTAGAGCGCCAATCTCTCTAATTCTCTTGTAGAGTCTTCTTGATTATCCTGATCATATTCTTATTTGTAGACTCTACTACGCCATTACCTTGGGGGTAGTAATTAAAAATTTTGTTTGGATAAATATCATGTTTGACTACCCATTCAGTGACCCTTAAACCTATGAAAGCAAGTGCATTATTTGATATAATAGAGTTTGGAGTCCCAAACCTATGAATTATATCATCATTAAAGTTTAGAACAACACTCTCATTTTCTTCTTTTAAGACAATAGCCTCAGTCCATCTAGTGAAGTAATTAGTTGCAGTGATTATCCATTTATGGCCTACACTAGATGGAGGATTTATTAGGCCTATAAAGTCTATGCCCCACTTCATAAAATGTTGGTCTATTCTGATTGGTTAGAGGGGTAGAGTTGCAAGTTTTTTCTTACCTGCAAACATGGCACACTTCATGCATTTTATCTCATGACCATGACTATCCTTAAAGATAGATGGCCAATAGTATCTAGCCCTCATGATCTTGAAGGTAGTATTCATAGGAGAAAAATGACCTCTAAAAGGCCCGTCATGAAATTCCTTTAGGACATCCGCCACTTGTTCTAAATCAATGCATCTTAACAGAACACCATTATGATCCTTCCTAAAAAGGATATCATCAATCAGCATAAAAGGAATGGATTGTAATTTGTAATACCTTCTTATGGATGAATCCAAATCTTCAGGGCATTCCCCTATCTTTAGAAAATGAATCATGTTAGGCAACCAACCTGCTACCTTGGCATGTTCTTCTGTTGAATACATAACTAAGGATGCATCCATTTATTCTTGATTTTTTAAAACCTCATCCTTTGTAAGTTGCTCATAAAGACCTCTTCCTCTCACTAGCTTGGTAATTTTGATATCAACATCATATTCCATGAGTTTAATAATCCAACCAACTCTTTTTTCATTAAGGTGCTTGGAGAGAAAGAATTATTTCACACTTGGATGAGTGACTTTTAATTGCACCTTTCCGTGAGTTAATAAATGTTTGAAATTTTTAAGGATTTTCACCATAGCAAATACATGTTTTTCTACAAAAGAGTATCTTTGTTCATACTCTTCCAAACCTTTGCTAAAGAAAGCAATATGTTTCTCCAATCCTTAAGAGTTCGCTTGAGTTAATATTACAAATATAGCATCTAAGCCTCCATAAACATATAGAATGAAATCTTTGTTGAAATCAAGATTTAACAAAGTAGGAGCTTCTATCATGGTTTCTTTGATGGCTTGAAAAATGACCTTTCCCTCTTTACTCCAATTGAAGACTATATTATTTCTCAACATAACAATTAAGGGCTTCAAAAGGTCTACAATATTAGGTAGAAAACTTATGACAAAATTTATCCTTCCTATGAAGGATTGAAGGATTTTCTTGTGAGGTGGTAGGGGTAGCTCTAGAATAGCTGAAATCCTCTTAGGGTTTACTATAATTCCTTGTTTGGATACTATATATCCCAACATTTTCCCTTCATGAACTACAAACACACATTTCTTAGGGTTAAGGGAAATCCCAAAATCTCTACACCTTTCAAATATCTTCCTTAGATGTTTGATATGATCTACTAAATGTTTAGAATAAACAATGATGTCATCTAAGTAGGCAAGTATAAACTTGTACATGAGTTGTTTAAAGGCCATATCCATTACCTTTTGGAAAGTAGCCCTTGCATTTGACAAACCAAAGGGCATTTTTTTATAAGCCATGGTTCCCCACTTGGTTTTAAATGTAGTCTTGAATTGATCTTCCCCATGAACTAGGATCTGATTATATCCTTAATAACCATCTAGAAATGAAAATCTTTTTGATCTAGAAACACATTGAAAAATCTACTCCAAAGATGGGAATGGATGGTGATCTTTCAAGGATGCCCTATTAAGGTCTCTGAAATCTACACATAGTCGCAGTTCTCCATTTTTCTTTCTCATAGGGACTAGATTGGACACCAAATTAGTATGTTTGATAAGGTATATTATACCACTTTCTATTAACTTGAGAACCTCCTTGTGCATGATTGGCTCAAGCTTGGGATTGATAGGTCTTTGTTTCTGTCTAACTGGTTTAGCATTTCGGTCCAGTTCAATGGTGTGTTGAGAAAGTGCAGGGTTGAAACCTTTGAGATCTTCATATTTGCATGTGAATATATCACTGAATTCTTGAAATATATGAGTATATTCTTACTGCTCTGAATCAGTGTTTACCTTCACAAATTTTAGACTTTTTCCTGGCTCTAGTTTTAAATCAGCATAATGTTCTTATTAAACTACCAAGCTAGTATTATTCCTTTTTGCTTGGTCATCCTTATTGAAGATGGATTCTAAGGTGACAAGTCCTTTAGGAATATTATTTTTTTTGAGTTGGACTACTTGATCACCATAGTTCTACATCAACCTGTCTTGATTGTGCTATGAAAAAACATCTTCTTCAAACAAGAATTGTAAAATCTATTCATCATTGTCAAATACTTGCTAGTTAACATTATTATTAGGGATGGAAGGCCTAAAAATAAACTTAACATGTTGCTGATCCTTCCTTACTAAAATGCTGTTAGGAATATCAAATTGGGATCCAACAATAGCTAATATGTCTACATTCTAATTTAACTTTCTAGGGACAATAATGATATTGAAAGTTTGAAAATTTTCTATAGCATCCCAAACTCTATGCTTATAAGCTTTCATTGTGTCATTTTTTGTTGCACTTATCCCTCTTACTTATTTGAATACCAATTCATTGTCTCTATATAATTTCATGGTTTTAATCCCTCTCTTTTTAGCCCACTCTAATCTATTTACCAGACTCTCATATTCAGCAGTGTTACTTGTGCAATAGAAGCTGAAAAAGTATCTCTCACCTCTTAGAGAGACTAGCATAGTACCACCACTAGAGCCATGTCTACTTCTAGCACCATCAAAGAATAGTTCTCAAATCTTATTTGTTAGGATTAACAAGGTAGAAATAACAATTACATGGAATTATAACCAATACCAAAAAATAATAAACCAAATAGAAGAGAACACAAGACACAAAGATTTAATGTGGTTCACCCAATCCCTAGGCTACGACCACCAACAGTGAGTCCAATATTATTATTATCCAATGATTACAACCTAATTAAAATCCAGAACCCCTTACTTCTCAATACTACTACAAAAAGATACAATAATATTATGATAAAAAATCCCTAACCCTAAGCCAATTTTATACAATCTTTTTGCTGCTTTAGGGTTAGAAAAACTATTGGCCCAAAAAAGGCTCAATTTTTATTTTCTCACGGATAGAAAGTGTATAGTACTTTCCTAGATAGTAATTTTCTGATCAGTCACCATAATATAACAAACTCCCACTTGGGGACTAATCAGACTCCACATAAAACAACAACCTCCCACTTGGAGACTGATCCTATAGCTAAACTGCTACCCTGCGAAGCTCCCACTGGATCCAACCACCCTGGCTTCTATCGCTCCTTAATTATATTTAGTCTAGGAGACCAAATGAAACTGAACAGGAAATCAACTTCTCCCTTATCACAACCTTTATAAACATATCTGTTGGATTATCATCTATATGTATCTTTTCTAGCTTTAGTTGCCCATCATTCAAAACTGACCGAATGAAATGGTACCACAACTATATGTGTTATGTCTTTGAGTGCAAAGAAGAATTATTTGCAAGATGAATGACACTCTGACTATCTATACACAGATAGTTATCCTTTTGTGGATGTCCCAATTTTTCCATGAAGAATTGAAGCCATATCATCTCCTTGGCCACCTCTATAGTAGCAACATACTCTAGCTCTATAGTGGATAAGGCATTAACCTTTTGTAACTATGAAATCCAACTCATTTTTGTCCCACCAACATTAAATACATAACTTGTAGTACTCCTCCTTCTACCTATATCTCCTACCAAATCTGAGTCAACATAGCCTTGTACAGTAGTAGTAGAGCCCCCAAAGTGTAAACACTTACTGGATGTACCTCTCAAATATCTAAGAATCCATTTGACTACATTCCAATGTTCAATCCCAAGGTGACTCATATACTTGCTAACAACTCCCACTCCATGTGTAATATCTAGCCTAGTACATACCATAGCATACATTAAGCTCCCTACAACTAAAGCATAAGGTACCTTGGACATTTTAGCTTCCTATTCTGGGGTCTTTGGACACATATCCTTAGTCAATTTCAAATGACTCGGTAAAGGTGTATTGATAAATTTTGCATCTATCATGGAGAATCTCTACAGCACCTTTTCCATAATCAGCCTAAGATAGAGTCAATTTTATGTTCTTCCTATCTCTACAAATTTTCATACCAAAGATTTTTTTGTTTCCCCCAAATCCTTCATAGCAAATGAATGTGCTAAATATTGTTTCAACCCCTTAATATAATCCATGTTAGACCCAGCTACAAGAATATAATCAACATATAAACATAAAATACTATAGTTGTCATCATCCAACCTCTTAAAATAAACACAATGGTCAAAATTACACCGAATGTATCCATGCTCATTCATAAAAGTGTCAAATTTAATATACCATTGATGAGGTGCTTGCTTCAAGCCATATAAACTTTTATGCACTCTGCACACTAAATTCTCCTTACCCTTGTCCTCAAATCCCTGTGGCCATACCATAGATATTTCTTCATTCAAATCATCATGAAGAAAAGTTGTTTTAATGTCAAGCTACTCTAAATGCAAATCTTCAGTAGCCACAGTACTTAAAACAATATGAATAGAAGTAATTTTAACAACTAGAGAAAATATCTCATCAAAATCAATACCTTGTTTCTGTGAAAATTCTTTTACAACTAATCTGGCTTTAAATGTTTTCTTACCTCCATCCTCTTCTTTTAGCCTATAAACCCATTTATTTTATAAAGCTCGTTTACCTATAGGTAACTTACATAAATTTGAAGTCTAGTTTTTTAGAAAGGAGTCCATTTATTTTGTCATTATAGACTCCCACTGAAGCTTTGTATCCACCTACACAACTTCATTATAACATTCAGGTTCAACAAAATTTGTTAATAAAATAGAATACAAAGAGGGAAAAAATCTTTCTAGAGGTCTACTTAGCCTTGTTGATTGTCTAAAATTCACTAGGGTGTGTGGTATTTTTTGTTTTTGTTGTTGTGTAACATAAGGAATGACATGAACATCATCTTTTGGAGTATCATCCAATTCTACATAATCATTTTCTTTCTTCTCATGCTGTTGCAACAAATCTTTGTACAATACTTTCTCATTGAATATGACATCCCTACTTACAATTTTATGATTTTCAAAATCTAAAAGTCTATAGCCAAACTCATCAATTCTATATCCAAAAAATACACATTTCTTTGATTTATCTTCCAACTTGGTTCTATTTTCAAAATCTATATGTGTAAATGCTTCACAACTAAAGGTTTTGAAAAAAGAATAACTCACCTTCTTACCAGTCCATGCTTCCTCTGGAATACCACAAACCGAAGGAGTAGAGGGACCTTTGTTAATTAAATAAACAATAATATTAATATCCTCTACCCACATGTTTAAGGGTAGGCCATCATGCAACCTCATAGTCCTTACAGGCTCCATTATTGTCTTATTCATGTGTTTAGCCACTCCATTTTCCTATGGAATCCTAGGAACTATTTTCTTCTTATGAATACCATTAGAAGAATAATAATCTTCAATTTTTTTTCTACAATAGTTACCACCATTATCAGATCTAAGATATTTTAATCCTTTACCAATCTCATTCTCAACCAAGATTTTCTATTTTTTAAAAGTTTCAAATACATCAAATTTCTGCCTAAGGAAATAAATCCATACTTTCCTACTTGCATCATCAATGAAAGTAACATAATACTAAGAGCCGCCAAGGGAAGATATCAGAGTTGGTCCCCATACATATCTATGCACAAGCTCTAATTTATAATCTTTCTTTTCCTTCCCACCCTTCAGAAAACTAGCTCTCTTTTGTTTTCCATACACACAACTTTCACAAAAATTTATATTGACACATTTTAGACCTAATAAAACTTTCTTTGAATGAAGTAATTTCATACCTTTTTCACTCTTTTGCCCAAGTCTATTGTGCCATAGTGCTGTATCAGAATCCACAGTGACTGTTTCATGTTCTACCTACTCAACTGCATCAATTGTTCTTGAACATTGATTTTTCTCTATAACAATTAAAGTAGAAGGAACAATATTACCTATACAAAGATATAAGGTGCCTACTTTCACACCTTTTTCTACTACTAAGGAACCTTTTGAAACCTTCCAATATTTATCATTAAAAGTAACTGTACAACCCTCATCAACTAGTTACCCTGCTGAAATTAAATTTCTACTCAGCCTTGGAATGTGTCTTACCTCTTGTAGTAGCCAATGATTCCCATTCTGCAACTTAATCTTAATTCTTCCCTTCCCAACAATTTGACAAGGTTCATTATCTCCCAAATAAACTAGCCCAAAATCACCTTGGACATAATAAATAAAATAACTCCTATGGGGCGTAGCATGAAAAGAAGCCCCTGAATCTAGAACCTATTGGTAGTATTCACAGTTTTGAAAATTGCTAGTCAAAAAATCTTTTTTTCATCAAGTCACCTCTACATTTTTTTTAAATTTTGCATCATGCCAATCAGTTATACCTTGCAAATTGATCCAAATTTCTTAGAATATGCATAAAATTCAAAAACCCTAGGTGCTAGGTCATAAATTTGCTTAAAATGTCAAAAAACCCTAGTTATGCTTCACCGAGTTCTATTTTGTTGTTACTTTTTCAAAATGACTTAAACCTTTTAAAAGGCATGTTCCTATATTTGTTTCCTATTAGTCGCTTAATCTCCAAAGTGAAGTAATATATTCCTTTTTATTAAGCAATTTCTCGGAATGCCTTAGTCACTTGATCTCCCAAAGTCTATGGAATATTCATTTTCATTGCATGATTTAGATATTTTCCTTCAGTCGTTGAATCACTAGATACATAAAAAGTTAGCAAGTCAATATAAGCTTTTTCCTTTAGTCGCTTAATCTCCAAAAGAAATCAATGTTCAAGGCAAAGTCAGGAGATTACGCAATAATCATTGGTTTTTTTCATGGCAAGATCTCATGGTTGGCATTTAATTGCTCAAAAAAAAGATGACGATAGCAGAAAGATTTAGAGATTTCCTATCAACCGTTGATTGATATCTTTGAAGACATGATCTTGTGGTTTTTTTTGAATCTCCAAATAAAAGGTGAGTTAAGTGAAATGTTCAGCGACTAAGAGATTACACAGTCACTAAATCTCCAAATGGTTTGTCATGGTTAAGAAAGAGTTAATAGTTTTGTTCAGTCGCAATGTTCAATGATTAAGTGACTATCATTGGATTAAGATCTAACTGACACTAGAATTAAAGAAAAAAAAATTTAGATTGAAGGAGCAACGTAGATCATGAAGATCTTGTGGCCAAAGATACATCATTGAAAGATTTCAAGAATAGAGTAAATATTCAGTGATTAGGAGAATCCGTTAGTCGTGTGATTGCATAAAGGATTAGGGTTATAAAGGTAAGTCATCAGTGACTAAAGTTGGACTGTTAGATCAAGTGATAAGAGAGAATCAACAGTGATGGAGAATTGCTAAAAGAAAAGAAGATATGAAAATTTAGCGACTTAGAGACTAAGCCTTTAGTCACATGATCTCTAGATGACTTAACGTACTAGAAATTTTTTTTTAAAGTAAACTATAGTCGATTAATCTCTAGATTCAAAAGGTCTTTAGTCAGGAAATCTCCAAGTGAAAAAGTAAAATGATAAATCATTTAGTGACTATGTGAAACTATAGTCACTAGATCGCCAAATATAATAAAGTGATCCTCAAAAGCCTTTAGTCACAAGATCTCTGGAAGAAGTCAAAGCCAAAGCTCAGATTGGGAGATAACACAACCATTGTAGATGTAAATCTCTCAAAGCATGATTGAGTGGCTGATATTTAGTCACTGGATAAAATTGATGTCATCCAAAGCATTCAGCCATCATGAGACTGTCGTTCGATCAAGATCTTGCAGTCATTATTAAATCTTAAAATTTATGTATTAATTAAAGGTTTCTCAGATTTAATATAAGCAATCAAATAGAGATTTTGTGGCTGGCATAAAGTTGCCAGAAGAAATAAAGATAAATAAAAAGATGCAGCAATCATGAGACTTCATTCAGTCGCGTGATCTCCAAATAGCCTTAGTCGCATGATCTCTAAAAAATGTTGATAAGTCAACTATCATCCAGTGACTTCAAAATCACGTAGTCACCAAGTGATGCAGGAGAATCCTAGGTGTAAGAGCAATCTTGCATCACCCAAAAATATTTTATTTTCAGTCTTCTCTATTTTAATAAGGACTAGTAGACAAGGTGGTTACTATTTATGGAAACTTACTATTTTTAGTAATGTGGTCATTCGAGCTCAGAATGTTTTGATTTTTCAGGTGGAGGTTCATCTTAGTCATATCAACATGTCAGTTGAGTTTCATTTGCATATCATCTATATTGGTGAAGTTATTGAGGTTTTTGGTTACAAAATATTTTAAAAAAATCTTTGAGCTCAATTTTGAAGGCTTTAGAGGCTCTGAATGGGGTCAAAACCTTGGCTAACTATGTTAGCCTTAGTCAAGCATTGTAGAGTGCTTCATGGCATTTCTGAAAAGTGGTTATAATAGCCAATCAAAGCTATGAATCATAAGTTATGGTCTCCAGAAGTTGGGCTACCTAAAAACATATTTTGTAATTATTTTGAACCGACCCTTTTGTAATAAGAAAATGAAAAATAGTTGATTCTTAAGGCAGTCGACCTTAATTGCTAAATTTCTAGAACCTTCTCGGGCGGTGAAAATTTATCTATTTAAGAAAGGCCCGAACATTGTCTAGGACAGCTCTGGGTGGTAATTCGCAGCTTAGTCTTGTAGATTATTGTAATGAAGGCACCCATGTGGGTTAGCATATTATACTTATGAATTCTATAATTCCGCATTTGCAGCGCAAATAAGAAGTCCATATTTTGTTATCACATTTGTTGTTGTTTCTTTGTTTCTGTTATGTGTTTATGGTATTAAGGGGAGCACCCTTCATCAAGTGGTATCAGAGCTAGAGTTCTTGAGTGTGTGGATAGATCACCGACTGTGAGGTAGTTTGCACTAGGATTGTGGTTTGGGCTGAGCGTGTAGATAGATCGCTGATTGTGAGGTATTTTTCACTAGGGTTTTAGCGGAAGCGCAAAAATGCCTCCATGAAGAGAGCATGGTGAAAGAGTTGTAGGTGTTACACCTGAGGGTTTCCTAGCCCTCCAAAGACAAATGCAAGCATTGGAAGAACAAATGCACAGAGGAATAAATCTTCTCGTAAGAGATGAAAGCGAAGATGAGGATGAAGTAGAAGAAAATATCGAAGTAGAGGCAGTTCTAAACCCAGAGGAAGAGAGGCTTTTTAGGGCCATCTCCAAGATTTAAAAAAGACCTAAGTTTGAAGTTCCCACATTTTTGGGAAATCTTAACCCAGAGGAGCTGATCAATTGGATCAATGAACTAGAGGAGTACTTTGAGTATGAAGATATTGAAGATCTTGATAGGGTCAAGTTTGCGAAGGCAAAACTGAAGGGACATGCAAAGATCTGGTGGTAGGAGGTTCAGTTGGAGAAAAATAGAAAAGGAAAGGACAAAATCACCAGATGGGATCAGATGATAGCTAAACTAAAGCGACAATTCATTCCCATGGATTATGAGCTTGATCTGTTGAAGAAAATACAAGGGATGAAGCAAGTGAGAAAATCTATTCAAGAGTATACCGAAGAGTTCTACCAAGTTCTCATTAGAACCAGCCATGCAGAGGCTGATAAGGAGAAAGTGGCCCATTATCTTTATGGGTTAAGGCCAAACATTTAGGATGAGTTGATTTTGGTTTGAATGAACAATATTAAGGAGGCATATGAGTTTACCCTAAGAGTTGAAGAAAAATTGAACAAGAAGTTTGACAATAAGAATAACGAAAGAGGCTCTGGTGGAAGATCTGGTGGACAATCTTATGGAGGCCATAATGATGATCAGAAGAACAAGGATGAGGCTAGAAGTAGCAGTTAGTACCAAAGGGAAAATAATTCCAATCGTTTCCATGATCATAACAATAGAGACTAGAGAGGAAGAGGAAGAGGACAAGGATTTGGACGAGGAGGCTTCCATGGGAAATGTTTTCACTGTGGAGAAGAAGGGCATAGAGTGTTTGAATGTTCCCAGTGCCAAGGAAGGACAAATCGAAGAACAAAAAGCCAAGCTAGAATTGCACATGTTGATGAAGATGCCAGATCCTCTCATTCTAAAGATGTTGAAAGAGGAGAAGTCCTAGTCAACAGAAGAGTCCTACTGAGTGGTGAGAATGAACCTGATCAAAGAAGGAGCTTGTTTCACACAAGGTGCAGATGTGAAGATAAGTGTTGTGATGTCATCATTGATGGTGAAAGTATTGACAATCTGGTGTCAAAAATGATGGTCACCAAGTTAAAGCTAAAGAGACAGAAACACCTGTGTCCATACAGTATAGCTTGGGTAAAAGATGACCACAAGGTCATGGTTAATGAGTAGCACTCCATGAAGTTCAAGATTGAAAGCTACTAGGATGAGGTACTATGTGATATCATACCTATGGACATATGTCATATGTTGTTGGGTAGGCTGTGGCAGTTTGACAGGCATGATGTACATGATGGAAAATCAAATACCTACACTCTGACCAAGGATGGAGTGAAACATAATTTTAAGTCATCGAAGGAGAAAGAAGAAAAGGTATGTAGTGCTGCCAAAAAATGTTTTATTGATGGAAAGGAGTTTCTCAAAGGTATGAAGCATGAGCATATGTGTTTTTCTATAATTCCAAAAGATAGTAAAGAGGAAGTAGAGGAGGTACCTACAGAAGTTGCAAATATGTTGGGAGAATTTTTTGATATTGTATCAGATAATGTACCTGATGGATTGCCTCCAATGAGGAAGATTAGTCACCAAATGGATTTGGTTCCAGGAGCCAGTTTGCCAAACAAGATAGCCCATAGAATGACACTAACAGAAAATGAAGAGTTGAATAGACAAGTTCATGAGTTGTTGTAGAAAGGGTTGATTCGAGAGAGTCTGAGTCCATGTGCTATACCAGCTGTATTAACACCAAAGAAGAATGGAGAATGGAGAATGTGCATAGATTCTCATGCTATCAACAAGATCACAATCAAGTATAGATTTCCATTGCCAATGATGGATGATATTATGGACTGTTTGAGTGGAGTTGAGTATTTCACAAAGATAGATCTAAAGAGTGGATACCATCAATTTCATATCAAAGAAGGTGATGAGTGGAAGACTAATTTCAAGACAAAAGGACTGTACAAATGGTTAGTCATGCCTTTTGGGCTAACCAATGAACTAAGCACTTTCATGAGGCTCATGAATGAGGTATTGAAGGAGTTTTTGGGTAAGTTTGTCATTGTTTACCTAGATGATATTTTGATCTTTAGTAAGACATTGGAGGAGCATTTGATCCATATTCATAGGGTGTTTGATAAGTTGAGGCTCTCCTTGAATGGCCTACTCCAAAGAGTGCAATAGAGGTAAGATCTTTTAATGGACTGGCTAGTTTTTATAGAAAGTTCATAAGAGGTTTTAGTAGTATTTGTGGACCCCTAACTGAGATAATGAGAGGGGATAGGAAATATTTTAAGTGGACTATAGGGGAAAATAAGAGTTTTAATCTATTGAAATAGAAAGTTACTGAGCAACCTATTTTAGCACTTCCTAATTTTAACAAGGTGTTTCAAGTAGACTGTGATGCTAGTGGTACTACAATAGGAGCTTCTATGAGCCAAGAAGGTACACCTGTTGCTTACTTTAGTGAGAAATTGAATGATGCCAAAAGAAAATATTCTATTTATGATGAGGAATTTTATGCTATAGTTCAAGCATTGAAGAAGTGGAGACACTATCTTCTTCCTAAGAAGTTTGTTTTGTATACAGATCATCAAGCTTTGCAATATTTAAATAGTCAAGGAAAATTGAACCAAAGGCATTTGAAGTGGGTTGATTTTTTGCAGAGTTATATTTTTTTTTTGAAACATAGGAGTGGGAAGTCTAATAAAGTTGTAGATGCTCTTAGTAGAAGACAACTTTTACTTATAGAAATATAGATATAGGTGGTTGGGTTCATGAAACTTAGTACTTTGTATCTAGATGATCCTAATTTTTGTGAAGCATGGAAGGCTTGTATAGAACTTGTTACACTTGATAGGACAAAGTGGTTGGATTTCATGATCCAAGATAGTATGTTGTTCAAAGGAAGCCAGTTGTGCATTCCTATAAGTTCAATGAGAGAGAATCTCATCAAGGAGAAGCATAGTGGAGGATTGGCTAAACATTTTGGCAAAGATAAAACCATAGCTTTAGTTGCTGAGAATTATAACTAGCCATAGTTGCAACAAGATGTGAAGAAGTTTGTACAGAGTTACAGAGTATTTCAGATGGCGAAAGGAGTGAAACAAAATACAGGGTTGTATCAATCATTACCTATATGAGAGAAGTCATGGGAGGATGTTATCATGGATTTTGTTCTTGGATTACTGAGGACACAGCGTGGGCATGATTCTATTTTTGTGGTGGTTGACAGTTTTTCAAAGATGGCACATTTTATACCTTGCAAGAAGACTAGTGATGTTGTTCATGTGGCAGAGTTGTTTTTCAGAGAAGTGGTGAGACTACCTAGTCTTCCAAAGAGTATAGTTTCAGATCGAGATACCAAATTTATTGGGTATTTCTAACATACATTATGGAAGAAGTTGAAAATAGATTTGAATTTTAGTTCATCACATCATCCACAGATTGATGGACAAACAGAAGTTGTGAATCACAGTTTGGGAAACTTGCTAAGATGTTTGGTTGGAGACAAGCCAAAAGGATGGGATATGATTTTACCATAGGTGGAATTTGCATATAATAATTTTGTTAATAGGAGTATTGGTAAATCACCATTCTAGATTGTATATGGGAGTAGTCCTAGAAATGCTTCTAAATTGAGGCAGTTGGATAAAGGAGAGATAAGTAGTGGCTTTAGAGGCTCAATTTCATTGCCATATCATCTATATTGGTGAAGTTATTGAGGTTGTTGGTTACAAAATATTTTAAAAAAATCTTTGAGCTCAATTTTGAAGGCTTTAGAGGCTCCGAATGGGGTTGAAACCTTGGTTGACTGAGCTAGCCTTGTCAGGCTTTGTAGAGTGCTTCATGGCATTTTTGAAAAGTGGTTATAATAGCCAATCAGAGGTACAGATCATAAGTTATGGCCTTTGAAAGTTGGGCTACCTAAAAACATATTTTGTAATTATTTTGAGCTGACCCTTTTGTAATAAGAAAATGAAAAATAGTTGATTCTTAGGGCAGTCGGCCTTAATGGCTAAATTTTTGGAACCTTCTCGAGCGGTGAAAAATTGTCTATTTAAGAAAGGCCCGAACATTGTCTAGGACAACTTTGGGTGGTAGTTCGCAGCTTAGTCTTGCAAATTATTGTAATGAAGGCACCCATGTGGGTTAGCATATTATACTTGTGAATTCTATAATTCTACATTTACGACACAAATAAGAAGTCCATATTTTGTTCTTGCATTTGCTATTGTTTCTTTGTTTCTGTTATGTGTTTATGGTATTAAGGGGAGCATCCTTCATTACCAAGTCTCTAGATGACTTAAAAGATAAAGTGAAGAGTTGGAGACTTAATATGAGCCATTAGATGTAGATCGAATGGGGGTCATTAAGTCTCATAATAAAAGTAATAAAGGACAAAATATCTAGCAACTAAGATGAAGACTATAGTCGTAGAATCTTCAGATGAGAAATTTAAAATCTTAAAGACTATAGTCGCCAAATCTCATGATAAAATCAAATGAGGCATTAAATATTCAATGACTAAGGAGATGACTATAGTTGTTAGGTCGCTAAATTATAAAATTAAAGTATAAAGGAGTAATGTGATCCATAAGATGAAGATCTAGTGGTGGTTAGTGATTCTCATAAAGATTTTAGAAAGTGATGAAATATCCAACAACTATGGAGTTTGGCTTAGTTGCTAGGTCGCTAGAACTTAAAAATTTGATTGCCTATCATCCTCTGAGTTTACGACTAGTAAATTCAATTCTGAGCATGCAAAGTAATTACCAAGCTGACATGAATTGATCTCAAATGTCTTAATGCATTTATTTACCAAGTTTAAAAGATGATAGCCATTCTTATTTATAGTTTAGCTTGCTTTCAAAAAACTAGAGTGATAATTGTTTGAGTTTCAGTGATTTCTAGCATTTAGAGTATCTACAATTCAGAGATTCAGATAATTCAGCAATAATGAGTCAGGCAACAACTAGTGACATTTCAACTAGCAAGGGCACCAAAGATAAAGGAGATACAAAGTAGAAAAAGAGCTATTTTGATGAATTCCTCACCTTGCTACCTAGTTCCACTCAAAATAAGAAGGTTAGTCATGAGACCTTCATGGATAATTTGGCTTATTGTAGGGATGCAAGAACTCATGACATTTTTGGTGCATATTTGTACACTTATTTTCATTAGAATGCAAATAGTATAATACCTATATCAAACCCTTGGACCACTAGGTTATGCAGATTAATAGTTCCTAATGTTTTCCTTAATGTGGACTTACTGCTAGAAATGACACATAGATATGACCCCTTGTCAAGGATAGTAAGGAAAGATGATATCTCATCCTTAGTGGCACTTGATAGGAACTCCTTTATGAGAGATTTTGAGATCTTTTTCCCAATGATGAATAAGATAAATTTGAAAGCTCATGAAGACAGATATGACGGAGAGAAGCATTTAGTAGCCAAAGAGATTCAAAGCCATGTTCTTAGGGCTAACAAGAACTATATGTGAGCAATAGAATTAGTATGTCAAGGAATACAAAGATAAACTTAGCATTCAACAAACTAAATCAAGCAAACAAATATGATTAGAGCATAAAAGAGAGCAAAAACCAAGTTAAGATGCCTAAGAATGTGCAAACCTTCCTTAAAACACCTTGCAAGCCCCCTTTGATGTGTAGATATGGTCCAAGAGGTTGATTGTGTGCTCAAGAGATCATGCTTCAAGCTTCAAAAGGAGAGACTACGTGTTGCTTCTAGAAGAGAATGTTGACATTATGAGGTTATGGATAGTGATAATTCTCTTCAAATGGACATGATAAAAAAGCATAAAAGCTGGATGAATTGTGAGGAAATGAGGGCTCAATTTATAGGCAAAGAGAGGATGGAATAGAGGGTTGAGATGCAAACTTGAGGGAGGGCCAAGATGCATTTGAGAGGAAGCACATGGATTGTGCTTCTTCAAATGCCTCTCATTGTGACAAATGTCACAATGGGAGAGGATGTGAGGAGAGGAGGAATGTGACCTTTTTATGGAATGTGCAAGGGGAAAAGATGGGATTTGGGGGTTAGATTGTGTAAGGGATGTGTAAGAGCATTTAAGGTGGACTTTATGAGATATGGTTGAGGATGTGAGAGATTGGACATGGAGTTGACTTTGGGGTTGGGGTTGAGTTCTTAATCCATGGATTAAGTTTGTACACATGCTTAGGGTGTGATTAGGCTTAGAATTAGAGGGCAAGTGGGAAGATTAGGAGGATGTGATGGGAGGAGAGAGAATGAGTGGAGACTTAGGTTAACTAACTAGGGTTAATTAGCTAATGAAGAATGATTAGTATGGGTGAATGGGTTGGGATTAGTTTGAACTTAGGGTTTAGTGCTTGGGTAGGGTTAGCTTAGCAGTTAAAGGGAATATAAATGAAATGAATTCATTTATCTCAAAAATAGAATAAAAAATGAATTAAGTTAAATAAATAAACATATTCATTCAACCTAATAGAAGAATAGGGATTTAATTGATTATTAGACTTTGGGTTGTCATGTTAATAATCAATTTAGGAATATAGTTAATTTATATGATTAAATCAACTAGAGGGATAACATAAATCAATTAAATAATTAATAATTATTTAATTAATAATGTTCTAGGAAGGCACTAAATGCGATTAAATTGTGTTAATTAGATTTAGGTGTTTATATTTTGCCCCTCTTTGACATAGTTTTAGAATAATGCTATTTTGAAGATGTTTAAAAGAAGATGATGCAAAGACATGACATAGGCAAATGCAAATTTTCTCTAGAATGATAGCTTAGAATAGAATTTGGTAAGGGTGATGCCCCCTCGAGAGGTCAGCAGGGTGAAATGGCAAAGCCCTGGCGGTGTCTCGAAAAAATGAATGAAAAGCGTGCCAGGAGAAAAATGAATGCAAAGGGCTAGAAAGAAAAAGGAATTGGCAGAAAATAGGAGAAATGTAGGGTAGAGGAAATTGGGAGGGGATAAGAATGTCTAGGAGTGAAAAAGAAGGATTTTAGAGGGTCTATATATGGCTAGAAAGGTGGTAGGATAGGTTCATTATGCATTTTTGAGCTTAAGAACTTTTATTAGTTTGGAGCTTTGATATTGACTACAGTGATGGGTGATAGGGGCAACCGAGGCATTGTGCAAGCATGGTACAGAGCATACAGTAGCACCAAACACTAGACAGATAGGTAGGCCAAAAAACTTAGCATTTCAATTTTTGCATTGTGCTTTAGTAGTTAGATTAGGTGTTTGAAAGCATGTTCCCATGGAGGAAAGTCTAGTGGGAATGATCATGGGATCCGCAGGAACGCGATCCCACAAAAACTGCAAAGGGGGAGAGGTAAAATAGGATTTTTCGCGAGATCAGGATGGAGAGAAGGGGTTGGGATTTTTGGCAGGAATGCATTCCTAAACCAAAAATCCCAAATGCCATCAGGAGAAATGCATTCTCAGGGCTAAGGGTTTGGGGTAGGGCTTGGGTGACATCACCTCATGGGACCACGATACTGTGAGTGGACTAAAAAGTGTGGGAATGCATTCTCGAGGTCCCAAGAATGTGGGGTAGATTAGCAAGAATACCAAATTTGGCATGAGTGCAAAAAAGAAAGAGAGGAAAGGGGATGGGGCTGATCGGGGGTATTAGAAAGTTAGTTTAGAAGAAAAAGAATATGAGATAGAATGAGGATGCCTGACAAGTGATTTTGTTTGTTGTAGTGGTCCGTTGATAGAGTGGTGTCATGGGAGAGATGAGTGCATATTTTTCCCACTGTAGACTAATTTACACATGTTGATTGGGCGTGGGTGGATTCTCTAGGACTAGGGTATCTTGTACGGATGCCTCATAGACATGCCTACATAGCCATGGCGACAATTCTCTATGAGCGATGGCACTCTAAGATGGGGACATTCCATCTTTTGACTGGGGAGATGACCATCACGCTGGAGGATGTGTACCAGATATTTTAGTTACCCATCCATGGGATAGAGATAGTGGTGAGATGGATACCACAGGCGACAGCTGTTGCAGCATTAGTGGGGCTAGGAGTACCTATAGAGATACATCATGGACATGTGGCTCTAAATAGATATGTGGATGCATTCCCATTATGGAGAGTGCACTTCTCTGTGCTGGGACTGGTGTTGGGGTGGATTTCCCTAGACACAGTAGGGATGAGTGTGACTCTGAGCTTGATCCTAATATTATGTGACATAGTAGATGCTAGGGTACCTATAGCATGGGGGACCTTGATGTTAGCTGAGATATACAGAGATTTATATTAGGTAGTATATCACGAAGGAGGTGGTGGTGGGAGGAGTGTAGGGAGCACTACCCTACTATAGATATGGGCATAGGAGCACATTATAGTTTTGAGGCCACTGGGGAGGAGTACACGATAGGCAGATCAACTTGTAGTCTACAACTAGGGAGAGCCTTTGACATACCATGATATGGATGACACAGACTACTAGCAGGTGTAGATCGATGAGATTCAAGATGGGATTGTCTAGAGGCCATACACATAGGTGGGTCCATGCCCAGAAGATCAGCTACACCTCCCATACACCATGATGACAGGATTCATGACAGGGAGATGGTACCATTTGGTAGAGAAGTCTAGGCCACTCTGAGTGGCAAGGCAGTTTGGGTACACTCACGAAGTTTAGGACCCAACGGTATGGTACCAACGGGTGATGCGAGAGAGAGTGAGGGAGTTTGGGCCTCCTATGGATAGAGATGCAGTGAGGGTGGCATGGCAGGCTATGGAGCCTATGCAATGAGATTGGAGAGGAGGATTATTGGATGTGGGTCATACCTGGGAGTACAAGGAGAGTTTTATTAGACCTAGGGCTATGGGGAGATCTAGGTTACCACTAGAGTCAGATAGAGATGCTCGTAATGAAGCCTTAGCTACAATCCATTAGAGGATGAGGGGTGGGAGGGCACATAGGTAGGTGAGAGTTGCACCAGCATTGGTGGCACCAGAGGTTGTTTCCTAGAGACAGGTATGGAGGGTACAAATGAGAGAGGAGGCAGAGAGGGATCCAATAGAGGAGATTGGGGGAGAGCAGATTTGAGGAGAGGCTATGGATGAGGATATAAGAGAGGATGTAGGTGGTCCACCACCTGATACATAGGTACCTACATAGCTAAGAGCATCCTCCTCCACAACACCTGTGGATTCATTGGCAGACAGGCTACAGACTACAGAGCTATTACTGGCCTCTACTAGCTAGCACCTAAGAGACACCCAGGCGGACATGGATGCCCTGAGGATGGATCAATATGGACTCCTATTGGAGAGGGATATACTAGTGGATGAGAGGGACCAGACAGTGGTGAGTAAGGATCAGGTTCTGGCCAAGGTGGCAGACCTGAGGGAACAGGTGGATGGGCTGACTCAGGAGGTTGAAGGATTATGGATAGAGCTCATTGTCGTGCACACTAAGGTAGGGAAGATGATCAAAGATGGTATGGCCTTGATAGATGAGAGAGATCATTTGGTGGGGGAGAGAGATAGACTAGTGGTGGAGAGGGATGGGCTGCTAGCAGAGTAGGGGAGGTTATGCACAGAGAGAGACAGACTTATCCATGAGGTGAGAGGTCTAGAGGAAGAGTTAGGCCTGAGTGGATGGAGTGGAGGGTCAGAGGTGGAGAGATTATGGAGGGAGTTAGTAGATAGATTTAGGGAGCTAATGTCCTTCAAGAAGCAGGTGGGGTGGTATCAGGCCATGTATCACACAACAGTCCTAGCAGGGTAGAGAGAGACTTATCGATCCACTAGAGGATTGGTGATATCAGGAGGAGTCATTGCATGAGCCACAAGTGATAGTAGGAAGGTGGGAGGATCTACTCCCAAGACATAGAGGACTGGGCTGAGTCACCACACAAGGCATAGTTAGAGACCTAGGTAGTCAGGTGGTGGCTTGGTTTAGATGTAGGAGGCTAAGAGCTCTGAGTCAAGAGCCTTAGGACAGGCAGAGAGTACTAAGGCAGTGATAGGCACAGGTTCCCAGCTAGGGATATTAGTAGCCACAAGTATAGGTATAGGTATACAGAGGACTGGGAGTATATTTACTTGGTTCTGACAGATAGGTATAGGGCTATCACTATTTTTTGAGCAGGCCCGATTAGGTACCAAATTGACTTTGGGTGCGATACATGTGCTTGTGCCAGATGATACACAAGATATCAGCATGCAGGATGCTGACGAGAAGCCTCCTATAGGGGGCCCAGATGGACAAGGACAGTGATATGCTAGACTTGTATTTTTGCTAGGACATAGAGCCCACTTTTGAGAGATATACGTATATGCCTGATACACTTTTGATGGACATTATGGACTGTACTTTTTTTTTATATGATTTTGGATATATGAGATGATGCATTGTGATGGCGATAGATATGTATGTGTTATGGGATTTTATTTTATGTTTTATGGATGCAGATATGATTTATCCTTTATGATGATGTACTGACATTGGATGTAGGATGGGATTGTTATATATATATGCTACTAACAGATTTGTGGATGTAGGATGTGATGCATGTTTTTATGTTTATGCAATGGAAATGATGTAATGATTTAAATGGATTTATGTGATGCAAAATGTGCTAAAAATGAAATGTAATGCATAGATGTTTTTAGATGTAAAGTGCAATGGTTAACTAAATGAGAATGATACTGATGCAATTAATATAGATTTTATGCTTAGTGTAGGATGAATGCATGTAACTACTAGATGTCATAATAATGGAAAAACTCTAATGTAACAATGTAAGACTAAAATGAATGCACCTAAAAATGTGACTAAAATGACTGCTAAATAAAACTAAATGAATTAATAAATGCAACTAAAATGATATGCGAAATGAATTTATTAATGCAACCAAAATGAATTAAATGCAAGGTCACTAAAAATGAATTAAATGTAATGCAACTATAATGAATTAAATGCAATGCAACTAAAATGAATTAAATGCAATGCAAATATAATGAAGATGAATTTATGAATGCAAATGATATGTGAACTGACTAATTAATGTAGCTAAAAGCGATGTGCAAAATGAGGATGCAACAAAGAATGCAAATGTGTAATCTAAATGTAGCATATCACTGGCCATCTAGGTCCGGGTTAGCTTAGGTAGAAGCATAGGGGATGGGTAAGCATGTGCACAATCAAAATTTAGGGGTTAGGGAGGATAACAGATGGGGGGGGTTCAAGTTTGCATCAGGGATGGGTGGATTAGGAGATGTATAGGATCATGGGGGATTTAGAATTTGATTGGGGGGATTAGATTGCTGATAGGTTGATAGGATTGCTTTGCTGGGGAATTTTATGGGGGGGAATTTCTTGAAGCTTAAGCGAGGGGTATTTTGGGATGGAATACCACCATGTAGTTTGAGCACTTAGTTTGATTTAGCAATGCTATGGACCATGCCAAGGTTACAAGGAAAATAAGGCCTTATCGCTGGTGTTACAAAGGACTAACACAACAAACATGCGGGGGTTGCCCCAATATCACACATGATTCATGGAGGGATCATGGTGGAAACGATGCTAGGAAAACCCACAAACAAATGACATTTCCCAAGTGTAGCATGCGAACTTGAATGGATTACATACATGCAAGGGTCATGTCCGACTGACTCACAAGCAGAAAGCAAGAAAAGATCAAGTTTCCTATCTTAGATGTATCCAGTCGTAGCATATCATGATATAAAGGATCATGGAAACCTTGAAGAGGAGGACAACTAAATGAATTAGGAATGATAACCAAAAACCAAAGTCAAAAATCAAGATCAAAATGTTAAGCACAAGATGCCTTTTTCCAAAGAGATCAATGGTATGGATTGCTGATTAGATAAATGATTGTATTAGGTCAAACAAGAGGAAGGATACATCCTACAAGGACCCATTGTTGGTGGGGATGTTTGAGAGTTTGTAACTGATTAGCCAAATGACATATTGCAATAGGATTTTAGGATCAAGGTTTTCTCAAAAGGATTTTTCAGATGCACAAGATTCTAAATAGAACTAGATCACTTTCTTGCGAGGACAAAGACATGAGATATGTACAAGAGACAAAACATAGATGAGAGATATATTCAGGACTGAAGCTCTGGGATTTGGATAGGCCAAATGATATGTATAACAAAGGACAACTGATTATATATAGAATGGTATGTACAAAAGCTCAGGATGAGGGACAAGAGGACTAATGGTGACAAGTGCTTGCGATTTAGTTGAACACCTTGGGAATGGGTAGGGATTGCGCTATGGTGGATGCAGTAGAGGATATGTGGGGAATACAAGATTTTGATAGATAATGGGATGGTCCACTATGTGTGATTCCTGATTGCTAGGTTTTCACCACACATACATGCCCAAGGTGCTTGTTTACCAGGTTTTCACCTATGAGCAAAATTATTTCTCTTTACTATTTTCTTTTTTCTTTTGTGATTTTTTTATTTTTTTGCTCTTTTTGGCTTTTGTGAATGTTTTTGCTATCATCAAGGTGTCTGTTTACTAGATTTTCACCAAGACAATAATTTTTTTAGGACTTTTTATTCTTTTTAGGGATTTTTTCAAATGGCTGGAGTAACATAATAGCAATCAGACATAGAAGCACCTGAGGTGAATGATATTGATGGGATCATTCAATGGATCTCCTTGAGGAGTTGATAATTGATAGGCTCCAGATCTGAAGCATGTAGTGACAATATATGGACCTTGCCAGGTGGCTTCAAACTTTCCTAATTTTTCTTAATTTGTACCCACCTTCTGATTTTCCTTCAAGACCAGGTCCCTGACTTGGAACTGGCATGGATGGATCTTCTTATTGTAGTTGTGCTTAAGCTTGTTCTTATATATGATCAAATGTTTGTAGGCCTATTGCCATTTTTCATCTAGGAGATCCAATTATGTGAGTCTATTTACTCTATACTCTTCATCATCGATGAGGCCTCTGAGAGAAACTCTTAGGGATGGGATTTCAACCTCAATTGGTAAAATGGCTTCAGCTCCATAGATGAGCAAATAGGGGGTAGTGCTAGTAGGAGTGCAATAAGAAGTGCGGTAGGCCCAAAGGGTGAGATTAATTTGCAAATGCCAATCATGACAAGAATCATTGACAACCTTTTTGAGGATTTTTAGGATAGTTTTGTTGGTTGCCTCAGCTTGGCCATTGCCTTGGGGAAAGTATGGACTAGAGAAATGGTGGTGGATGTGGAGGCAGGTGCATAGATCTTTAACTTGATGGTTTTCAAATGGGGATCCATGATCTGTGAATATGGTGGAAGGGATGCCAAAGCGGCAGATGATATGGTAGAGGGGGAATTTGGAAATTTGCACTCCTGTTGTGAGGATCAATGGAATGGCCTCTACCCACTTTGTGAAGTATTCAGTAGCCATGATTATGTATTTGTGCCCTTCTTAGGAGAGGGGTGTGATTTTACCAATGAGGTCAAAACCCCAACAAGAGAATGGCCATAGAGGTGCAATGGGATGCAGGTCCTATACTCGAGCATGAATTAGATTGGCATGCTATTGGTAGGATAAGCACCTTTTGATGAATTCACAAGCATCATGCTCCATTGTAGGCCAATAATAACCGATTCAGAGATGTTGCTTGGCTAAAACCATCCCACTAGTGTGAGCACCACACATCCCAGCATGGACCTCATGTAATGCTTGGGTTGCCTCATTATCATCTAAACATCTAGAGAGAATGTTGTTATAGCCTTGACGATATAGGGTGTTGGCTACAATGGTGTAGCGGGAAGCTCTACGAATAAGGTTCTGGCACTGGGTGTTGGTAAGGTGAGGACATATGATATAATTTTGTAGGTAAGCATAGATATTATGGTACCATGGGGATTGGGGACCAACCAAGACACAAACTCAATTAGCTTCATCGCTCTCATAGGCGGGTGTATGTAACTGCTCTACAAAAACTCATATTGCATTGCATCATGAGGTATTTCCAATAGAGATCAAATAGTGGCCATTCTGTCGGTAGCTTTGTTCTGTAATCTTGGTACTTGTATGATTTGAAGCTTGGTGAAGTGTTCTTTCATTTTATCAACCAATTCTTTATATGGTAGTAGCTTATCATCCTTAGTTTGAAACTCATCTAGTGTCTATTTGATAATGAGCTGTGAGTCTCCAAAGACTTGGATTTTAGTGATATTCCATTGGATAGCCATCCTCAACCCTATGACTAAGGCTTCGTATTATGCAATGTTGTTCATACAAGGGAATCCTAATTTGAATGACTTTGGGATATAGTCACCTTGAGGAGTGACAAATAAGATTCTTTCTCCTACACCATGGGATGTGTAGGATCCATCAAAGAAGAACTTCCAAGGTGGTTGCTCTTTAATCATGCAAAGATATTCATCTAGGAATTTTGTGATCAGAGGGTGATCATCCACTAATGGTGCATCGATGAGCTGATCTGCAATCACTTGGCCTTTGATTTCTTTCCTATCTACATACTGGATTTCAAACCCACTTAGCCATGTGACCTGTAAGGGTTGTCTTTGAAAGAAGATATTTCAATGGGTCAATCTTGGAGATCAGCTTTACGGTTTGGCTAAGCATATAGAGGAAAAGTTTCTAAGTGGTGAAAACTACTGCCAAGCATGCTTTTTCCATAGGTGAATAATTGAGCTCATATCCCACTAAGATTTGGCTAATATAGTAGATGGCACGTTCTTTACCATTATCATAAAGCTAGGCCAAAAGTGCATTGAGTGCTATATTTGTTGCTGAAATATACAATAACAATGGCCTTCCTAGTTGAGGTGGTACTAGAATAGGCAGATTAGCCAAATAGCTCTTTATATTCTCGAAGCTGAGCTAACAAATAGGATCCCACTTAAAGCTTGTATCCTTCTTGAGTAAACGTGAGAATGGTTGACACTTGTTGGCCAATTGTGATATGAAAGGCCTAACTGATTGAAGTTTACCTTGGAGGCCATGCAACTATCTAAGTGTCTTAGGAGGAGGCATTTCCATGATTGCTTGAACTTTTTTGGGATCAATCTCAATTCCTTTGCATGATACAATAAAGCCTAAGATTTTTCTGGATGTGACCCCAAAGACACATTTTTTAAGGTTGAGCTTTAATTTGTATAGGCAAAGATGATCAAATACTACTTCTAGGTCATTGAGGTGATCCAACCTATCCTTTGATTTAACCAGTATATCATCCACATAATCCTCAAGGATCTTGTGAATCATGTCATAGAAGATGACTATCATGGCATGTTGATAGGTTGCACCTACATTCTTAAGCCCAAAAGGCATCATGGTATAGCAGAAGGTTCCCCATGGGATTGTAAATGTTGTCTTATGCTGATCTTCTTTTGTAATGCAGATCTGATTATATCCTGAGAAACTGTCCATGAGAAACAACATCTCATGTCTAGTAGTTAAATCTATGATCATATCAATATTGGGCAAGGGGAAATCATCTTTGGGACACGCTTTGTTTAAATCTCAAAAATCTATGCATATCCTGATGGAGTTATTAGGCTTTGCTATAGGCACCATATTTGATATCCAATCCAAGTAGTCAATGGGTCAGATTATTTTAGCTTCAAGGAGCTTCTCCAATTCTGGTTTGACAAGAAGTGCAACCTTAGGAAGCATCTTTTGCAACTTTTTCTTAACTGGTTTGATGTTGGGGTCTACTGATAGGTTATGCACGACTAACCCAGGATCCAATCTGGGCATATCTGCATAAGTCCAGGTAGAAATATCTAAATACTCCAAAAGTAGAGCTATGAGCATGCCTTCGTCTACTTCGAATAGAGATGCAACAATTTTTGTGAGCTTGTGATTCTTGTTAGTACCAAGATTAACTGATTTGGTCTCTTCGAAGAGGACAGAGGACTGCTCTATTTTGTAGTCATTGATCAGGGGAGAGGAGAATCTTCACCCTTTGGGACCACAAAGAGGTTTTCACTAGGGGGTATGCCCTTTATTTTTACTTTTCTATGGTCAAATAGTGCTCCAAAGGAGTTTTCACTAGGAGACCCATTTGATTCTTTTTTATTTTTACTTTCATTTTCACTTTTGCAACTGAAGTTCTCCTTTTCCCCAAAGTATATTGCAGGGTCTAGCTTGTAGACATATGCTGAATTTTGTTCTTGATTTGGTGATTGGTCTATTGCCCCCATGAATTCAAGGAGCATTGCCTCATTTGGGAACTCATCAATAGGTACTATGCTTGGTTGATCCTTGTCTATGAGTTCAGGGTATTTGAGGGGAAAGTCAATGTAATTAATGATCTGGCAGAGGACAGAATTGCCCAAGAATACATTGTCATCGATATCATCATAGGCTTGTACAACTTTCTCTTCTAGGATGGTTTCGATACTAATGAGGCAACCTAGTGCATATGGAGGACTAACTAGTCAGGTGCCCTCAGTTGTGTTAGGGCCACAACCAAGACCTAAATTTCTATCTCACCGAGAGGGCTAAAGAGGGTCCTACATCCCATTTTCTTCATAGCCTAGGCCACCACCCTAGTAATTCCACTTTTTGGTGACTAGATCATATGTGTTAGGGTATTTCTCTTTGGAATAATCTAGGTAATTAGTATTGGGATAAGGTGGATCCTTGTACAACTAGGTGTTTATGTTGGGTTCTCATTCCGAGCTGCTTAGATTGCCATGGGACTGGAATGTGATGGGTCCCAATTGAACTAGATCTAGAGTGACTTATTCATTTTGCTTGACAGATCAACTTTGAGTATGTGGATCAACGGGCATGGCTCCGACTGCAAAGGCATCTATGAGGTTATATTCTCCGCACCCTCGGTTGTTGATCTTGAGGGTAGCTAGGGTGGATGTGAGGGTGGTATGGGACTCCAGTGGTTTTAGAGGAGCTGGCAATAGTGGTGTTGATGTCAATTCTGAGATAATGAGCAGAATGAGGGAAAGATGTTTCCAATTCACGACAGTAGGCAAAGGGCTTGGGATCAGCTTGGATGGTAACTTCTATGCCATTATGTGGGAATTTTATGCATTGGTGGAAGGTGGAGGGCACAACCTTCATATAATGAATCCATGGGCGACCAAGAAGGATTTTTAAGGGGAGATCAAGATTGACAACATGACATATTGTTTCTTGTACTGCTGGGCCTATGTGGATAGGCAAGGAGATGGCGCCTTCTGATGTTTGCTCCAAGTTGTCATATGCTTTGATGGTTATTGCATCATTCATGATTTCTACATTTATATAGCCCAACCATCTGACAAATTTCAAAGTACATAAGTTGAGGGTCGAACCATTATCTATCATGACCTATTTGATAGTGAAATCTTTGACTCTGACTGCGATGCGAAGAGGGAGGTTATGATCTAGTTTGACAGTGGGCATGTCTGCATTTTTTAAGGATATGGCACATGAAGCAGATAAATGACCCATAAGATTTTGAAACTGGGAGGGGTCCATATTGCTAGGGACATGGGATTCTTGCAAGGCTTTATCAAGGATTTCGTGATGGTTGGGTAATGTTTTAAGGAGATCTAGAATTGACATTTACGTGGGTGTATTCCCAAGGTGTTTAAGTATATTATAATGGGTTCTAGATGGTGGAGTTGTACTAGCACTAGTAATGGTAATCCACCCATGGCAGGTAGTGACTGCACATTGGCTATCTACTCCTTTAACATGGATGACATTAATAGTAGGCTTGACTTGAGATATACAACCAATAAGCTAGTCAAAGTCAACATAGGATGAAGTACAGTCACTAATAGGAATGATATCACTTTTCTTTCCCTTATCTTGATTAGGAGTGGTTGTGCTAGTGGTGGCATTATCACTATTGTGTGGAGGGGATACATTTTGGTAGATCTACAGACTGGTGTTTGGGTTTGATTGGGTTGGTGCATCAACCTTAATGTCATTGTGGTTAATTAGGTCTTGGATGTAATATTTCAGTTTCATGCACTTGCCAGTGGTATGCCCTTTAACATGATGATAGTCACAGTATTCGCTCTCTCTATACCATGACGGTTTGGGAGTTTAGTTATCAAATGCTTGTACATTTGGGTAGACAATGAGATTGGCTTAGGCCATGCGCTTGAATATGGCATCAATAGGTTCCCCCAAGGGGGTGAATGTTCATTTAGGCACATTTGGATCTTTGTGTGGCCTAGTTTGTCCTTGTGGTACTGATATCGCATTAGTCTAGTTTTGATAAGGTTGTTGATAATTTTGTGTGCCTTGCTGTGGGCCTATGTTTTCTTGTGGCTGTTATTGATACATTTGAGGTGGTGATGTTTGCTGATACTGAGGTCGAGGTGCTAGGGTTTGGTATTGTGATTGTTGATAAGGTGGCACTTGTGTGTTATATGGTTATTGTGGTGCCTGACATGCTCGAGTGGATGCCTGAGGTCCTACAACTATGATCTACACATGTTTAGTGTCTGTAGCACCATCTGTCATTGAATTCTTGTTCTTATTCTAATAGCGTGAGTTGTTGTTGTTGTTAATGTTGCTACTATTGGTGTTAGTGTTGGTATTGGTTTTCTTAGGCTACAAATCCTTGTAATATTTTATTGATCCCTAATCTAGGAGTCTTTTCTCGATATCCATGCCCTTGCCTCTGATTTCTTGGTATGTTTATAGGCAATTCATGCGCATATGATAGGCTAGTTTGGGATGTAGATTGTCAATGAAAATCTTGGTGAGGTACTTCTCAAGAGGTTGATATGACAATCTGGTGGTGAGTCCCTGCTAGCGCTGAAGGTAATTGGCCAAGCTTTCACCTCCCTTTCATTTAGAGTTACATGGATCAAGTAGGGAGAGCTCATTCTCGATGTTATGTGCATATTGGGAAACAAAATTTTTGGACAACTCTGTGAATGTGGAAATCATGCCATAAGGAATCTTATAAAACCACTCAAGAGTGGTTCCTCCCAAACTTTTGGGGGAGAGGTGCATGAGGAAATTGTCGCTGTAGGCTACCTCTTGATATGCTATGTAAAATTCCTTGACATGACTCATCGGGTCTTCTTTTCCTTTGTATTTGTCAAATTTTGGTGTCTCAAAGTGTTTAGGAAAAGGTATGCTTGTGATAGAGCAATCAAACAAATATAGGCACACTTCATCGAATTTGAAAGTCTTTGTCTCAATGCCGGCTCGTAGCTCTTTGAGGGAATTTTTCATCTCTTCCCATTCTGTGTTAACTGGAGGAGGAGGGTGCGTGTTTGTCATATTGACCCCATTCATAGCATATGGATCAAATGCAGCTGGTGAGTATGGAGGATTTTGTGGTGGATACTATGGTGTTTGATAGGGAGATTGACCAATCATGACAGGGGTTGTTGCAGTGTTTGTTGTTGTGTTTGCCCATAATATTGTTGTGTGTTGGGGAGGATAATTTGTTACTACTGAAGTGGCTACTGATATGGGGATTGTACTTGGGGTGGCATCTAGAAGGTAGTGGGATTGAATGATGGTTGTGCAGTGGTAGAGCTATGCAGAGGGTGCATGCTTTATTGGAAATTTCCCCTGATTAGAGGAAAAATGGTGTTGGTGTACATGAGAATGGGTGGTTGTTGTGATGGTGGAATGTTTTGGGATGTGTTGGCAGCCATCATGGTGAGGTAGTTAGCATAACTAGGTTGTTGCTGATGGAGGAAGGCTTGTGCAGTGGCAAAGGGGTTATGGGTAGCTTGTTGCATGACAAAGGGATTCATGGGAGTTTTCATGGTGGCGAATAGGGTAGGTTGTGGTTGCAATGCAGAGAAAGGGTTAGGTTGTGGTTGGGATGTGAAGGGGAAGGTGTTTTGGGGAGGCACTTGTTGTTGGTGAGCATGTTGGATGGAAGATTGCATAGCGGCAAAAGGATTGAATTGTTGTTGTTGAGGTTGTGATGGTTACTGTTGGATTTGTTGTTGTTGGATGGGTTTGAGAATAGTCTGCATGGTGAAGAATGGGTAAATGGTGGCTTGTTGAGTTTGAGAGGTAGGTGCATTTGCATTTTGTGGAGGGGTACCAAGAGCCTGCATGGCAACCTATGAATAATTCTATGTGGAAGATGAAGCTTGTCCTACCTACTAGGTTTTTTTGCGGGCAATGTTTGTGTTTGGATAGGTGGACCTTGTGGGAGAAGGGGTTGATTAAATGCATTGGTGGGTGGCATGCCTATGGTGAATTGTGTTTGTTGCTACAATGTGATAGAGGAAAATGGTGGGAGGGGTACTGAGACCTGCATGCTTGGATGAGGGGTACTAGTTGGTAGATTTTGAAGAGTTTGGGTAGCAATTGTTGAGGCATAGGTCATTTGCACCTGAATCATGGGTTGTGATACTGGCAGGAATGAGGCTTGAAATGGCTGTGATGTTTGAGTGATAGGTTGTGGTATGGTGCTTGCAAGGGTTTGAAGGGGTGCTGATATAGTGCTAGAAGGTGGTGTCCCCATGACTGAAAAGGGTGCAGATTATGTTGCAGGGGTAGGTAAGATGGGAGGGAGTGACACTCCTTGGATGGTGAAGGGTGCAGATTGTGCTAGCGAGAATGAAAAGGGCCAAGAACTTTTGGGTTGCACATAGCTAGATATTAAGCACCCTACCAATGCTACTCTTTCTCTAGGATTGGGAACCTTGTACAAAAGGCAAGGTGGGCGCTCTCTTGGTAATGTTTTGGGTCACGTGACTCTTGAAGGTATAAGCCCAGGAGGGAATTGGTACCCTTGCTAACAAAAAGTATTAATGACATCTTGAGGGTTCGACCCAAGTGTTAGGGAAACTATTTGTGCGTGATCAGGATGATTTAAGAATGCCTTGATAGTGCTCTCATTCAGAATATCAGATGTGTCTACCCATGCGTAATCAATGGGTATCTGTTGTCAGGGATCAAAGAATACCATAGCACTAGTGCAGTCAACTGTTGGATTGGATGAACTAGCTACTTGATTTGGGTTCATATCTTTCCTCTTCTTAGTGGATCATGTGACAGGTGGCATGTATGTCCTAATGATGCAAGATGTGATGCAAAGGGTTTGCCTAAGGACATAGGATTACAGATGAAACAAAGATTGGATGACGTGCTAGGGATGATAATGCTTCTATTGATTTAGGGATGGGTAGATGCAATAATGACTCAAGGGTTGCTCCCCTAGATGTAAGATCAAGTGAAAGTGGATGTGTCTACCTAGGATAGACTTGTGGTCTTCGAAAAACAAGATTCTCTGCTAATGTGAACCAACCTATAGATCAAGGTGATGAGGTTGAAAAAGACAAAGTGGGTTATCCTAAGACAATGCTTAGCCTAAGTAAACCTAAGGATGAGATTTTTTTGGATTTAGGATGTAGGTGCAAGCAACTCAAAAGAGGGTATGACACCAAGGTGCACTTTGCTAATGATGACTAAGATGATGCTACGATGATGCTAAGGTTGGATTTTTATTTGATTTGGATGCATGTGTGATGTGCTTTGCTAAGGATGACACTTAAGGGATGTCCTAATTACGCATGCTATGTGATCTAAGAAGAGGAGAGATGGACGCTTGTTGGGATTATTTTGCTAGTCATATTGCTCTAAGGTGAAAAAGGGACATGTTCAAATGATATTTTCTTTGAAAATGGGCCACTATACAGTTGTAATAGATATTGTTGTGCTTGTGGTTCTCTTGATGGAAGGCCTCAATGATGTGCTTGAAAGGGTCTATTTCTAGGACAAGGTAGTGACTATGGTAAGTGTACCTTTGGATGTTCTCTTAGGTGATTGTTTCTTGATTTCTTTGGCAAAAGGTTTTCAAGATCAATTTTGAAAATAACCAAAACACATGTAAAAAACAACCCAATAAGGGACAAAGCAACCTTGCGGGATAATTGTGACCAATTTGCTTGTTTGAGATTTTGATGTTGTTTTGAGGTGTGATAAGTACTTTATGCCCTATGGTGAGGAAGTGAAAATATCTATTGAATCCCCTCCTCAAAGAGTATACCACATTTAAATCAGATAGTTAGAAGCTTAGTAGCATTGGCTCCCCCAACACGACACTCACTTCTCGAGCCTACCAAACTTTGAGTTTCTCAAGATTTAGAAATCTCAATAAATTTACTGTCTCAATAAGAGGGGTACATAAGGGGCATCTTAGGCATGTGCATCTCACAATGCCTGTGTCAATAAATAGAAGGATTTTGGCCACTAGAACAAAGTTTTAAATGAGGTCATCCATTTGGGAAGCTATACATGCGACAAATTAGCTCTATTATGGAGGCCTCCCAGTCTACAGAAGTTACATTCCATAGATTATTATGCACCATGTAGGTACTAAGGGAGATCTTCTATTGGTATAGTGAAATCGACACCCGTTTGTTGCGACATTAATCACAACAATATTTTTTATATACTGGTTTGGAAGAGCTTGGCTTTAGCTTGTTATCGGTTGGGCAATCCACTCTCACTAGATATGCTAAAGCACTTGGGAGGTAGCCACTCTAAAAGGTTTATATGAATTTCTCTTACACCCAAGATCTACGAAGGCGAGGGGAGAGGATATGTTCATATAACACTTTAAAGATTACAATCTATGCAAACACACCAAGCACAAGATTCATTTTAAGCACCAACCAAAGTGTTTTGTTTGTTTGTTCATTTGCTTTTAGGCATTCAAGATTGTGTGTTGGTCTAAAACTCAAAACATAAGATTCATTTTCCCATCAAGTTAGGCAATGTTTGCTAACCTAAACCATAGACACATTTGCAATTTTGTTATTTTTTTGAATGCCCAAAATGAAGTGTTTGATTGTTTTTGTTCAATTTCCCTTAATGCACTCAAGATTGTGTTTGATTGAGTTGTAAATTTTAGTGCACTAAAATGAAGTGTTTTCTTTTGGATTTGGAGTAAATTTCTTAAGGCATTCAAGATTGGATGAATTCTTTTTAAGCCCAAATGAAAAATGTGATTAATTTTTAGCCAAAATATTTTAAAGCACCAAATAGAAATGTGTGTTCATTTTTTTATTCAAAAACTAGTAAATTTGATTGTTTATTTTAAGTTAATGAATAAAAACACTCCTACCAGCTGTGCTCCTACCTCTTGCAGAAAAATAGAGAATAAAAACTAAGTCATAGCATTCTCACGAAAGTAGCCTCCGGACTTAAAATAAAATGCATAAATTAAATGCATATACAGGCAGGAAAGCCTTCCCGTGACTCCAGCCAACATTCCCGCTAGTCAAACTATGATCTCACAAATGTTTGACCCAATAGTACGGCTTACAGATTATAGATTTGTTTGATTTGTTTTTTTAACTAATTTTATTACAAATTTCGCTCCCGCGAATCCAACCCACGATCCCGTGGGACTGGTATTTTAGTGAGAAATAGCAGAAAAAAAATGAGAGAATGAGGTCTCGGCTAAAATTTTTGTAGGGTCACGAGAACGTGTTCCCACGAGCCTAGTTTTCAAACCCGCAAATCGAGCCTGCGAACTCACCGAAGGATGAAATTGATGCTGTGTGAAATTTGATTCACGGGAAAGTTGTGCAATTGCTTGAATTTCCTCCTCCAACCTGCAAAAAACACAAAAACCTAACACCAAGCACCCATATCAAGGAAAATGTTAGTTTTGGGTTAGTATACAAAATGAAAGAAAAATAATAATGAACTGTGAAGTGGGTCCCACCGGGTGTGCTAAAATGTGAGCAATAGAATTAGTATGTCAAGGAATACAAAGATAAACTTAGCATTCAACAAACTAAACCAAGCAAACAAATATGATTAGAGCATAAAAGAGAGCAAAAACCAAGTTAAGATGCCTAAGAATGTGCAAAACTTCCTTAAAACACCTTGCAAGCCCCCTTGATGTGTATATTTGGTCCAAGAGGTTGATTGTGTGCTCAAGAGATCATGCTTCAAGCTTCAAAATGAGAGACTTAGTGTTGCTTCTAAGAGAATTTTGACACTATGAGGTTATGGATAGTGATTTTTCTCTTCAAATGGGCATGATAACAATGCATAAAAGGTGGATGAATTGTGAGGAAATGAGGGCTCAATTTATAGGCAAAGAGAGGATGGAATGGACGGTTGAAATGCAAACTTGAGGGAGCGCCAAGATGCATTTGAGAGGAAGCACATGGATTGTGCTTCTTCAAATGCCTCTCATCGTGACAAATGTCACAATGGGAGAGGATGTGAGGAGAGGAGGAATGCGACCTTTTTGTGGAATGTGCAAGGGGACAAGATGGGATTTGGGGGTTGGATTGTGTAAGGGATGTGTAAGAGCATTTAAGGTGGACTTTATGAGATATGGTTGAGGATGTGAGAGATGGGACATAGAGTTGACTTTGGGGTTGGGGTTGAGTTCTTAATCCATGGATTAAGTTTGTGCACATGCCTAGGGTGTGATTAGGCTTAGAATTAGAAGGCAAGTGGGTAGATTAGGAGGATGTGATGGGAGGAGAGAGAATGAGTGGAGGCTTAGGTTAACTAATTGGGGTCAATTAGCTAATGAAGAATGATTAGTATGGGTGAATGGGTTGGGATTAGTTTGAACTTAGGGTTTAGTGCTTGGGTAGGGTTAGCTTAGGGGTTAAAGGGAATATAAATGAAATGAATTCATTTATCTCAAAAATAGAAGAAAAAATGAATTAAGTTAAATAAATAAACATATTCATTCAACCTAATAGAAGACTAGGGATTTAATTGATTATTAGACTTTGGATTGTCATGTTAATAATTAATTTAGGACTATAGTTAATAAAATGGTTAAATCAACTAGAGGGATAACATAAATAAACTAAATAATTAATAATTATTTAATTAATAATGTTCTAGGAAGGCAATAAATGTGATTAAATTGTATTAATCAGATTTAGGTGTCTACACTATATTGTAGCTTTACCCGAAATTGCTCCCTACTATTTCAAAGATTTAAATTTATATATAAAATATATTGCCTATGGATTGTGTAGGGTTTTGGGGGTAGATGGAGGAATTAAGAGGATAAATTTAGGCATCCTGATGATGGTACTTGATTTACATAATATGCATGTTAATTCTACATATGATTATATAGGATATATAATCTAGAGAATGCATGAGGGGTTTGAAGCAATTAGCAGTAAGAAATACAAGCCCAGGTTCATGCATTATTCTATCTTAATGCACCTTGTTTTATACAACAATTATGCTACCATGGACTTGAGAAATCTCAGGCCTAGGAGATTCTTCAATGATCAGCCTAACCCAGTGTAGTTTTGGCTAAGGGTTTGGAATTATGCAAATGCAGAAAATTATTTATGTGCTTTTCAGAATTGGATGTTACAACCAATAATGAAATCCATGGGAATAAGCATGAATAGGTTGCCAGTGAAGGCACTACAATTACTGAGACCATGCTAATTTGTAGATAATTGGCAAGGAAATCACAATTGGGGTGATTTCTATTATGAGCCAAATTTCACCATGATGAGAGTCTATGGGTGCCCTCAACCACCCCTTATCCTACCTTATTACCATCCTCCTATGATTGCTATTATGGAATTCATCTGGCAACTAATGTTGATAGAGAAGGAGCTCTTATTTCCACACAGAAAGGGTACATTTATCCCTAGACAGTTCAAAATCAGTAACTTCACTATAGGCAAGAGTTATTTTCCATAGGTTAACAATTGGTTGGGACACTATAGAATGAGTGTGACCGTATATAGATATGTGGATACTGAAGATTTTATTGTGACAGCAAGGAAATATTACACTCCCAATCTTCCAATTTCTCTAAGGCATGAGCCTTGTCTTGAGGAGGATATAATAAGAAATATCCTTGAAGATGATGTAGTGTAAAGGAGAGCACAACAACTTCATGAATTATCAGAGTTAGAAGATCAGGTAAAAAAGAAAGGAATTGCATTTTCTAGATATTTTCCCAATCTACCCTATCGACAAAAAATAGAGCAGATGATGATTAATTATAACAGGTTGGTGAATTTTCTTGAAGAACATATTGATGAAAAGGATAGAGCCGGTAGAAAGCAATCATCCTTTGAGTATGAAGAGGATAGTGATGGTGGATATTCAATCCATAATTCTCAAGTCATAGATCAGCCACCTAGTTTTGAACAAGCAACAGGAGGGAATGAGATCATTGCTCTAATAGAGGCCCCTACTATTGAAGTCCTTGCAATTGAGGCAACAAGTGAGGCTCCTAAAAAGAAACAAAATTTACAAATAGGAGAGCCCTCCCAAGAAAGAAAATCTAAGAAGAAAAAGGATTAAGTTGGTGCCCGGATCACTAGAACAAGGGCCTATGACCACCAACTTAGGAAAAGGATAAGGGAAGGGAAGAGGAAGAAAAAGGAGGAAATGACTCAAAATGTTGAATTGCCTTTGGCACTGGGCCAAGATGAAAGACTACTTTAGCAAGAGGAATTTTTGAAAGATGACAACTCCATTAAGACTCAGGAGTTTAAATATTTTCTCCTATGGCATAAACAACAATAGGTGGTATCTAAAATACAAATCTCAGAAGAAGGGCATATACCAAGTGAAGCCCTAAAAAATTATAATCCAGAATCTAAGACAATAACTCCAGAGGAGGCCAGACAATTAGTAAAAGCTAGTAATATGTTGCTTGTACCTGGATGGGACCTTGCATCAGCTTTCATAATAGACAAAATTAGAAAGCAACTTGATATTACATTAACTTTAGAAACATAGGTTGGTGATATGGTGAAAGGATTTGGGTATAGCCCAAAGAATAAGGCATTGGCTATGTGGAGCCTATATCCCAAAGATAACAAGCCTTCTATACTAAATGTGAAAGAGAAAATGGAGGGTGATAAAATTGTATGGTTTATATATAACACTGGAGACATAGAGATTTCTCAGGTCCTCACATATTTTGCAAGATTAAATGAGGATAAAACAAAGCAATTGTCTACCAAATTAAGATAGATATTCAATGATTACAATGCAGTTGTTTTAGATAGAGAGACACTCATAATGAAGAATAAAGTAATGGAAAAACAAATAGAAGAATTAGTTATCAAAATTGCAAATATTCCTGTGATAGCCCCTCCACCACCAGAACAACCAGTGCAAACAGAAGGCCAGGGTTCGATTGAAGAGATTATTGAGCAAATAAAAATGGAATAGAATAAGATTGTCTTTGAATCCTTAACATTTTTTTTGCAGCATAGGATTGATATCCTAAAGGGCAAGGCAAATATAATATATAATGCTTATAAAAAATTACCAGAGCTGCAGGTAGAGGTCAATAATTTTGTTTCTATTTTAAATGATTTCTTTATAAGTTGGTCAGAGAAAACATCCTTTTTTTAGAGACTAGTAGTTGTTCAGCTGTTAAGGCCTGATATTCCAGAAATAGTCCTTCAAGTGGGCGAAGAGATAGAGAAGATAGGATTAACCCTTTCCTTTTTCAAAGAAAAATCAAATCAAGTAGAGGCAAAGATTTCCATGTTTGGGCCTACTTTTAATAAGTTTATTCCTCCTATCAAGGTAGAAGATGGAGAGATCAAGGCATTTAATAGATGGTAGACAAAATCTAATACTCTTTTTCCTTAAAAAGACTCATTCATTAATGACTAGAATGTAATTGATATGGATAAATTTAATGCTAGCCTTGAAGAAGCAATAAAGTCTGAGGTAGAATTTACAAAGTTTATATTAGATGTAAAGTAGATCACATATGCCAGATGGGAAAGACAAAAAGTGCAATTTCAGAGCATTAAAGATTTCCAATGGCCATCAGAGGATGAGGTAGCTGCATGGGATGCCTTAACAAAGCCAAAGAAGAAGAAGGCACCAACAATTGACTTGGATATATTAGATGAAGGATAAAGACAAGAGTCCTGACACCTGATCAATGAGCACAAGGATGATAACTATCTTGAAGAAATGGTGTAAGTTAGCCTGAAATGGCAGTCACCATATTCCTTTATAACTTATAGAAGTTATCATGAATATCTCTGGACAAAGGTGTTAGACCATTAAAGAAAAGAATAGATTTTCAAAGAATGAGTCATGCAAGAATTTTGTCCTCCCACTGCCAGAGCACCTCAAGTAGCACAATTTTTTTTTTTGTCTTTTCTACTTTAGGTTTAGGGTAAATCATCCAAATTTTGTTGCATCATTTCTTTTTGAAGGATTCCAAGATGATTTAACCCTATAAATATAACAGTTGCAAACTTATTGAATATTGAATGTTGAATACAATACCTCTACAAGCATAAGACTTCTTATTTCTTTTGTCTAAGCTTAAAAGCTTTATAGTTTTCAATGTACTAAAACATCAAGATTTTCAATAAGAATACAAGTGTAGTTTTCTTCCATTTTGTTGTTGTCTCTTTACTTTTATGTTGTATTCTTGTATTATTTTTATCTATAAGGCATGTAAAAACATGCCTATTGCAAGGCAATCAATCTAACTTATTACAAATTTCTTTCAAGGAAAGAATTAAAGTTTCATAAAAAAGGTTTCAAAGAATAATCATAATTGTTAAGATTTGATAAACAATAATATATAAGTGATAGAGTAATTTGTAAGGCATCTTACTTAACGACATGTAGTTTGTAAGGCATCCTACTATATCTTTATTGATTTCTTTTGTGGATTTCATTTAAAACTCTTTTGCCCAAGGATTAGCCACTGATTTAATGTTTTATATGCATGTTTGATTTAGTCATCAATCAAAGAATATTCATTTATACAATATTTTCATTTATCAAGTGCATATAACTTATATAAATTGTTTTCTCAGTAACACAGTTTGCATTTAGTGATTCCTTTAAAGAAAGAATAAAAAAACCTTCCTTGAGTTATACTCATTAAAAGAATAAGGATTTACATCCTTAAATACTATTGTTAATGTTAGTATAGTCATTTACTATCCCTATTTCAAAACTCTACATCAAATTCTTCAACATTTGTTTGCAAGAGTTATCATTCATTGAACTGATCAGATATATGATAGCATTTTTAGTGAAGACTCCATCCACCATTTAAAAGTTTTCTTGAAATTGAGTAAACTATTTAGGTAACACCTGCCTGAGTCTTGTGGAGCTCAAAAAATAAGGAGGACATTTATCTAGTCCTCATCAATTAGTGCTTTTCTTGTCAAACTTAAAGAGCTCACAAATTGAAAATCATATCCCCATATTTATCAAGTTTTCTCTCGCAAGAAAAATCACTAACAAATTGGTGACTCTATTGGGGATCTTAAAAATTTTCATGTCCTAGATTGTTTGGTACAATATTTTATAGTTGAGTTGTCCATTAAAGCTATTCATATTAAGTTGTGTCCCAATCCTATATTGGGTGGAAACTCTATAAAAATTCTCTACAATCAGTGCTTAGTTATACACAACTGATATTATGAATACAAGATCAAGTATGAAGAAGAATCCTAAACTTGAGCTAGAAGGTGGAATTCCGTCTACTTCTAGAAGAAAAGCTGAATGGAGACAAAGAAAAAATCAAGATAATATAGTTATTTTGTCTCCAAGGAGTGATAAGAAAAGTAAAAAAGAAAGTGATAAAAAAGAGGATTCACCCTAGTCTAGTCATGAAGGGAACAACTCAGAGTACATGGAAGCTCCTAAAAAGGGGTTACATAATTATGAAGAGACAAGTACTTCCAATACTTCTAGTGAGAGGGAAGGAAATGATTCTACAAGTTCATATTCAGAACCTCCCACTGATGAACTTGCTGAAGAAGAGAAGTTCTTAATGAAGCAATGGGCTCTCATTCAACAATTGAAAAAAGAGAAAGAGTTAAGAAAGCAATTAAAAGAACAAAAGAATGAAGAAAAAATAAGGAAAAGATTACAAAAGCATGTTGATAAGACTCAAGTAAACTAGGAGAAAATTTCCACCTTTCAAAACATTGACGTCCAAGCTTTGAAAAGAGAGGGAAAGAATAAAGTGGCAAATCTAAAGATAGAAGAACCAAAATGTCATAGGCCCCTGGTAGATTAGATGTGTAAACTATATATTGAGTTAGAAAGATCTAGAAAGGAGAAAGAAACTATGGCTAAAATGTTAGAGAAGGCTAAAGTTGATGCTGCTACATTAGAAATGAAGAAAAAGATTGATTTTTTATAGTCTTTTGGACTAACACATGCTAGAGAAGAAAGTGTCACCACATCCAAATCCAAGGCTACCACTTTTTAGAAAAATGATAGATTCTAGAGGAAACTTCTACAAAATGAAAGGTACAAACAATTTTCATTTGTTGATATTCCTAGTTACCCAAATACTATGCCAGAAATTGGAGAAAAGCTCCCTAAATTCTTAGGCAACAATTTTGTTACTTGTAAAGAACACTTAAGAAAATTCATTGACATTATTGATGATTTCAATATTGATCATGAGGATTTTCTAATGAAATTATTTGTTCAGTCCTTGGTTGAAAATGCTAGGGAGTGGTTTAGATCACTATCTCATGGTTTTGTTGCATCAATAGAAGAGTTGATAGACTTGTTCAAAGACCAATATGGTGATAAAACTAATGAATGATTCTTATTAAATGAGTTCAATAACATCAAGAAGAGTCCTAATGAGGAAGTCACCCAATTTAATATCAGATTTCAAAGGGCATTGCACAAATTGTTTCAAAAGATGAAGTTGGAAGAGAAGGTATGTTTAGATACCTACTTAAATTATTTTGATGCAAAAATGGGTTATTCTCTTAGATATAAGAATCCTAGAACCCTAACTAATGTGTACAAAATAGCTATTAACATAGAAATGAATGGAAGGATCTCGGGAAAATTAAGTAGAAGTGATGAAGGTAGTTTTGATAAAAGCAATCATAGAGAACCTGAACATAAAGATTATAAGACTTATCAAAACACAAGACCCTCTCATACCAATTATAGTCCTTAGAATAGGTTGCAAAACTACCCATTTGGAACATACTTTAAGGATGGAAAACCTATTGTTCCTCCAAAAAAGGACAAAAATGATAATATAACTCCTAATCATCTACATAAGAATGTTGTAATTTATGCACTAATGATTATTGGTGTGAGCCATGTCAAGCACCACATAATCCTAAATTCCGTGTTGTAGCTTTGAACATGAATATTAATGAAGAACAAGAGGGAGAAGAAGAAACAATAGATGATCATCATGGTTGTGCTATGTTTGACTCTCAGTCTAACCCTGACATAGATTTTGATAAGGAGATTGAAAACCATGATAAGTATGGTATACAAGGAAGATCAGATGGATACCATCAACATATTTTGTTTGATAGTGAGGAACAACATATTGATGATATAAGATGTCATGCTACTAATGGCCAAGAGTCTACAGTAGTCAGGAAACTGTCAGATGAAGAAAAGGCTAAAATTATTGCATACCTTATTTCTAAAGCTAGAAGTAACTATCATTTGAGAAGTAGAGTAGTTGGTAATAATGATACTCAGCCTATTGGAATTTTTGTTAAGGAAAATAAAGCTGAAAACAAACAAACAAAAAAACATAAAAGATAAGCCAACTAATGAATCAAATAAGCCTAAATTTAAAGTGGTGAGTAAGACAAATAGTCCAAAAGTAGCACATTAGGATAAAGCCAAATTTTCAAAAGAAAGTCCTATTTTCCCTAAATTAGATGACAAGAAGTCTAAAAGGGAAGAATCTACTCTGAGTGCTCAAATATAAAGTATCATTATTGAGAAAATGAAATCCTTAGATATGAAGTATACTCCTATTGATATGGGACACTGTTTATCACAGTTGACTATGAAAGTCCCATTTTTGGAAATGATGAGGATAAAGTAACATAAGGACAAAGACCTCACAATATTAAACAATGTTACCCGAACTATATCTCACAAAACAAACAATATAGAAAAGGAAAAGATTAAACATGATAAACCTAAAAGTAAGGAGAAAGAGCTTGAAGGGATAGTTTCAGAAATCCCTTAGATCTATTTAAATACTAATTCTTCTTCAAGAGTAGTTGATCCCTTTTTCCTAACCTTGGTCATAAATAATAAGATGCTAAAAAATTGTATGATAAACTCAGGAGCATCCAACACTGTTATGCCTGTAGAGATTATGAAGTCTATGGGATTGCAAGTAGATACTCCTCATGGGAGATGTCAGGAAATGGGCTCAAGGGAAGTACCTGTTATTGGTACTATCAAGGCTTTGTCATACAGTTAGCCATTTTTCCTGATAAAATATTGACCATGGATTCTTGGTTGTGGATATTCCACCACACTATGGCATGATATTGTTTAGAAAGTGGAGTGCATTGATGGGGGGTACCGTCCAATGTGATTTATTATATGTAACTTTCAATATTGATGGAGGTAACATTAAAGTATCAAGAGAGAGAACTCCACACATGATAGAGTTAAATGATGCTAATGATTTAAACTATTATGTAGATGTGGATATGGAAAATTTTAGAGTGGAAAAGTGAATTCCACAAAATGAAAGTACTGATCCATTAGTTGAAGAGTTGAATATTTAGTAAGATGGATTATGGAAGATGTAATTTGATGGAGCATTCTCAAAAGAAGGCTTAGGAGCTGGAGTCTTGTAGTTGCACAATCGCCAGAAGGATTAGGGTTCATCAATGACAAGGAGATTTATACAGTCACTAGGTCGCTGAATATTTTAGGGTTTTCAAAGATATATCAGTAGTCAATCTAGGTCATCCATGCTTTCAAGATTTGGTGGGAGTCTCTAAGTCTTGCAAAGAAAAGAGCATATTCTATTATGTCTCAAGACTTAGAGATTTACCTAGTTGCCAAGTCTCATAACAAAATGGAATATTCTTAAAAGATTGGGAGACTATGAGAATTCATGTTGTTGCCAGGTCTCCAGATTTATATAGTCAAAGGCTAACTTTATTTAGCGATCATGCAACCAAGGTAATTTTTATGTAGACAAAGATCAATGGATGTGATAAGGCCAAATTAAGATCTAATGGCTGGTGTGATGATTCTATAAAAAAGCTGCAGGCTTTTGAACTTCAAGCTATAATGCCATGATGACACGTGTCTATGATGACATCTACTAGGCCTAGAGATGCTCAAAGAGATAAAGTAGATCAGACGGTGGGCGTAATCACTCATGAGGAATTTGTGTCAGATCTCAGCATTGAGTGATCACATAATGGTGACACCTGTCTTAGCGGGCCCAATAGTCAGAAGTCTAAGATAGAGTAGAATGAGTTGCTAGGATTAGATCTAGATTAGATGGATGGTAGTCACATGATCTTGCAAAAGATATGGAATATGTAAAATGCTTCAGTGACTACACGAAAGGCTTCTCTTGCTAGGTCTCGTAATAAAATGGAATATTCTTCAAGGAGATCATGAGACTATGCGACTAAAAGATTTTTGCCTTAAGTTTTAAGGTCGCTAGAAGCCAAGAATTAATTGTGTGACTAATGATTTACATAGTTGCTAAGTCTCCTGATATCAAAGGTCAAGAAGTCAAAGATAAAGAACCGATGACTAAGATGCATTAAAGAATGATCTTGTGGTGGTCGCAAAATCTCAGAATAAAAGTGATGCCTGAACCGCCTCACAATAGGTGCATAATAACCATGCCCAAAGCCTTTCTTAGGAATAGTTTATTCAATCTAAGGATTAATACTCCCACCATGAGGTACATTTAATCTATCAACCCAAGGATGTATACTTGAAATGGTCGGCATATTATGTGCACTAAGTTCCTTAAAGAGGCATTATGCTTATGATGTAGGAAAGTAAAATGCATACAAGGAACCTACACTAGTGCTACAAGAAAGAAAAACACTTAACTCCTTGCTAAAATGAATGCTAAAAATTGCAAAATCTACGTTAACCTATACTTTCAACCTAGAACATCCACTATAACTATTCTTGCAAATGCTACAGGAACATTCATAAAGTAAAATGTTGTAGGAAGAAACTATAACTTCTATCTAAAATTTTGGAAATGCTGGAAGTAAATCTACTCTACTCTAATCTAGTCCACACCTCAAGTTGGCCCCCTTGGTTGGCTTCTATTAATCTACTAACATAGAAGGTAAACCAAGAATCACTTCATTATATTTCAAAAATTGATTACATAAGAACAATACATGAAACTGAAAATAACTTATTGCAAGATACAACAATATTTTTGCAAAAACCTCCCCACTTACAAACTATCAATCTAATCCCTATAAATAAAGGATCGACACTTATTCTAAAAAATAAAATAAAACAATCTAACTAAAGATACGTCAGAGAAGAAGAAGGAAATGTAATAGCCCATGGTATGAGTAATAAAGTTTGAGTGACCAATTCAATATGATAATAAGTGTAGAGGGAATATACCAACACTACATCCCTACATTCTTGGAATAGTGGCTCCTCTTTTTTAGTAGCTATTTCTTCTAGTGCCATGATGGTTACTTCACCGTAGCTAGACCACAACACTCTTCTTTGAATGCTGCTGACTACTCTCCAACTGCTTCCTTTCCTGGCAAGTTAGTTGTGATACATAAATATTTACGCAAATAATCTTAATCAAATTAAATATAGATATTGGAACACACATTCTGATGGTTATATGAAATACTACATTATATGTATAATATTGGAAAAATATGACATAACTATCTACCCATGGTTTAATAGTTCTAAGTGGAATTTATCACAAGTTCAACTGGCTATAAGTTCACAAATGTCTTGGTAGTATTTAGGATAGAGTATTCAAATTAATACAAAATAAAGGCAATAATTGGTCTCATCATTTTCCCCCTAGTAAGTTAAATGCTTGTCCTCAAGCATTGCATCTTTTGGAAATCAATCAAAAGTCACCAACCTCATTCCTTCCTTGCCTTTGACTCTTGAAAGAGTAATAGAATCCTCTTGTCCTTTCCCAGACTTCCCTTTTGTGGTCCTCTTACAACTTGTTGAGTCTTTTAGAATTGATGTCATACAGGGGCCAAAGGAGCATGGGTGGCTGCATTGTCAATGGACACTAGAGTTCTTGTCTACTTTGCCTACTCAGTTGCACATATTTTGATGCTTGATTAATGGCTACTTCAAGGTTGATAGGGCTATGTGGATTTGACCTTTGGAATGCCTCTGGCAATTTGCTCCATCTGCTTCTGGCACCAGCCAAGGCTCTTTGAAAGAGAAAGTAAGGCATGTTGTCATATTCTTCATATATTTTTGGTCTAACTTTGAATATTCCCTCTTTTATTTCCTTTTTGACACTTCCATAGGTCATTCTTAACCAATTCCTAAGGATTTCATTTGGTGTACTACTTTTTTCCCTTAATGGAAGGGGTTTTGTTCTCTCTTGTTCTCTATAATTTCCTATTTGTCTATCATAATTGGCCTCATTGTGCATCCAATACATTAGGGCCCTAAGGTGTATATCCCCTATGTAAAGTAGAGGGTTCCATTTAGTTTCTATAGGGATAATGAAATTATGCATATACAGTTCATAGAGTAAATTTTACTACCATGATGGAAGGGTCTAGTATAAGTCATAAAATTCCTAAGTTGACCTGAACTCTGAGTCTATATCCTTAAGGGTCATCATTAACTAGGATAAGAGGAATTGTTCTTTTAAATAGATGGCATAAATCATAGGTGGCAGCATGTAAGTAATTATTTGGTCAGCTAGTTTATGGGCACGATCCATCCTTTGTTTCTATCTTGCCAATTGCTCTTTTAATTTTGCAATTTGATCCCCTTGTGCTATTATTACCTTCTTCATTTTCTTTTTCTCTTCTCCCCATAAGGTTGTCACCAACACATTCTTATTATATAACTAAAAGAGAAGCATTATTAAAGTAATCAGGCCACAGTCTTCATCCTAGTTATTTTTCTTCCTATGTTCCCTCCATGATCATTCTAAGAAACTTATTAACCAAGTTCGCTTATAGGAAACTAGGGAAGTTTCTAAGCAAGCTAGCCAGTGAGTTATTGGAGCTTCTTCTTCTTCACTATTTGGGATATCTTGATGACTCACTTGGGGATCATTTTGATATACATTCATTTCATCTTCACATTTCTCATCAAGATTTTGAGAAATGTCTAGAATTTCAGACTGATTGGGGGAATCATCTGGGATAATTTGTATAGGAGATTTCTCATCAAATTGCTTAGGTGGAGCAGATTGGCTTTCTGAGGGTACTTTAGGAATCTTCCCTCTCATCCTAGGGCTTCTTCGCATAGGGGTTTCTTCAGTTTCCGTATCCTTTTTCTTATTAACCCTCTTTGGTTTCTCTGCTACAAGAGTAGCTGCTGTAGGAACCAACTTCATTTTCTTCCCCTTTGAGACTATATGGTTTCGTGGCCTTGCTGCAAGAGCTAAAGTTTCTTCTTCTAACTTTCATTTTCCTTATACTCGGGCAGAAGTAGGTGCATTGCTCATATGAGCAGGTAAAGGCATAGTTTCTTGCAAATTTTTGGTTTCTACCCCTTGGGTGCCTTGCTTAATAACTGGGTTAATGGGGACTACATCATCTTGGCTAGGTTGCACACTAGGGAAATCTGAGGCTGTAGGGTTTTATGCTGGAAAAATTCTACCCATGTAAGAGGAGAGATGTCCCTAAGAGATTTATCTATGAGCAATTTGATTAGGGCATGGTGAGTAACAAAATTGAAATTTCCTTTTTGGGTTTCCTTAGCACTAATGCATAACATGTTGAACAAGAAATCAGGGACATTCCCTGGAAGATTATGCCTTACATAACTGAGTAATGTAAAATGATGTGTGTACAAATTAGAAAATATTCCTTCACAGGTAAAATACCTGATAATATGCATGGCCAACTCATTATATGGTGGAGGAATAGAAATTCTTTTGCACCCCTGCTTAGTAATCTTCAGAGGAGGGTCACCTAGTAGGGTAAATTGGGCCCTAGATGATCTAGCATCATGCTCATTGGGGTAGTGTTCCCCTATTTCTGGTAGCCTAGTTAATTTTTCTATTCGTTCCCCTATGGAAAAAATTGTCAATCCCCACACTGTTGCTTGGCCTTCCTCAAATGTGTTTGCCAATTCGGTGGCTGCGTCTTCATCAAACTCCATCAATTTCAAGAAAAATATCCTAACCAGCCACATGCATTAAATATTCTTACTACTTCAACATCAGAAAGTAAAACACCATGAATTACTGGTTCATGTTGCTACAATTGACCTCCCATTTGTGCTTACCAATTTCAACCTTTGCTCTATTTTTGACAATTACCTTCTTCCCTTTTTGTGAATTTTAGACTAGTTCTTATAAAACGATGGACCCTTTTTTCACATTCTTATGGTGTTTTCATCATGAAAAATAATAATGTGTTTAAGTAGAATGAATTATAGTAATACGAGAATCACCTCATAATTTAATTTGGGGTCACATCCAGTTTGACAATGAGGGGTTATTTGGGAATAAAGGTTTGACACTTAACACTTGCACAATGTGGCAACTAGATTTTGAGGATCTTAATGAGTAAATAGAAATGTCAATATACTTCCTTTCCCCCTATGAAACATTTACAAGTGTCCTCACTTGGCATGAGGTACGAAACTGGCTTAATGCCGCAATGATATATTTATTGTAGTAGTAGATATAACCAACTAAATCTATGTGCTAAACATGAAAGAAATTTGAAATGCTTATACCTATCAATGGATCAATGCACGTGCCAAAAAAAGGTGGAAAGAGTGGAAGAATGGCGGTGGCAGCATGCGTCAGCATACTTGTTTCATTATTGAAAGCATAGAAAAATGATGATGTGAGAGGTGGGTGGGTGGAAGATAATGAAATGAAATGAGTTGAAAAAGAAGAATGTAGAAAGTGAGTGGAGAATTGAACTTTATGTAAACATAAGTTTTTATTATGGGCATGCTCAAAGGAATTCTTATTGAAGAGCTGTAGGAAGAAGGTTGGAACCCTCTATTGTAGGAAGTGTTACCTATTGTTCATTTGAGACTAGTGGTTTGAATTTATGCAAGAAGTCTTCTTTCATTTGGGGCTAGTGATACAACATTAGCCGATGTCCATTTACTAATAACTTGAAGTGTATTGGGTCAATTGTGGTTAATTGGACTACTCCATTTATGAATACATGGCTTATTTCATATGGACCTAGCCATCGTGTCTATAGCTTGCCTAGTATTTCTTGGAATCTAGAATCATATAGTAATTCCCAATCTCTAACTTGAAACTGCTTACTCTTAATATGGGATTTGTGCCACTATTTCCTTTTCTTTTGTACAATTTTTGTGTGTTCCAGGGCAGACTTGCACATTTCATCCAAAGAATTGAGATGCAACAAGCACTCTCTCTGTGCTCCAAGAAGATCAATATTTAACTCCATCATTATTCTTAAATTTTTGTGTTCAAATTCAATGGGTAGCATTGCTTCTTTTCCATATAAAAATTCAAATGGTGTGAACCATGTGGTGGTCTTCCATGTTGTTCGATATGCCCAGATGGCTTTTGATAGTCGACTACTCCAATTTAGATGGTGCAAATGAACTGTCTTTGTTAAGATGGCTTCTATCTCCCATTTTGTAACTTCTACTTGTCCATTTGCTTAAGGATGATAGGGGCTTGATTTTTGATGTCTGATATTATATTCCTTCATGAGCTCTATTATGACATTGGAAGAGAATTGAGCACCTTGATAAGTAACAAGTTCTCTTGGCACTCTATATCAAGTAAAAATTTCCTCATACAGAAATTCAACAACCTTATGTTCTTGTGCATGCTTCATGGCTTTTACTTCAACCCATTTTGTCAAGTAATCAGTGCATACCAAGATGTAGGATTTCCCATTGGATAGAGGGTCTATGGGACCAATGAAGTCCATGCCCCATTTGTCAAATGGTGTTACCACCACCTATGGATTTAAGGGCATTTCATTTGATCTTGTTGGTCGGCCCATTCTCTGACATTTATCACACTTTTGTGTATAACTGGCTACATCTTTATGAAGTGTAGGCCAATAGTAGCCAGTTGTTAAAATCTTCTGTGTTGTTCTTTTGGCTGTAAAGTGTCCCCCACATGGTTCATTATGACATGCATGTAGAATGTCATATGTCTCATCTTCTCGCACACATCTTCGCATGACTTGGTCAAGTCCAGTGTAAAATAGTGTGTTATCAATCCAAGAGAAATGGAATCTTTTCTCTACAAGTAGCCTCTTATCCTTATAAGAGAAATGTGTGGCCATTTTGTTAGCAGTAATGTAATTAGCTCTATCAACATACCATGGAATTTGGATAGCAATATGAAATAAATGCTCATCTAGAAATATATCATCTATTATAGTAGTCTCTTTTTCATCATGGTGGATTTTGGATAGATAATCAGCTACCACAATGGCTTTCCCTGGCTTGTCAATGAAGCCCTAGCATGTCTGAATATGTCCATGCAAAATTAATTTTCTTCCTTTGTAAGAATTGTATATATGCCTTGGTTTCTCTTTCTGATAAAGACTGAGCAAGATGAACTATCTGAGGAGCTTCTTCTGTGTTCAAATTAACTGGTTGTGTTGGCTCAATCAACACTGATGATCTATCCTGGAAATAACTCAGCAAGTTATTAAGTACCCCATCCTTAGGCGCCTTAGAGAGGTTTTCACCCTCAGATGCGTCATTTGTTTTTACTATTTTTGGTTCTGATACCACCACAAAGTGGTTTTCACAATCAGACCTATTTTTCTTTTTTTCTTTTGTTTTTAGATTGAGGTACTTAATATCAGGCTCAGTCATACTTGTTTTTAGTTCACTGGTGGAAGAAGCCACGGGTTCAAGAGCATTCAGATAGCAGGCTATCTCGTAATCATTTTGAAAAATGGGGAAGTTGGGCTCTTGATGGCGCTGAGACAAGTCAATTAGGTCATAGTGAATGAGAGGTAGGTCAATGGCTGGTTCGATGTGAAAGGTATTATCTCTGGTGACCATACAATCAGGATTCATCAAGTCTTCTCCTAAGATACCCAAATCAGGATTTATCCTAGCAAGCGAAGCATCATCTATGAAGGCAATTTGAGGAGTCCAATCCTCTAGTCCTACACTAGGCTCGTTGGGTACGTTGGGTTGAGTACTATAAGCATGGACAACATCCATGTCCAAATCAACTGTTGCATCTGAGAGTGAATCCCATTCAAATTCATGTGAGTCTATTTCTGAATCATCATTTGGGCCTCGTGATTTAGAAGCCTCAAGATTGAGGAAGATTTCCCTTTCTTGGGTGCTAGCATTGTTACTACCCATCGCAGCTAAGGTGGCAACACTTTCCATTGTCAATTGAGCAGTCATATATTCACTATCTGTCGCAGCTGGGATAGGAGGACTATCAATGGCCAAGTCTGTTGAATCTCCCCAAAGGAGATCTGTTGAAGGGACCCAATCATCTGTCATGTCTTGTTGATTTGAGAGATCTGGTGTGTATTCAGAATCTGACTCACTATCTATTGCTATTAGGACATCGGTATGTTCTGATTTATTACTTTCAAAGCCTAAACCCTTTGTTGATTTATCCTGTCATGCAAAAAGTGCGTGATCCAAGGGCTCAGCCCTAGCATCCAATCTGTGACTAAGGGGACCATGCCCTCGATACCCCATGTTTTTCACTAGCATATACCCTCTCCCATAAACTTTGGGTGAAGGAGAAAAATTCTTATTGTGTTGGTACTTTTCTTCATGATAGATCCAGTCTCTTACGGCAACTTCCTCTTTCTCTTTCTGAATAGGAACTGAAGACTCAACAAATTTCCCAAATAATGTCATTGCCGATGATGAAGGTTTCATATCTGGTGATGGTTTCCCATAAGACCTAGGAGAGATTGGCATTTTTGTAAAAGAATCTATCTTATAATCTCCCATCCCAAGATCTATGGTCTTAAACTTCCCCTTGCATTGTTCGAGGGAAATACTAGGACTGTCAGCTTCCCTATTCAAAGGTACATGAGACCCAGCATAAATGTTATTAACTGACAAAGCACTGTCTCCTGGTATGCAAATTTCTACGCCATTATGAGGAAACTTAACACACTAGTGATATGTTGATGGGACTTCCTACATTTCATGAATCCAAGGCCTACCTAGCAAAAGGTTGTAGGCTAAAGGTCCAACATCGACAACTTGGAACAAGATGTCCTTTTCTACTAGACCTATGCGAATGGGCAAAACGGCCAGTCCGTTAGAGCTTCTTTTTGCTTCATCATACGCCTTGATTGTGATCTTTTTCCTTGTGTCAATGACATTCTCTAAATAACCCAAGGCCATCAGCAAACTCATAGTGCAAATATTTAGCCCTGCACCCCCGTCTATCAATACGCGCCTGACACGGGTTCTATGAATCATGACTTCTATGTGTAAGGCCAAATTATGTGGGTGACTGATGGATTTGTCATCTTCTTCTGAAAAAGTGAGGTGGTGAGGGCTAGCCAAATGGTTGACCATATTCTGGAATTGATCAATATCTAAGTTGCTAGGAACACTAGCTGTTCACAAAGCATCCTCAAGGATATGTTTATGCTTAGGAGACAATTCTAAAAGCTCAAAAATTGAAATCTATGCTGGCGTTCTTTGTAATTGATCAATGAGATTATAGGTAGAATCAGAACCAATGGCAGTTTTAGGAAGGACACCTTTTGACACTGGTTGTTTAGACTTGCTAGAACTAGGACCTCTGATAGTAATGGGAGCTTGAGGCTGACTCCTAGTGACAGCATTGAGGGGTTGGGACCTCCTTTGTGAGTGAGGACCTCTTAGTACCACAATGGGTCCTTCATCAAGCATAGGAGTTGAATCCCCATCATACCCATAAGTGTCTTTCTCCTTTACCATGTTGACATTATCATGAGCAACTTCAAGCATGTTAATAACATTTTCAGCATTGGTGTACGTGTATTTAATAGAAGCCTTGCCACTCTTGTTGGTAGAATTCTCTCCTTTCTCATACTTGGGCAAGGGTTCCTTAAAAGCTTTTTGATCCGCATTAGTAGTTAACCCATCAACTTGTAACCGTCCACTTTCAATGAGGTCTTGGACAAGATGTTTAAGTCAAAAACAATTTTCTATGTCATGTCCAATTCTGTTGTGGAAGACACAAAAGGCTTTCTCATCCCACCAATGAGGTTTAGGATCTGGTATGTGGTGCTTGGTAGGATCTTGAGGTTGCGCCAAATTATGGGCAATTAATATCTTGAAAATGTCAGCATATGATTCTCCAAGTTTAGTAAATTGCCTTTTCTCCTTCTTAGGTCTCCCTTGATATTTGGGTTTATTTTCTTGTGGTCTTGAAGATGCTTGAAGTTTCATGGCTTGGACCGCGTTGGAGAGATTAAGAATTCCTTCGTTCTTAGGTTGGCATGAGTCAAAAACTCCGTCATTAACCACCTGTTTGTTCTTGTTCCAATAAGAATTCTTTTTGTCCTTATGTCCATTATTATTGTTGTTTTGGCTATTATTGTTATTAGTTGGTTTAGCCAAAATTCCTTGTTCTTTGAGGACATCCTCTATGCGACATGCCACTTCTACCATGGTATTAAAGGAATTAAATGGGATCTTTCTTACCTCATACCTTAGTTCTGGTATTAAGTTGCTCACGATAATGTCTATTCTTTCTTCCTCGAGAATGGTCCTAGGATATTTTGAGCATAGACGTCTCCATCTTTGTAGGAAGGTAACAAAGGATTCCCCTTGATTCTGCTTGAGTTTGCACAAATCAAGCATGGTGACCGACCTTGACAAGTTGTAAGCAAAATGTTGAACAAATCTTTCCAAAAGCTCTCTGAATGTCTTAACTGGAGGGGTAAGGTTAGTAAACCACTCCATGGCTTGACCTTTGAGACTTCTTGGAAATAATCTCATCAAGTAAGAGTCTTCATGGTGAAAAGAAAAGCTCATTATGTAGAATTGTCTAACATGGTCGTGAGGGTCACCAAAACCATCATATTTGTCATAGGTTGGGAACTCAACTTTCTTAGGAAACTCAACCAAAACCACACTCTTGTCAATTGGATTGGGACATATGGATTCCAAATTAAATGTGCTCTTAGGAGCCCTCATTCTTTCTATGTCCTTTTGAAGTTGTTTGATTACCTCAATAGTTGATGGATCTTGCTTCTGCACCTTTCGGTCTACATCAAAATTATATGGGACTTTAGCACCTTTGTTGATAAGGCTCTCTAGGAATTGATCCTTGTTTTGTTCCACATACCTTTCGACATACGCTTGAAAGGATGGTTCTTGTTGCATAGTCATGAAATCTATGTGATCCAATTTAGCATAACTTCCTCCATGTTGTGAGCCAAGATGTGCTCATTGGGAGGGTTGCTTTGAATGTCTATGAGGTGATTGTCTCCTATGGTGATCATATCTTGAAATTCTTCATCCCCTAGGGCTTGGGGATCGTGAGGGCATCCTTGACCTTCTTCTAGGACTGGGTTAGGGAGTAGATGGGGGTGAGTTGGTCCCACTATTGGTACCCCTCCCATTGAATCGGTTGTGAAGTTGTTGTGCATAGAGCCTATCTTCCTCTTCTTGGGTGGCTCTTTTTCTCATATCTAATAACGCACGTTCTTCTTCTTCCAATTGCCTAAATTTTTCTTTTTTGGCAGCTTGTTCATCTAAATAGGCTTGTTTCTCCCGTTCAATGCTTTTCAACCTTGTATTTGCATATCTAGAGGTATCGTTAAGAGGAGAATGTTGCCTTGAATGTCTCACTATGTTAGTTGCATTGATATAGTGATCACTAGATTTGTTGTTTTGGTCCTCGTGTTGTGACCCTGAATCTGAATGTGTTTGTTGGTAGTATCTTGCAGCTCGTTGATGGGCATCAAAATATCTCATGTTATTGGGGGGTGACCCAGGTGGACTAGCATGAGAAGAACCACCATATTCTCTGGTATTCCTATGCCATTGGAAAATATCCTCAAGGGTCTAATTCATGGCTTCCCTTTGTTGTCGGGTGAAAGTATGACTCATATCCATGCTTGATGAAAGTGATATGAAAGAGGTATTATCTTTACTAGGATTATCCTCCGATTTGAAACAAACCTCAGATTCACTCTTAGGAGATTGATCAAAAAGAGGTCCCTTACCCTTGTGCTATTGACGAGTCTTGACTGGTGGTAACTGGTTAAACACAACAGGGGGTCACTTTCCTTGATTAACTTGGTACCTTGTTGTAACTGACATGAAAGAAATAGACTCTTAATGATAAGATTGTCCTTTTGAAATGTCAACACCAGACTAGGATAATCAAAGTCTTTTATTATCCAAAGAGAAATGAAAAGATAGAAAAAGGGGCTTTACCAACACTGTCAAAGAGGTGCTTCAAATCAAAGGGTGACTACCCTTGCACTTTTGAACCAGGAGGTTGGACTAGGCCAAAATATAATTGAAAAATGAAAGTGATTTGGACAATAAGAGGACTATAATTTTCCAAGAATGTGCCTAACAATCCTAAAGATGAACCTTGTTACTGAGAATGCCGTTCTATCTTGACAGCTATTCCCAAAATGACCTTCTAAATCAATTAATGCTATCCTTGGAGGGCAAAAACCATAAATTTAGAGCAAAGACAGGTCTCTGATGACAAAGCAAGAAACCTACTCAAAGGCCTAATCTTCCTAACAGCAACTGAAACTGACCAAACTGAAAGCACAGTAGAAAATAACCAGGCGATATACTCCAGGCTATTGGGGCGATAAACCTATAAGAGGGCGATACTTCACCTTACACCAGGTGATATACCTCACAATATTCGAGTGATATACTCTAGGCAAGTCAGGCGATAGTCCAGCAGGAGCGAACTATCGCGCGATATTTATTCTCAAAGCAGGCGATACTTCTATCAGGCGTGAAGTATCGCACGATACTGTTGCAAATTTTTGGAACTTTTGACCAGAATTGTGTAAATTTTGTGTTTTTGGGTTTGTTTGATCAAAAATTTTGGTCTGAGGGTTGATTTTTTTGAATGTAATCACAATGACAGCAGTAAAGTGACAGGTTTGCAAACAGTAAGGGATCAAACGTGTCTTCAAACACTTGAAACAAGGGCAAAAGCAACCTTGCCAAGACAATCAATTATGATATCAAAATATAAAATTGCACCCTATGGAAGCTACCGATTGTTTGTATGTTGAGAATGTTTACACTGGTATCACACAATCAAAAACACTTCAAGCAATATCTACCTACAAGACAAGGCTCAATACTTACCAACTTAGCCCACAACTTGATGTCCCTTTGCCTCACATAAAGTGGTTACCCACAATAGATGTTGGCTTTGTCATGGAAGTGCCAAAGACACAACCAAAGGAACACATATGGTGAGTATCTTAAGGTGATCCAGGTAAACCACTTGGATCAATCCTTGCACTAAGAAGATAAGCGGCTAAAATAAGGTGGCTTCTATCTATGGTTCTTAATAAGGATTTCTGTTCATAACACCCCTCTTGCTCCTCATAGAGGACTCGGACCTCACGGCCTCAAGAGTACCTTAAGCATTCTTGCACAATGTTTTCCTCATGGTCGTAATCCCATGAGCTACTCACATCAAATGAAGACAAGTGTTATGTCTACCAAGGTTTTTGGTGTCCTTGATAGCCTTGAGATTATAGTGAGTTGGAATCACTTGCCACCAAGGAAAATGATGACAAGGTTGTCCCCACTTGAGTCATTCCTCTTGATTGCTCAAGAGCAGGCCCGCTAATGGATTCCTAAACTAAACAAAAAGTGGATTAATTCTTGAGGTTCAAGGTTTTTGATTCACCACAAAGGTGAAGAGCATACTCTCCTATCTCAAAAATCTCTCCCAAACACACTAAGAAAAGTTCAATTACCCCCTTGCTTCCAAAACCTTAAGATGGGTTAAGATTTTCTGATTCACCTAAAGGTGAAGAGCATACTTCTCCTACCACCCCAAGATCTCTTTCACAAAGTATTAAGTGCCTATGAAATGAAACAACTAGTATATGCCGCACTCAATAAAGAAAGCAATTAAACAATCACTTGATTTGGTTTTTATGCTTAGGGCAGCCCTGCAAAAACCATTAGTAGCCCTCTTTGACATGTGTTCTTTTGGAAAATTCCAAGCAATGAGAACACCTACAAGCACAACTTGTTAGCTCCACAAGGTTAGCTAAACCAAAATCCAAATGAAATAGCACAAGAAACTGATTTACCAAAACTAAAAGATGCAGGTTGAATCTACCTAAAGGCAATAAAGCAAACTAGAAAACTAAATATGATCAGATTCGGATGCTATATCTCAAAATACAAGTCTCTACCGTATCAGGCGATATACCTCAGACTTCACCAGTATCACGCGATACAGTTTCCTGTAGGCAGGTGATATACCTCAGTCGGGCGATATACTGCACTATGGGCGGGCGATACTTCGCACGATGCTAGGCGATATACCTCAATACTATCTTGTGATTCTTCACGGACATGAAGTGTTGCGTGTGTATAGTAAGGTATATCATGTGATATACCTGAGAAGTATCGCGTGATATTCTGAGACAGAAAACCAGAGACCGCAAAATTTCTGAAAAATGATGAAAATGCAAGAATCTAAAGGACAAAGCTATCTACTCTACCCCACGGTGGGCGCCAAAAATGTATGGTGAAAATGTGACCACACTTCTATGAATCCTTACATGCAAGAAAACTCAAGGATGAGCCCTCACAAATCGATCCATAGCTCTCTATGCATGGAGTTGCAAGATTTGTAAAATTGCTCTCAGCTAGAGCTATAAACTCATGACCTTGCTAGTCAACCACACAATGAGAGATTCCAAATGAAAACAAGGGAAACAATGCCAATATCTCCAAGAATCAAATATAATGCAATGCAATACAAGTAAACTAAGAATGAGTTTGCAATCTAAGCTATGAAAGGAAAGTACAAGTATTACAAATCCTTCCTATTTAAACTATGTGAAGTTAATCTATTGCATAAAGGAAATCTAAGCTAATATGCCATGATGATGCAACTATGAAAGGAAATATGCAACTATAATGGAATGCAACAACAAGTCTTCAAAGCTTGGATGTAGAATGTCTTCAAAGAGCTCCAAATGTACCTAGAAAACCTGCAGCATAACATTAGCATAAAAGATGGATGTATCCAAATGAAGGAGAGAGCTCTCCTTTTATAAGGAATGAGAGGAAATGGACCATGGAGATTAAGAGGCAAAAGACTTAATCAACGGTGGAGGTTGAAAGAGAAGCAATCCATGTGCACAAGTATCCTCCAATGAGAAAAATAGAAGTTGACTTTATGTCCATATGAGACAAAAAGTGCTTTTTCCCTTTTTGTAAAATAAGAATAATACTTTATTTGTGCAACTTAGGATAAGAGGAAAAGTGGGGCTTTTTATTTAATCAAAAGAGGAGGAAATATTCCTTCTAAATAAATAAAGACTTAGGATAAATGGTTAGCCCAAGGATAAAAATCCAACATATGATCGAAATTAGGATTTGATCAAGAAATTGATAATGTTGAAAATATTGATTATTGATAAAAATGATTCAGGATTGATAAATCAAATAAATGGGGCCCAAAGTCTAGGCGACCATTTTAGGGTGCATACAATAATGCGTTGGTTGTGTTTGAATTCAAGCTAATATCCTTTATCAAGCAATTGTCCAACACTCAGTAAGTTATGATGTAATCCATCAACATGAAGAACATCATTTGTCTTGTTCTTTCCATCTAAGGTAATAGAACCTTTGCCTATGATAGGATTTGGAGTGTTATCTCCAAATCTGAACATTCCACCTTTGTATTTTTCTAAATGAACTAAACTGTCTTTATCTCCTATCATTTCATGAGAGCAACCACTTTCAATGATCCAATCAGATTTGATATCTGCTTTGGAAACTAGGGCTAGTTCTTGTACTTCCATTTTATCTTCAGTGTTTTTTTCTTCAAATAATTTTCCTATGTCCTTAAGGGAAACAAATCCAATTTCATCTTCTCCTGAATCATCATTAGTTACACCTTCTTCAGCATGATAACATTCCTTTCTATATTTGGGCTTGTAATTTGATATGAATTTCTTCACTCTTGTAGGACACTTGGATGCAAAAGGACCAACCTTGTTGCATGAAAAACATTTAAATGGAATTTGTCCTTCATATTTACCTTTACCTTTCTTTTCTTTTCTAGCAATCATAGCAATGATATCTTCAAGTTTTGTATTAACATCTTCTACCTCATTATTGCAAGAAGGGGTCTGAGGTTTTTTACCATGTACCGAAGCTTTAAATGTTGTCTCACTCTTAGGTTCTCCTTTTAGTCTAGATATCTCAAATGCAGAGATTTTGCTGATCAAAGTCTCTCTCTTGAAGTCTGTTGAGAATTACATAGTTTCATCAAGAATACTAACCTTGTTATCATAGTCTAGTGTCAAAGTAGTCATCATCTTGTCCATTATATCTTCTTCTGAGATTTCTCCACCATTTTTTCTGATTCCAGCTACTGCTTCATTAATCCTGTGATTGTATGCTCTAATGTTCTCTTCAGGAAACATCTCAAGAGTGTTATACTTCTTCTTCCATGTCTTTCTGTGCACATTCTTGGCTTGAACATCTCCTTCAAACATATCTTCTATATGCTTCCATATGGTGTAAGCTTTGTCAACTTTCCTGATTTCTAAAAATTCACTATTAGATAGTGCGCTGATTAGGGCTTCCTTGGCAATTGCATTAGCTATGAAAATTTCCTTTTGTTCATTAGTATAATCATCCTTTGCAAGATCTCTCAGAGTAGGAATATCAACTTCATGTGTAGCAATTCCAAAAATCTTATAACCAACACATTGCAAAGGTGTCATCATCTTGTTTTTCCAGTCAAGATTATTTTCTCCATTGAACTTATGGCTTTCCTTTTTGAAGTATGTCATCTAATCTACCTAAAGCTATTAGGCTGTCTTTCCAAGGCACTTGGCTCTGATACCAATTATTAGAATAGTCCCAAGGGATAACTGAGGGGGGGGTGAATCAATTATTAGTCTATTTAACTCTTTTTCTTAATAATTCTAGAAGAACATAAAACAAATACAAATGTAGATAACACAATTGAGAACACACCAATTTTGGTTATAGGGAAACCAAATGGTAAAAACCTTGATGGGACTTAGCACCCACAAATGAACTTTACTTGTTTATAGTAATCCCTACTAAAAGATTATGCAACCCTATTAGGAGTTTTTCAGTACAATGCAATATGTATGGAGACCTGGTTAAGGGTATAACCCTATTAGGAGTCTTTTACAATAACCATGTTAGGGGTGGTGGACTCACTATCTAGGGACTCACTGTCCAAAGCTCACTGCTTCAATGGTGAAGGCTGTAACCTCATGAATAATAGATATACACTATATCTGATCTTGATGAACTATTACAGTAGACCTTCTATCTTGATCAATTCCAATGAGTAATAAACATACATTGAATCTTCACATAGATCAACAATTGACTAATGACATTTCAAATCAATTATGCTCACAACTCAGCTCAACCACAATATTTGAACATCTCATCTCTCTCTCTTTTCCACGGGTTGATCACAAATGACCAACTATAAATATGATCCTCCAAGGAAAGTCAGCTTCAATAACATCTTCCAATGTCTCTACTGAGCACGCAACACATGTTGAATGGATGCAACCCTTCACATAGTCAACTCCACCAAATTAAGTATAACTTTCATATCTTGATCACACATGTTATGTGCACATAGCATAACCTACTTAACTCATCCATCAAAATTAATCCAAGCACGCATATCAAATAGATACACGCAACTACTAAAACAATATAAACAATGTCAGCTCTACACAAGAAACACAACAAAGAATGTGTCTGCACTCAGAACTACGTAACTTCAAGTATACTCCACATCTGATACTGCACACATATCCATAGCATAATGAATAGTAACTAAACATATATCTAAGCACACATGGCTCTAAAGTATTTTTCTATGAACTTACATACATAACACTTCTACACACTATATGTTGTCAACAATGACAAACATATAGTAACCATAAAAAATCTCCAACATTTATGCCATTACTAAACATCACTATATGGTACAAACAAGCATGTCTCTTTAGTTAAATCTAGATAGAACAAGTTACCTTTTGTTTTCCCTCCACTTCCAACTATTTATCCAGTAGTATCATAGATCTTTGCCTTCTTATGATGGAACTCAATTCTGTAGCCAGAAGTATTCAGTTGGGCAACACTCCATAAATTATAGTTAAATCATCAACCCAATATACATTATCACATCTGATCTTGTTAGTCAAATTAATTGTTCTTTTCCCTTTGATAAGACATGGTGCATCATTACCAAATTTAACATAACTACCTTTGCACTGATCTAAGGTCTCAAATTTATCTTTGTCACCAGTCATATGATAGGAATAACCACTATCAATAATCCAACAATCACCTTTAATCTTATAAGAAATTAGTGCAATTTTCTCATCATCATCAGAATCATCTTTCATAGCAACATACACAACTCCTATATCATTGTCATTAGAATTGTTAGAATTATTGTCAAAAGTTTCTTCAACTATATAGAAAGTTTTCTTACCTTTGTCTTTGTATCTTTGTATTTTTTGTCCCTTCTTTCATCTTTTTCATTCTTATCAGGATATCTAGCAACAGTATGACCAACTTTGTTACATGAAAAAAAATGATAGGAAGTTTACCTCTGAATTTTCCTTTTTCTCTAGATATTATTTTTGCCATAAGTGCCTCAAGTTCTTCCAAATCATCATCAGTAGTCTCATTGTCACTATTCACACAATTCTTTCCTTTCTTTGATTTTTTGAGGACCAACTAGGATTTGAATGCAGATTCAATAGCTTGTGGAGTGTAGTTATCAAAATTTGACATCTCAAATGCAGTAAGTCTGCCTACCAAACCTTCTAAAGTCAAATTATTATTAGTACATCTCAATTATTGAATTATAGAGACTCTAATAGAATATACAGGAAGAAGAGTTCTAAGTATCTTTATCATAATAGTGTTCTCATCAATAGTTCCATTAGCTCCTCTAATAGCATTAACAACTTCTTTGATTCTACAACAGTAGTGAACAATATTTTCTCCTTCATTCATTCTTATTTCATCAAACTTACCTCTTAAGATTTCAAATTTAGCTCTCATCACATTTGTGTCTCCTCCATAGATGGTTCCTAGTGTATCCCACATTTCCTTTGCATTCTTGTAGTCCTTTATGTCATCAAACTCAAGATAGCTCAAAGAAGATGAAATCTCCAACATTGCTTGATTGTGTTCTTGTTTTTATTTTAACTATGCAACAATGAGAGGTGTAGAAGGGGCTACATAAGCATGTTCAATAAATCACTTAGCATCATCTCCAACACTAGCTAGATGCAATTTCATCAAACTCTGCCATGTAGGGAAGTTATCTCTGTTCAACTTTAGAACATCCTTCTTATACATCTTGATCTTTCACTCCATGTACCTTCAAATTGTTTACAGGAGACTAGAGCTTTGATACCAATTGTTAGAATGAATTTAGAATAACTAAGAGGGGAGGGGTGAATCAGTTATCCTCAGGTCTAGATTTACCAATTGAAACTTTATAGCACTTTAAACAACTCAGATCTACTTGATAGCAGTAGCATATGTTAACAACATCAACATGTAGTTTACTATTCAAATGTAATCAGCATGTAGAAACATAACAGTAAAACACAACATAAAAATTCACACAAGTTGACACAAGTATTTAATGTGGAAACCCAATATGGGGAAAACCACCAGTAACATGCTACCAAGTTTTTACTCTTCTAAAGTGAGCTCTTCTAGGATCCAACGCTAGTGAAGGTTACAAAACATATTGCTAAATGTGACCTAGTTAAAGGATTTAATCACCCTGTTAGGAGTGGCATTTTTAGAGGACTTAGATCATTCCACCTAAATGTCACCTTGTTAAAGGATTTTAATTGATACAATGGTTAGAAAGTAATCAGCAGTTGTGATTTGATACATACAACTTACTTTGCAAATCTAGATCCAATTTTAGCTCAAATGCTAAATCACTGGGTGGCCTCCATTCTCATTTCAATCCCTAGATCTTCTTGGAAATCCATCAAACATCCACTCTTGCAACTCTCTACTTCTCTATCCAGCCTTCTCTACTAGGTCATGCCAATCAGTCAATTATCTATGCAATCCTCTTACATACACATGAATACACACATGCACACTTATGAATAACCTCTTGAGGTTATCTTATACCTCTTCATCTAGGTCAGATAAATATTTTATCGCTTAAACAAGATCATAGATCCTAGGTTAAGTCATATCCAACAGATCATTCCATCATTGCATTGTCATTTACTTCTCCAAAGAAAATTCTAATTAAATATTGAAACCATTCATTAATTATGGTTACCCATGCATTAAATAACATGGATAAATCTTTAATTAATTTTATATATCCCAATAAAATCAACTATGTTGGCCAGAGATCTCAAATCTCAACATTAACCAAAATATTACTACTCGACCAACATTGTGCTTTGCTCAACAATTTCACTGGCACTCGGTCGACACTAAAAATCATGCTCAGCATACTCGTGCTAAGTTAACACAAACTTCACTTGGCATAAAATAACCAGTAAAACTATCATCAAAAGATAAACAACAAATTACTTTTCCAATGTGCCAACTGATCAAGTACTCTTGTTATTTACCATAACTCAACCATTCCACTTGGTCTTCTTGTTAAATATTCTTCGTCAATTAATAGATATGGTACTCAAATAGATAGCAATAGTCTCACTAGTTAAGGTTTGACATCAATGACAAAATAATAATTGTTTACATTGTAGCTTTCCAACACTTATAAGACTCATTATGAACTATGGTTTAATTATACTCCTACTGTGAAATATTTTAGAATATTTGGTAGTAAATATTATATCATAAGAAATGATGAGATAGGAAAGTCTGATGCTAGAATTGATGAAGTAATTTTCCTTTGTTATTCCACTAAGAGTAAAGCTTGCAAATATTTCAATATGAGATTGAGGAATATAATTGAAAGTGATAATATAAGCATTAATGAAAAGTTTCAGATTTAGGAAAGAATATATGACTATATCTAGAATTCAGATAACAAGGAGGTTACTACAAATCAAGAAGAACCTTTTGAGGTTGATCATGAGATTGAGATATGCCTGAATGATTCTACTAAAATTCCAAAAACACCAAGGTATGTAACAAAGAACCATCCTAGAAATCAAATTATTGGTGATGAAAATAAAGGAATGATGTAAAGATCTAGATTAATAAATGATATTTGTTTGATTTTGTATGCAAGGAATTAGTAAGTTAAAATTGAATACCCAAAATAGTTAAGCACTCAAACAAACTACACCAAAAAACACTTAAGATTAGACAAAAGAAGACATAAAAATCATGAAATAATCCTAAGAAAGTGGAAACCACCTTAAGCCATGAAGTCTCCTTGCTTTGTAGATTTTTTCCAATGGATTTGGATGTGTTCTCATAAAACCATTGCTCAAGATTCAATAGTGTGCACATTTTTTGGCATTATAAGGTTAAGATTAGGATTTTTGCTCTTCAAATGGACATGGTAACAATGCATAAAAGGTGGATGAATTGTGGGGAAATGAGGGTTCAATTTATAGGCAAAGAGAGGATGATATGAATGGTTGAGAATGAAACTTGAGGAAGGGTCAAGATGCATTTGAGAGAGAGAACAAGGATTGTGCTTTCTCAAATGCCTCCTAAGGTGAAAAATGTCACAAAGAGAGAGGGTTGAGAGAGTGGGGGAATGTGACCATTTTGAGGATTGTGAAAAGGGGAGAAGATGGGATTATGAGGATGGAGTGTGTGAGAGATGTGTAAGAGCATTTAAGGTGGACTTTATGAGGTTTGGGTGAGGATGTGAGAGATGTGACAAGGGGTTGCCTTTGGGGTTGGGGTTGAGTTCTTAATCGATGGATTAGGATTGTGCACATGCTTAAGGTGTGATTAGGCTTAGGTTTAGAGGGAAAGTGGGTGGATTAGGAGGATGTGATGGGAGGAGAGAGAATGAGTGGAGATTTAGATTAGCTAATTGGGGTTAATTAACTAATGAAGAATGATTAGTATGGATGAATGGGTTGGGATAAGTTAGAACCTAGGGTTTAGTGGTTGAGAAAGGGTTAGCTTAGGGGTTAAAGGGAATGCAAATGAATTGATTTAGATAAATAATTTTATTTATTTAATTCAATAAAGGAAATGGATTTAATTAATCATTAGATTTTGGGTAATCATATTAATAATCAATTGGACTATGGTTAATTTAAATAATTAAATCAACCAGAAGGATAACATAAATCAATTAAATAATAAATAATTATTTAATTAATAATGTTGTAAGAAGGTACTAAATATGATTAAATTAGGTTAATCAGATTTAGGTGTCTACATTTTGCCCCTCTTCGACATAGTGTTAGAATAACGCTATTTTAAAGATGTTTAAAATAGTAGATGATGTGAAGACATGACGCGGGAAAATTAAATTTCCCTAGAATGAAAGTTTAGCATAGAATTTTTTTAGGGTGATGCCCCCTCAAGAAGTTGGCAAGGTGAAATGGCAAAGCCTTGGCAGCATCTCAAAAACAAAATGAAAAATGTGCCAGGAGAGAAAAGAATGTAGAAGGGACTAGAAGAATAGAGGAATTGGTGGAAATGAGGAGAAATGAAGATTAAAGGAAATTTGGGGGGGATAGGGAAGGCCGGGGATGAAAAAGAAGGGGTTTTGGAGGTCTATATATGGCTAGAAGGGTTGTAGGATAGTTTCATTATGCCTTTTCGAGATTAAAAACCTTTTATTTATTTTTGAGATCTGATATTGACTATGGAGATGGGTGATAGAGAATGACCAAGGAATTAGGAAGATTTGGTTTGGAGTGTGTGGCTACATGGGACACTGGACAGATAGGTAGGCCTGAAACCTGGTTTTTTCAATTTTGTTTTTTATGCTTTTTTCTAGTTTTTAGGTATTTGGAAATGTCTTCCTGTGAGGGAACCGCTAGCAAGAGTGCCCTTGGGACCCATGGGAACTCGTTCCCATGGAAAATGTTTAAGGAAAATGGGTAGTCTAGGGATTTCTTGTGGGAACGGGGATGGGAGGGTTTGGGAAGACTTTTCTGTGGGAATGCATTTTTGCAAGGATTTGTTGTGGGAATGCATTCCCAAAGAAAACCACCTAGGAGGTGGGGTGAAAAAGATCTCCCAAGATTAGGGTTTTGGGGGGTTAGGGTAAGCTAACTTCATGTTGTGGGAATGCATTCCCGTGACCTGATAGATGAGGGTTTGTATCGCGATCCTGCGACTATGAGAATGCAAGCTAGATTGGCGAGAATGCATAGAAGGGAAAAATGGCTTAGAAGTCAAAGGGGAAAGGGGATGAGACTAATTGGGGAAGGTTTAGAAAGAATAAGGGAAGGGATAGGATAGAATAAATGACTAGGTTTGGACATAAGTAATAGGACTAATGATCATTTGGCTTGGTTTCAGTGGTCCCTAGACCAATTGACTTCTCCAGAGAGACGGGCAGTGATCTTGCAGGCCGCAACCCAATTCACACCTATTGATTGGGTGTGGGTCGATGCTCTAGGATTGGGATATCTGACATAGATGCTATAAAGATGCACTTTCATAGCCATGGTGATAGCACTCTATGAGCGGTGGAACTTAGAGATAGGCACATTTCATCTCCCGATCGAGGATATTACTATCACACTAGAGGATGTGTACCAGATATTATGGTTGTCCATCTGAGGGATAGAGGTGGTGACTAGAAAATTGCTATAGGAAATAGTGATTGCAGCACTGGTCAAGCTGGGAGTACCATTGGAGGTATGCCATAGATAGGTGGATCTAGATAGATATAGAGATGCATTCTCATTATGGAGAGTCCACTTCTATGTAATAGGGTTAGTATCAGGGTGGATTTCCCTAAAAGTAGGAGGGATGAGTGTAACACTAAGCCTAATCCCTGTGATCTATGATATAGTAGATGTTGGAGTACTCGTAGCATGGGGTACCTTTATATTGGCAGAGCTATACAGGGATATGCACCAGGTTGTATATCATAGAGTAGGTGGAAAAGGGAGAAGCATAGGGTGTACTACCCTTCAACAGATATGGGCATGGGAGCACATTATAGTGCTTAGACTATTGGGGAGGACTAGATGATAGGCAGATCAGCCTATAGTATACAACTAGGGAGAACCACTAAAATATCATGATGTTGATGATACCCATTACTAGAGGGTGAAAATTGATGAGATTCATGACGGTATCACATGGAAACCATAAACATAGGTGGGGCCATGGCCAGAGGACTAGTTACACTTACCATACACCCTGACACCTAGGTTCATGACAAGTAGGTAGTTCCACTTGATAGAGCAGTATAGGCCATTATGAGTGGCTAGATAGTTCAGATACACCCAGGGAGTACAAGATCCAGCAATATGGTATCAGAGGGTGACATGGGAGAGGGTTGGGGAGTTTGGGCCTCTTGTGGATAGAGATGTAGTGAGGGCAGCCTAGAAAGCCATGCAGCCTATGTAGTGGGATTGGAGAGGAGAGCCTCTAGATGCGGGTAGTACCCATGAGTATAGAGAGAGAGAGAAATTTTTGTGAAGCCTAAGGTAGTGGGGAGATTTGGATTGCCACCATAGGTAGACAAGGAAAGGTGAGATACAACATTAGCTTCAATTCACCAGAGGATGAGAGGAGGGAGGGCACCCTGATAGGGTAGATCTATACCTATGCCAGCACCAGAAAGATAGGCGTGGAGAGAATTGAGGAGAGTGGTGAGAGGACAAGGGGAGGCTAGGAGAGAGGAGGCCCAAGGAGAGGAGGTGGGGGGAGATGAGGCCCAATGAGAGGAGGCCATGTAGGTGGATAGGGGAGGAGATGCAGGAGGTCCACTTCCAGATACCTAGGTACCCACAGATCCAGATGCATAGACATCGACAAGACACAGGGCATCATCCTTCACAACACCCATGGATTCACTGGCAGATAGGCTATATACTATAGAGTTATTACTAGCTTCTACTAGCTAGCATTTGAGAGACACTCAGGCAGATCAGGATGCACTAAGGACAGAGTGAGACAGGCTCATATAGGAGAGGGATACGTTGATGGCTGAGATTGATGGACTACGCACTAAGAGGGATCATTGAGTGATGAGGAGGGATTAGGTACTGGCTAAGGTGGTGAGCCTAAGGGGATAGGTGGATGGAATTACCTAGGAGGTCGAAGGGCTGAGATCAGAGCTGACTACAGTTCAAACTGAGGCTCAGAGGATGATAGCAGATGGGATGGCCCTAGTTAATGAGAGGGACTACTTGAGGTTGGAGAGGGATGGATTGTAGATAGAGCAAGATAGATGGAAGGTAGAGAGAGGTAGGTTGATACATGATATGGGAGTTCTAGAGGCAAATATGGGGATGGTTGGTTAGAGGGAAGCACCAGATATAGGAGAGATGAGGGCAGAGCTAGCTGCTAGGACAAGAGAGTGCATGACACTCTAGGAGTAGGTTAGCTAGTACAAAGCCATGTACTATGCAGTAGTGCCAACTGAGCATATACAGACATATGGGTCAACTAGTGGATCAGTGGTATTAGGTGGAGGAGTAGGTGTAGAACATCCCATAGGGGTGAGTTGATAGGCAGTGGGATCCACCCTGAGGACATAGCGAACTGGGCTGAGTCACTAGACAGGGCTGAGTCAGAGACCCAAACACTCCATTGGGGGCTTGGTCTAGATGTAGGATACTAAGAGCTCCAATTTAGGGGCCTCAAGATAGGTATAGAGTAGCAAGATGGTGGCAGGTATAGGTTCCCAGTTAGGGAGATCAGTGGCCACAGGAATAGGTACAAGAGGTAGTACAAGTACATAGGAGATTGGGAGCATGTTTTCCTAATTCCAAAGCCTAGGTACTTGATTCTCACTATTTTCAAAGTAGGCATGAGTAAGGACCCAATTTTCTTTGGGTGACATACAAGTATCCCAACCAAATCACACACAAGATATCAAAATGGTTGATGTCGACGAGCAGCCTCCCACAAGGGGCCCAAATGGATAGGGACAATGATTATGATGGACTTGCATTTTTGTTGAGGTTAGACAACCTATTTTTTGAGATGTATATGTATGGTACACTGTTGGATATGAACATTATGGACTCTATTTATTTTATGATGTGCATTTGATGAGTTATGATGATATATATGAGATGATGCAGTGATTCTTGTGGCTGGTATGCATGTGTTATGTGATTTAATTCTATGTATGATATGGATGTAAATGTTCGTTATTCTTTATGATGATGTACTAACACTTGTGATGTAGGATGTGACATATGCATGTTTATGAGATGTTATGTGGGTTATTGATGTGTTGTGGGTGCACGATGTGATTAATGTTTTATGAGAATGCAAGATGAGCTATAAATGTATGCTTTATGTAAAATGAAATTAAAATGACATGCAATGTGATTAATGTAAAATGAATCTATATGATGCAAACAATGATATGATTTATTAAATGCTAAATGAAATTATTTAATGATATGAATATGTAATGCACTTATCATGAATGAATGTGGACGACTAAAAGGACCTAACAAAGCAAGACCAAAATGCTTTAACAATGCAAGATAAAAATGACTTAACACTACAACTAAAATGAATGCCAGATTAAAATGGATTTACAATGAAAAATGACTTAACAATGAAAGATAAAAAATATGATTTAACAATGCAACTAAAAATGAATGAATCAAAATGATGCAACTAATATGGATACAATGGTGTAATGTGTACAATGGTTCAATTAATGAAACTAAAAGATGAGTAACAAATGCAACTAAAATGACTTGGGATAACAACTAAAATGATTTAAAAAATTATCATTAAAGATGCAACTAACAATGAGATTTTAAAATGCAACAAAAATGATGTGGATAATGTGATAAAAAAGATGAGCTAAAATGAATTAAAAAATGCAACTAAATGGATCCTAACGAAACAAATGTGATGTTTAAAATGAACCTAAAAATGATGATTAATGCAAAAATGAGTGCCTAACAAAGTTCCATGTATAACTAATCGAACATGAGATAATGAGAATGCAAAAGTAAATGAAATGAGTAATGAATACAATGGATGCAATGTATATGTAAAATGAACAGGGGTGGTAATGCAAGGTATCACTATCCATCTAGGATTTGGGTAGCGGTGTAGAAGAATAGGGGGTGCGTAAACATGTGCATAGTCAAAATTTAGGGATTAGGGCTGATGGATTATGGTGGGGGCAGGGGGGGAATTCAAGTTTGCATCACAGATGAGGGAATGGGAGAGTGGTAGATGTGTGTAGGATCATGATAGATGCAGGATTTAAGAGCCATTGTGAGGATGAGATCTGATTGGACTAAAAAAAAGGATGCTTCGCTAGGGTTTAGGCTGGTTGGTTGAAGATGGGATTTGATTGGACTAAAAAGGATGTTTTGCTGGGGATGTGGGGTATTCTGAGATGGAATACCACCATGTAGTTGAGAACTTATTTTGATTTAGTAACACTAGGGATCATCCCAAGGTTACTAGGAACACAAGGCCTTGTCGCTGGTGTTGCCGAGGATTGACACAACAAACACATAAGGGTTTCCCTAGCATCAGACATGATTCACGGAGGGATCATGGAAGAAACAATGTTGGGGAAGCCCACAAACAAACAACATTTCCCAAGTGCAACATGTGAATCTAAATGGATTCCATACATGTAAGGGTCATTTTTTGACTAATTCATAGGAAAAAAGAAAGAAAAATATCAAGTTCCCTATCTCAGATGCATCCATTTGCAATGTACCATGATATAAAGGATCGTGGAAACCTTAATGAGGAGAACAACTAAAAAAAATTAGGAATGATAATCAAGAACCAAAATTAAATGGCAAGATTGAAAAAGTGTAACCACAAAATGCCCCTTTGCCAGAGAAATCAATGATACGGATTTTGATTGGATTGGTGATTGGTTTTTTAGGTTAGACAAGAGGAAGGATACATCCTACAAGGACCCATTGCTAGTGGAGATGTTGGAAAATATGAGACTGATTGGCCAAAAGACATATTGCAGTAGGACTCTAAGATCAAGACTTTCTCAAAAGAAACTTGATGTAGCATAGAATTCATAATAGAACTAGATCACTTTCTATAAAGAGACCGACCAAAGACACAAGATATGTACAAGAAACAACAAACACAAGATTGGACTAACACAGACAAGATATATACGTGACTAAAGATCAGGGATTGGGATAGGATGATGCATATATACAATGAAGGACTAAAAATTATGTATAGGACAAGATTTACAAAATTTTAGGATGTAGGATAGGAGGACTGATGTCGACTTAGAGCTTGCAATTATTTGAACACCCAAGGAATGGGTAGGGATTACACTGAGATGGATGCAATGGAGGAGATGGGAGAACATGATATTTTGATAGATAATGATATGGTCCACTGTGTGTGATGAATGATTGCCAAGTTTTCACCACACATGCATGCCCAAGGCACCTGATTACCAAGTTTTCACCTTTGGACGAATTTATTTCTCTTTACTCTTTTTGTTGTTTTTGTTGTTTTTTTTTTTTTTTTTGCAATCATCCAAGTATTTGTTTACTAGATTTTCACCATGACTATGATTTTTTTCACGACTTTTTATGTGTTTTAGGGATTTTTTTAGATGGTTGGAATAGATTGGCCAACTTTTCAGGCATATAAGTGCCTAAGGTGAATGATATTGATGGGATCATTCAAAGATTCTCCTTTAGGAGTTGATAAATAATATGCCCCAGACTCGAAGCATGTTGTGACAATGTATGGACCCTACCAAGTTGCTTCAAATTTTCCTAGATTTTCTTGATTGGCACCCACTTTCTAATTTTCTTTTGAGATGAGGTCCCTAACCTAAAAATGATGTGGGTGAATATTTTGATTAAAGCTTCTCTTGAGCTGATTTTTATATATGATCAAGTGATTATAGGCATACTATCACTTTTCATCTAGTAGGTCTAGCTAGGTGAGTCTGTTCACTCTATATTCTTCATCATTAATTAAGCCTCTGAAAGATACTCTTAGGGATGGAAGTCCAACCTCAATGGGTAAGATAGCTTCAGCTCCATAGATGAGTGAATAAGGGGTAGTTCCAATAGGAGTATAATAGGAAGTGTGATAGGCCTAGAGGGCGAGATTGATTTGTAAATGCCAATCATGACCAAAATCATTGACAACCTTCTTGAAGATTTTTAGGATAGTTTTATTGATTGTCTCAGCTTGGTCATTACCTTGGGGGAAGTATGGCCTAGAGAAATGATGATGGATGTGGAGGTAAGTGCACAGATCTGTAACATCATAGTTTTCAAATGGTGATCTGTGATCTATCAAGATGGTGGAAGGGATGTCAAAGTGGTAGAAAATGTGGTAGAGGATGAATTTGGAAATTTTCACTCTTGTGGTGAGGGTTAATGGGATGGTTTCTACCCACTTTATGAAATATTCAATATCTGTGATAATATATTTGTGCCCTTCAAAGGATAGGGGAGTGATCTAACCAATGAGGTCAAAATCCCAACAAGAGAATGGCCATGGAGGCATAATGGGATGTAATTCTTGCATTGGAGTATGAATCAGATTGGCATGTTGTTGGCAGGGTAAGCATCATTTGAAAAATTAATAGGCATCATGTTCCATGGTAGGCCAATAGCAACCAATTCTAAGAAGCTACTTGGATAAGACCATCCCACTTGTGTGAGAACCAAACATCCTAGCATGGACCTCATGTAATGCTTGGGATACCTCATTTTCATCTAAACACCTAGAGAGAACATTGTTGTAACCTTGGCGATATAGGGTGTTAGCTACAATAGTGTAGTGGGAAGCTCTGTGGATAAGGTTTTGGCATTGGGTATTTGTGAGGTGAGGAGATATGATACCATGGGAACTGGGGACTAAACAAGACACATACCTAATTAACATCATTTCTCTCATATGCTGACCTATGTAATTGCTTGACAAAGAATTCATATTGCATTACATCATGGGGGATTTCCAATAGAGACCCAATAGTGGCTATTACATCTAAGACTTGCTTTTCAATCTTGGTACCTGCATAATCTAAAGGTTGATGAAGTTCTCTTTCATTTTATCAAACAATTCTTTGTAGGTTAGTAGCTTATCATCTTTAGTTTGAAATTCATCTAGTACTTGCTTGATGATGAGTTGTGGGTCACCAATGACCTCGATCTCTGTGATATTCCATTGAATGGCCATGTTGAGGCCTGCAACTAAGGCTTTGTATTCTACTATATTACTCATGCAAGGAAATCCCAATTTGAATGACTTTGGGATGTAGTCACCTAGAGGGGTAACAAACAAGATTCCTGCCCCTACACGATGAGCTATATAGGATCAATCAAAGAAGAATTTTCAAGGTAGTTGCTCCTTGATCATGCACAAATGTTCATTTAGAAATTTTGTTATTAATGGATGGTCATCCACTAATGGTGACTCTACTAGTTGATCCACTATGAATTGGCCTTTGATTGCTTTTCTATCTACATACTGGATATCAAGATCACTAAGCATCATGACCCACTTAGCCATTCAACTAGTAAGGGTTGTTTTTGAAAGTAGATATTTCAATGGATCTACCTTGGAAATAAGCTTTACAGTGTGACATAGCATATAGTGGCAAAGTTTTTGAGTGGTAAAAACCACTGCTAGGCATGCTTTTAACATAGATGATTAATTAAGCTCATATCCCACCAAGGTTCTGCTAATATAATAGATGGCACACTCTTTTCTATTTTCATCAAGCTGGAAAAGGAGTGCCCCCAGTGCTATGGTCATCACTAAGATATACAAGAGTAATGGCCTTCAAGGTGTAGGTGGATTAGCCAAATAGATTTTGATCTTCGTAAAGCTACACTAACAAATAGGATCCCATTTGAAGTCTGTGTCCTTCTTGAGTAAATGTGTGAATGGTTGACATTTATCGACCAATTGTGATATAAAATGCCTGACTGATTGGAGCTTACCCTAGAGGCTACATAGTTTCCTAAGTGTCTTAGGTGGAGGCATGTCCATGGTGGCTTTGACTTTTTTGGAATTGATCTCAATACCTCTTCGTGATACAATGAAGCCTAGGAGCTTTCCTAATGTGACTCTGAAGACACATTTCTTAGGATTGAGCTTTAATTTGTAGTGACATAGATGATCAAATACTGCTTTGAGGTCATTGAGATGATCCAATCTATCTTTTGACTTAGCTAGGATATCATCCACATAATCCTCCAATATCTTATGGATCATGTCATGGAATATGACCATCATAGCATGTTGATAGGTGGCTCCTACATTCTTAAGCCCAAATAGCATCATGGTGTAGCAAAATGTACCCCATGGGGTAGTAAATGTTGTCTTGTGCTAGTCTTCTTCTGAGATGCAAATCTGATTATATCCTAAGAATCCATCCATGAGAGATAACATCCAATGTCTGGTAGTTAAGTCCATGATCATATCAATAATGGGCAATGAGAAGTCATCCTTGGAACATGCTTTGTTTAAATCTCTAAAATCCATACATATCTTGATGGAGTTGTTAGGTTTAGCCATAGGAACCATGTTTGATCTCCAATCTGAATAGTTGATTGGTTAGACAATTTTAGCTTCCAAAAGATTCTCTATTTTTGGTTTGATAAGGAGTGCCACTTTTGGATGCATCTTGTGCAACATTTTCTTGACCGAATTGATATTGGGAGCTAATGATAAATTATGCACTACAAGCTCTGGGTCCACTCTTGGCATGTCAGCATAGGTCCAGGTGAAGACATGTGAATACTCTATGAGGAGAGATGTGAGTGCATTTTCTTCTACTTAAGTTAGGGATGCTGCAATTTGGGTGAACTTATTATATTTATCAGTGCCAAGATTCACTGGCTTTTTTTCTTCAATGACTATGGATAATTGCTTTGTTTTATAGTCTTAGATGGGGGGAAGAGGAGAATCTTCACCCTCTGGTGCCTTGGGGAGGTTTTCACTAGGGGGTACGCCCTTTATTTTTACTTTTTTCTGGTCAGATAGTGCCCTAGAGGGTTTTTCACTAGGAGACGCACTTTGATCTTTTTGATTTTGATTTTTATTTTCATTTTTGTGGCTGAAGTTCTCCTCTACCCTGAAGTATGCAGTAGGGTCTAGCTTGTAGACATATGCTAAATTTTTTTCTTGATTTGGTGATTGGTCTATTGCCCCCATGAATTTTAGGAGCACAGCCTCGCTTGGGAACTCATCAATAGATATTATGCTTGGTTGATCCTAGTCTATGAGTTCATGGTATTGAGGGGGAGGTCAATGTAGTTAAGGGATAGTTGGCGAAGGACAGAGATGTCAAGGAATATGTAATCATCTGTATTTCCATAGGATCATATTACTTTCTCTTCTAGGATAGTTTTAAATGCTAATGAGAAGGCCCTCCTGATATAGGGGACTAGCCGAATGGGTGCACTTAGTTGTGTTAGGGCCAAAACAAAGGCCTAGATTTTTGTCTCATCGAGAGGGCTGAAGGGGTTCCTCCATGTCATGCTCTTCACTGCCTAGGCCACTACCTTGATAGTTCCACTTTTTGGTGAAAAGATCATGTGTGTTTGGATACTTTTCCTTGAAATAGTCCTAGTGACCTATATTTGGAGGGGGTGGATCTTTGTCCAAACATATGTTTATATTGGGATCCATTTCTATGCCATTGAGAATGCCATGAGATAGGAATGTCATAGGGCCCATTTCCACTAGGTCTGTTGTTTCTTTTTTTTTTTTGTACGGATGCCCTCGAGTGTGTGGATCAGAAGGCATGACCCCAACTACAAAGGAATCAGTTAAGTTGTACTCTTCGTAGCCCTAATTGTCAATCTTGATGCTAGCTAGGGTGGATGAAAGGATGGCAAGGGAATCTATAGGGGATTTGGATGAACTGGCGATAGTGGTGTTAATGTCAATTCCAAGATAGTGAGTGGAGTGAGGTAAAGATGTTTCCAATGCATGGTAGTAGGCGAAGGGCTTAGGATCATCATGCATGGTAACTTCAACACTGTCATGTGGAAATTTGATGCACAGGTGGAAGGTGGAGGGCATGACCTTCATAGAGTGGATCCATGGGTGAATGAGAAGGATGTTTAAGGGCAGATCAAGATCGACAATACGGTACAATGTTTCTTGTAATACTAGGCCTATGTGAATGGGAAAGGATATGGTGCCTTCTGATACGCGCTCCAAGTTGTCATATGCTTTGATGGTTATGGCATAATTCATGATGTCTTATTTTGTATAGCTCAATCATTTGATGAATTTCAAGGTACATAAATTTAGGGTCAAACCATTATCTACCATGACCCATTTAATGGAAAAATATTTGACCCTAACTATGATGTAGAGAGGAAGATTATGGTTTGTCTCAAAAGTGGGCATGTCTATAGTTTTGAAGGACATGGTGCATGAAGAAGATAGATGACCCACAAGGTTTTGAAATTGGGAGGGGTCCATATCACTTGGGACACATGACTCTTGGAGGGCCTTGTTGAGGATTTCACAATGAATGGGTGAGGTCTGGAGGAGATCTAGGATGGAGATCTAAGTGGGTGTATTCCCAAGGTGTTCAAGTATATTGTACTGGGTTCCCAATGGAGGGGTTGCACTTGCTCTTATGATAGATATCCACCCATAGCGGGTGGTGATTACACATTGACTATTAATGCCTTTGACATGGATAACATTGACTGTTAGTTCAACCTAGGATATATAACCAATGAGCTAGTTGAATTCAACATATGATGAGGTGTAGTCACTAAGAGGAACAATGTCTCTTTTTTTACCTTTATCTTGATTAGGGGTAGCTGCGCTAGTCAAAGATTTTCTACTATTGTGTTGAGGAAATATGTTTTGGTAGATTTGTAGGTTGGCATTTGGGGATATCTGGGCTAGTGCATCAACCTTAATATCCTTGTGGTCAATCATGGCTTGGATATAATGCTTAAGTTTCATGCACTTACCAGTGGTATGTCCTTTAACCTGATGATAGTCACAATACTCATTCTCTTTGTACCATGAAGGCTTAAGAGTCTTTTCGTCAAATGCATATATGTTTGGATAGACAATAAGATTTGCTTGCATTATTGATTTGAATATAGCATCAATGGGCTCTCCCAATGGCATGAATGTTCTCTTAGGCACATTTGGATCTCTGTGCGACCTAGTTTTTCCTTGTATGGTGGATATTGCATTGGTTTGGTTCTAATATTTTTTTTGTTATGTGGCCTGATGTGGCCAGTGTTCTGCTAGTGTTGCTACCGATTTGGATAGGTTGGAGGTGGTGGTGTTTGCTAGGACTGAGGTCAAGGCATTGGTGTTTGGTATTGTGTTCTCTAATAGGGTGGCACTTGTGTGTTGTATTGGTATTGTTGTGCTTGGTAGGTGGGAGTGGCTATTTTAGGTCTTATGACCATGATCTAAACATGCTTGGTGTCTGTAGCACCATCTGTTGCTAAGTTCTTGTTTTTGTTCTAGTAGTGCGAGTTATTATTGTTATTATTATTGTTGCTAGTGTTGGTGTTGGTATTGGTTTTCTCAGGTTGTGAATCTTTGTAATGTTTGATCATTCCTTCATCAAGGATCCCTCTTTCAATATCCATGCCTTTGCCTATAATCTCTTGGTACATTTGCAAGCAATTCATACACATATGATGGGCTAGTTTTGGATGCAGATTGTCAATGAAAATCTTAGTGAGATGCTTCTCAAGAGGTTGGTATGACAATCCAGTGGTGAGTCCCTACCAGTGTTGAATGTAGTTGGTCAAGCTTTCCCCTCCCTTCTATTTAGAATTGCAAAGGTCGAGGAGGGAGAGCTAATTCTTAATGTTGTGTGCATACTGGGAAACAAATTACTCAAATAACTTTGCAAAGGTAGAAATTGTTCTATAGGGGATCTTATAAAACCACTCGAGAGAAGTTCCCCCCAAAATCTATGGGAAGAGGTGCATGAAGAAATTTTCACTATAGGCCACCTCCTAACATGCCATGTAGAACTCTTTAACATGGCTCACTAGATCTCCTTTTCCCTTATATTTGTCAAATTTTGGTGTCTCAAAGTGCTTAGGGAAATGTATGATTATGATAGAGTGATCAAACACATAAGGGCACACTTCATCAAATTTGAAAGTCTTTGTTTTAGTGTCAGTTCATAGCTCCTTGAGAGAATTCTTCATTTCCTACCATTCCAGATTGACTAGTAGGGGATTGTGTGTGCTTGTTGTGTTAATCCCATTGATAGTGTATGGATCAAACATGGTGGGTGAGTATGGGGGATTCTTAGGGGGATATTGTGGTGTTTGATATGGTGATTGGTTATCCATGAAATGAGGTTGCTGGGGTGGCTATTGTGACTACCCATAGTAGTATTGTGTGTTAGAAATAACGCTCTGCTGCTAAAGAGGTGGTTGTTGGTATGAGGCTTGTGCTTGAGGTGGCATCTAGTAGCTAGCATGATTGTGTGTGGAGATTGTGTATGATAGTTGCACTATGGTAGAGTTATGTAGAGGGTACATGCCTTGCTAGAAGTTTCCCCTTATCAAAGGAGCAATGGTGTTGGTGTATGTGGGAATAGTGGGTTGTTGTGATGGTGGGATGCTTTGGGAGGTGTTAGCAGTCATCATGGTGAGGTAGTTGGCATAACTAGGGTGTTTTTGCTAGAGAAAGGCCTATACAATGGCAAAGGGTTTATTGGTGGCTTATTGAGTTGCAAAGGGATTGGCGATAATTTGTTGCAATTATGATGTGGTAGGTTGTGTGGTGGAGAATGGTGTAGTTTGAGGTTGGGATGTGAAAGGGAAGGTGTTTTATGGTTTAGCTTATTATTGCTGAGTGTGTTGGATAGTGGACTACATGGTAATGAAGGGGTTGGTTACCTATTGTTGAGGTTATTGTTGTTGAATAGGTTGAAGGATGGCTTGTGTGATAGAAAATGGGTTGATGACTGCTTGTTGCACTTGAGGAGTGGGTGGGTTTTTACCTTGCATGGGGATGCCAAGAGCTTGTATGATAGCTTGTGAATAATTCCATGTGGAGGATAAAGCTTGGCCAACCTATTTTGTTTGTTGTGGTGGGTTGGCATTGACTGGTGTTTGCATGGAAAGTGTTGGGATGTATTTGGGTTGCACTACAAGTTGTGCTTGGATGGGTGTAGCTTGTGTAAAGAGGGGTTGATTGAATGCATTAGTGGGTGGCATGCTTGTGGTGAATTGTGTTTATTATTGTGATGCAATAGAAGAAAATGGTGGGAGAGGTACAAAGACTTACGTACTTTGATGTTGGATATTGGTGGGTCGATTTGGAGTAGCTTGAGTGGTGATTGTTGGAATCTAGGTCATTTTCACTTGGGCCACTAATTTCAACACTAGGGGAGATGAGGCATGGAATGGCTATGATGTTTGAGCAGTGAGTTGTACTAAGGTGCTTGCTGGGGTTGGAATAAATGTTGATACTGGTGTGGTGTTTAAAGGTAGTGCCCCCATGACTGAAAATAGTGTAGATTATGTTGCGAGAGTAGGCAATATGGGGGGAAGTGACACTCCTTGAATGGTGAATGGTGTGGATTGTACTAGTGTAAATGAAAAGGGTCCAAAAATGTTGGGTTGCACAAGGTTAGAAATCAAACACCCTACTTTCACCTCTCTTCTTTGGGGTTTGTGACCTCATATAGAAGACAAGGTTGACATTCTCTTGGTAGTGTTGTGGGTCACGTGACTCATGAAGGTATAAGCCCAGGAGGAAGTTGGTACCCTTGCTAGCAAAAAGTATCAATGACATCTTGAGCATTCTATCTGATGGCTAGATAAATTGTGCATGTGTGGTCTGGATGACTCAAGAATGCCTCTATAGTGCTCTCCTTTGGAACATAAGGTGTGTCAATCCATACATAGTCAAAGTGTGTTTGTTGTCAAGGATCAAATGATACCATGGCACTAGTGCTGTCAATTGTTGGATTAGATAAACTAGCTGCTGTATGCACCCTAAAATGGTCGCCTAGACTTTGGGCCCCATTTCTGCAATTTATCAAATCCCTGAATCAATATTTTCAAATATCAACATTTTTTTTATCAATTATATCAATTTCCTTGATCAAATCATAATCAATTCAATATTTCCTAAGGTTTGAGCCTTATTTAATTTAAAAGAGAAGAAATAAAAATAAAAAATCTTATTTAATTAAGAGAACTTGCTCCCTTTTAATTAATTAAAAATCTCTTTTAATTAAATAATAAAATCATTTTATTTAATTAAAAGGAATTTCCTCCCCTTTTATTTAAATAAAAAATCCCCACTTTTCTTCTTATCCTATGTTGCACAAATAAAGCATTTAATTCTTATTTATAAAGAAAAATAAAATAAAAAATAAAAGAAAAGTACTTTTGCCTCACATGGACATAAATTAAATGCTCAACATAAAGTAAATGCTTCTAATTTTCTTATTGGAGGATATTTGTGCACAAGAATCAAGCTTCTTTTTTTCTCCGTCGTTGATTAAATCTTTTGCCTCTTAATCTTCATCGTCCATTGATTTTTCATTTCCTATAAAAGAAGAGCTCTCTTCTTCATTTTCATATCCATTCTCTTTTATGCGATTTTTATGCTATAGGTTTTCTAAGTCATCTTGAAGCTTTTGAAGATATTCTTGCATCAAGTTTTGAAGATTTGGAGCATCATTGGCATTCATCTTGCATCTACATCACATCCTAGCTTGCATCATAGTTGCATCATCATGGTATCATTTCCTTTCATGTTTTAGATTAATCTCACATAGTTTAATTAGAGGGTTTGTAACTCTTTCATTTTCATTTTCATAGCTTAATTGCATCTTCATTCTCATAGATTAATTTGCATTCTCATATAGGTTTGCATTGCATTGCATTCATATTGATTTCATTAGAGATATTGGCACTCTTTCCCTTATTTTCATTGTGAATCTCTCATTATGTGGTTGACTAGCAAGGTCATGAGTTTATAGCTCTAACTGAGAGCAATTTTACAAATCTTGCAACTCCATGCATAGAGAGCTATGGATCGATTTGTGAGGGCTCATTCTTGAGTTTTCTTGCATGTAAGGATTCATAGAAGTGTGAAAACATTTTAGCACACATTTTTTTGGCACCCACCATGGGGCAACCCACTTTTTACATGCTGGTTTTGATTATTTTTGGAGCTAACCCTTGTGCAAATTTGTTTGGAGATTAAAAAACCCTAGATTTGAAAGATTTGATCATATCTCCCAAACGGATTGGTGTTTTGGTCTGAAAATTGTTTTTTAGGTTGATAACATATCAGAGAAGCTCCAAAAAAAATTTTAGAATTTTCGAAGGTAATTTATATTTTTTATGATTTTTTCTTGATTTTTCATAAAAAATTGATTTTTGGCGCAAATCAACATATTTTTTGGAAATTTTTATATTTCTGGAAAGGTCTTGAAATTATACAGGGGGTCCATTCACTGTGTGTTTAATTTAGAGGTCATATCATACCTCATTTGGTCAATTTATAAAAACTAGTCTGTTTTGGTAAAATGGCTCTCTAGGGCACAAATGAAGAGATTTTTCTAAAAATTTTACATTTTTGGAAAGCTCTCTATTTTTTAAAAAAGGTCTATTTTTTGCATTTTGGGTTTGGGGTCTGAATTCATGTGGTAAAAATAGATCTTGTTAACTAGGTCAAATGCAAAGAAAATAAAATTTTGTGATGGGTATGCACTTATTTTTCATTGTTCAATGCATGACATGAGTTATCATTTAGATTATTTGCTGGTTATTATTGCTCCTAAAAATTTATTTTTAGATCTAACCCTAGGGTTTGCATAAGTTAGATATATATTGCATATCTTGTTTGCTTGTTTCTTGTCTTGTTCATTTGAAGGTGCTCTTGCTTTCATGGAAAATGCTTAAAACAAAGCGTTGAACTTGAGGTATTTTGTTACATCTCTAAAACATTTGGATCTTAGAATTAAAATTGAACCTCTCATGTGTTTGACTTGAGTGTTTTACATGCTTTCATAGAACACATTTCAATTGATGCTCTTAATGGGAAATGAATGAACATAGATTTGCTTTCATACAAGTTTGTGTAAGTGAATGCTTGTGTTTAAACCTTAAGTAATTCTTGGTTCCAATATCAAATATCTCATTGAGTGTTTGAGGGCATGGATTCATTCCTTGTTTACATGGGGATTTAAATGCACCACTTTGTGGACTCGCTCTATGTTTACTTGGAAAGTTAAATATTCTATTGTTCAACCCTTTTTCATTGGTGAGTAGTATTGATTAGCAGCCTTAAATTACTTGTGATTGATCTAGATTGCTATCTTGGGTTATTGGACTCGCTAAATCCGTCGGCCCCCTCGTTTCCGCCCTGTGGTTGCAAGGTCAGCACCACATTAAAGGGGAGGGGTCTACAGGAGAGAAGTGTTAAGTGTTCCACTAGGCAACCTTTTTGTGCTTTTTGGAACTCACTTTTTTTCTAAGGTGTGGACTCACTTTGAGTTGATGTGAGAAGTTAAATGTTCCACTTTTGGACTCACTTTTAGTTGGTGTGAAGAGTTAAATGTTCCACTTTTGGACTCACTTTGAGCTGGTGTGAAGAGTTAAATGTTCCACTTTTGGACTCACTTTGAGTTGGTGTGAAGAGTTAAGTGTTCCACTTTTTTGGACTCACTTCACATTCTCTTGAAGGGTTAAATGTTCCACTTTTGGACTCGCTTCATATTATCTTAAAGGGTTAAATTTTCCACTTTTGGACTCGCTTCACATTATCTTAAAGAGTTAAATGTTCCACTTTTGGACTCACTTCGCATTTACTTGAAGAGTTAAGTGTTCCACCTTTAGTGCTCTAAATACTTTTGATAGTGAATTACTTAGTTTTTATTTTTAGAAGGCCTGCTTGGGGACACACCACCTCAAGGGATGACCTTAACTCCTATGTTCCAACGGAGTATAAATATCGGGAGGTGAATCCAAAGACACCTCTCTTGGGAATTGAGTTTGATATCACTCTTGGCTAAGCCTCAAAGAACTTTATACCTTTGAGAAGTGAAGGAGGAGATTTGGGTTACCATCTCCCCCCAGCTGTGTGATTTTGGATTCTTCTCATCTATGGAGTTGGGCCTCACGTACCTTGCATATATCAAGGACTCCTTAGAAAAGCCATGTATATCATTATAGACAGCTTGATAAGGTGTTGTTGTGTTCTAAGTGCCTGCTAAAACATTGTCAAGAACATACACAAGTAGAACCTTTAAGCAGTAGAAATACTAAGTCACTATACTTGTTCATGCGCAAGGTTGCTTTGCCCCTTGCTCATTGTTTGAAGACTGTTTGCTTGAACTCCCTGATTGCTGTCTTATGTGCCTGTTCAATGATGAAAATCTATTGATGTACTTGATCTTTTAAAACAAACTGAGTTCCTGAGTTAAAACACCAAATTTTTACAGCTTGCTCAATTTTCTATCCTGTCATTAGAGACTTGTTTTGACTTTAAATCTCTAGTTTTTGACCTCTAGGAATAGCATCAATTGGTTTACAAGGCCACTTTGAAAATAGTTGTCAAGTTAGAAGGTTATTCTTGGTGAGAAAGCTTATCTCTAGAATTGTTAGCTACATTCTTGGAGAATTTTAGTGCTCTTATTGTCCAAATCACTTTTATTTAATCAATTTCAATTATATTTTGGCCTAGTCCAACCTCCTGATTCAAAAGTGCTAGGGTATTCACCCTTTGTTGGAAGCACCTCTTTGACAGTGTTGGTAAAGCCCATTTTTCTATCTTTTCATTTCATTTTGGACAATAGAGAACTTTGATTATCCTAGTTTGGTGTTGACACTTTGAGAGGTCATCTTGTCATTAAGAGTCTCTTTCTTTCATGTCAATTACAACAAGATACCAAGTTAGTCAAGGGAAATGACCTCCAGTTGTCTGATCCTAGGTGCTGTCATGTTGCTCAAACATCTCAATGAATGTTATGGTATCAATTACACAAGTTGACTCTTAGTCTTCTTCTTTCTTCTCCATTTCCCATGTTCTTCTGAAGTCTTCTATTCCCATGGGAAATTCTTCCTCTTCTTCTTGATTCTTTTCCTCTTATTATCTAGTCTACATTCTTCTATTCATTTATTTCATGCTTGATTCCTCCTCTTCTAGAACCATGAATTGCAACTACCTTGCCATGGAACCTCTCTTGAGAATGGATGATCTTGAACTCATTTCTCAATTTGAAAAATTTTGTTCTTCTAATGGTTCTTCTAAATATCTCATGGGTGACAAACTTATAGCAAAAATAAAAGAAAAGATGATTGAATCTGACGCTTTTGCTAGAATCATAAACATGATCATATCATGATCTTCTTCTTCCAAACATCTTTCATCATCTAAATCTTCTCATTCTCCATCTTCTAAGTCTTATCATGATTCTTCTAAACACCATTCAAATTCTTCATCTTCCAAATCTTATCATGACTCTTCTAAACATTATTCGCATTCTTCATTATCCAAATCTTCTTCTTCCATGAAGTCTTCATTTTCCTCTTCTTCACAATCTTGTTCTTCTTCTACTTCTTCAAAGAGTCTTACTCCTCATATCAAGACATACCATAATGAGAAACGTGATGATGACACCTATGTTCCTAAGAGTCCTCCTCGTCGTGCGCTTAGGCTTACTAAAGGGTCATCCTATTGGGTAGATTGTGATGGGGATCCATATGATTCTGAATTTGAAGAATTCTTTGATGATTTTTGTGAACAATACAATATTCCTACTAAGGAGAAGAAAATCTACCGCGTTGATTTCAAACGACAAAAGGATCTCTCCTCTAAAAGTTCTCATGTTGAAAATAAAGATTACGCTCTCAAGCAAGATCATGTTAATGTTGAACCTTTGTCTTGTGATGGTTCCCTTCCATCCTCTACTTCCTCCAATACTCATACATTTCCTAAAGCTTTCGAGTCTTCCAAATCTATCACAAATCCTTCATCCAACAAAAATCCTAATACTTTTCATGCGGTTCTCTATATTTATTCTCAAGGGCTACCTCTTAAAGATACTCAAACTAACCTTCACTTGGCTACAAATACTTTCAATAATGCTAAACCTAAAGAGCCTAAGCCTTTATACACTACTTCATCTAGTCCTTCACCATCTTTTCTAAAGTCTTCCATACAACTCCAACATGCTTCCTTGTCCTTAGAAGTGGCTTCGTGTCAAGAGGACTCTAAAAATGATAAAGAAAAGAACATAAAAAAAGATCAAGATCAAGAACCCTCCATGTCATCTAATCCTGTTCATAATATCTCTCATCTGTTTCATGGTTCTTTTGATCCTCTACGCCCTTCCTCATTTATTCCACCATGTCTTAAATCTTCTCCTAAGCAAGATCAAGCTACTACTTACACCATTGAGCTTATTGATAATCAAAATAACCTTACTACACTTGCACTTTCCAAAGATGATACTTCCATTAAGGTTATTAAAAATGGTGTTGTTACTTCCAATGTTGAGCCTATTGAAAATCAAGAGAAAAATTCTACACTTATGCTATCCAAAGTAACTTGTCAAGATCAAAGTCTTCCATCTTCTTGTTCTACCATTCCATGTTCACTTCCGCTTTCTACTCTTCCTAAGTCTTCGCAAGCTTTGAACGATTCTATCAACGAAGTTGCTCCTACTCAAGATGTGCACAATCCTATTGAAAATTCTAATGCTCACTCTAAAGATGCATATATCCTTGGTTGTGATATAGATGCTGATGAACTTATTGATTATCCTTTCACGTCTTCCACGTCCATCCTTGGACCTCCTCCACCAATGCTAAGGGCTTCATGTCTGCCTTCCATCTTGGGTCCTTATGTCCCTTCACTTTCCCCTCCTAATTCTCCTAATTCATTATCCATCTTGGGTCCTTACGCCCCTCCATCTCCTATCTTCCCTCAAGATCAACATAGATGCATACCCTTGAATCATTTTCATCCATCCACCCATCTAAACCAGTCGTATTTTCCTTCTTCCACAAGTCCCAAGTCTTTTGGAAGTAACTTGAATGCTCAATACAAGAAAAAGAAGCAATACAAGAATCCATCAAGAAAAGATCACCATGTCTCCTCTAATCGACATGGGGGCATAAAGTCAAAAGAGATATCTAAGAAGAAAATTACAAGACAAGTATGGGTTCCAAAATCCATCATTGAAGATATTCTCTCTAAATCATCAAAAGGAAATGAAAAGCCTAAGGCTATATGGATTCCAAAGTCTCTCTTGAAAGAGTCTTATGTTGAGCAAAAAGTGAAATTGACATTCAAGCTTCCAAAGGCTTCCACTTCATCTTCTTCCAAAAATGATCTTCCATTCCATGTGCCTAAACCACAACCTCTGCTACACATTTTCCATATTCCTTCTCGTATTCCTCCATTCACATTTGAGAATTATAACAAGTATACCAATCCGCTCTTCAAGGAGTCAGATAGCAATAATGAACCAGAATATGGTTCACATTTGGACTAGAATATGGTTTACGTTTCCTCCATTTTTCCCGCCACCCTTCAAGGTGTGTGTGTTGATGTTGATATTGTCTTCCTTTCCATCTACCCTTTCACAATCCTTCCATTCATTATCCTTCTACCTTCTATCATTTTTCCTCATTTGCCTATTCCTCGTATCTTCCAACCTCACTCTCTTTACATAAAGCTTTATCCTCCATTTTTCTCTTCCATCTTCCTTTCCTTATTAGCATATTTGAGCATATCATTTTGAATCCTTGGCATATCATGGTTTATCCTTTCAAGGAGCATTATCTAAAAAGCTTGCCTTCTTCCAAAAAAATAGAAAAATGAAAAAATGAAAAAAATGATGAAAAAAAATTGAAAATGTGCCATGGTGAAAACCTGGAAGCAAGCACCTTGGTAGCAAAAGTAAAGAGAAATAAATTTGTCCTATGGTGAAAACCACTCCCTTGTGGCACCTTGGATAAGTACCATGATGAAAACCTGGCAATCAGGCATCATGCGTAGTTCTTCTACATATTTCATCCATTCTATTTTCTCTCTTTGATCTTAACAATGTTTACCTATACACGAACATTTGGCTATCTTGTGAGCTATCTTCCGATGATCTTGTTTTCATTTCATTCATGTTTAGCCTTCATATCCCTTTTCCTCCATTCATTCTAGCCTTTCACTATATTTTTCCCCTTTGGTCTTGATCTAATAAAAAGAGTAAAACACGATGCTATGAAGCCTCTTGACATGTATACTCCTTTGGACTGCATCCTTTCCTTCTTTTGCATTACACTTTTGTGACTTATCCTATGCTGGCCTTTCATTGCTTATCCAAATGGGCTTTGCATGATCATTTTTCCCTAGCTTGGGTACTCTTGAGGAGTTTGACCTTGAGGATTTCTTCCCTCCATTCACTTTCATTCTCCTTTCCTCCATCTCATTCACCAGCTTGCTAATCCATCTTGTCCCTCACCTTGCTTGACATTGGGACTTCACGATGTGATCTTGCTTAAAGAGTTTGATGCCTATTCTGTTTGGGGGCATCCTTTGTATATATTTTATGATCCTGAAAAAATACCAAAAAAAAATTGATATATGATGCTGAAAAAATCCTAAAAAGAATATACAGTCCTAGAAAAATACAAAAAAATCAAAAAATTCAAAAATTTAAAAAAAAAAAAAGAAAAAGTGCCTTGGTGAAAACTTGGAAATAGGCGCCTTGGTAGCAAAAATATAAAAAAAAGAAAAAAAGAAAAAATTGCAATAAATCCAAGTGGTGAAAACCTGGAAATAGGCGCTACTTGAGGCCTTTGCACTCCTATTTGTTAGCATGCGTCCTCGACACTTAGCCTTTCTCCACCATGCCTTGACCTTATTTGCCTTGGTCTGGAATTGGTCTTTGTCTTTGTCTAAGGGGCATACCTATTAGCATAGGTCTTTTAGGTGCGTTTGTCTCTTGGGGCATTTCACAACAGGTGTTTTTCAACACCACCCCAAACAGTGTTTTTCAACACTACCCTTGTGTCGAGTGTTTCTTAACACTTATCAGATGTCTTACCCACTAGTCTAAGTTTGATGTGATATTTCTCATTTGCAGATGTGATAACTAGAGTTTGACTCTATGACCAACACACATGCACTTAAACAATCAACTTGTTGAGATATGATGACTTTATTTTTCTTTGTGTGCTGTCTATGACAATTTCTTTGATGAGTGGTCTCTCCTTGAGAAGTTTTCGATAATGCATAGCTAGAAGACTGAGGGTATGAGAACATGTTTTATTTCTTTATCTGCTTGTGGGTATATTTTGTTGATCCTAACTGTCATGAGCATTTATGCTGGTCTTACTTGACACTATGGATTGACAAGGTATTATCCTTGACTGTTATGGATGTGGCAATCAAAAGTGGATGTTGTCTATTGAAGAACATGAAAAACTTTTGGAGATAATAAAAGATAGAGAGGATCCAGACTATATGTATCAGGAGCTTTAGGATAAACTTATTTTTTTAGCTCTCGTAGTTTCATATTTGAACTCTTATATTTAATATGTTGGATATTGAACATATAAATACTTTTATGGATATTCTTGAGATATATGTTGGATATTAGATATATATGTTGTCCATATTTGATATTGGATATTGGATATATATATACATTTTTATGTATACTTTGATGTATGTTGGATGTTGGGTGTTGCATATTGCATATATATATATATATATATATATATATATATATTGCATATTGGATATATGCTTTTATGTATGTTGAACTCTTATTTTATGTATTAGATATTGGATATATGTTTTTATGTATGTGTTGAACTCTTATTTTATGTATTGATTATTGGATATATGTTTTTATGATATGTTGAACTCTTATTTTATGTATTGGATATTGGATATATGATTTTATGTATGTACCTCCCCTTAAGATGACCCCTTGTCAAAATGGGTTATAATGTGTCGAAAAGAGTCCTAAGGTGTATTAGGATCCATTTCAACACATTATGACCTATTTCGACACATTAGAACCATAAAGTGTGACCATGGGTCATGATGTGTTCTAATGGGTTATAATGTGTTCTCATGGGTCATAATGTGTTCTAATGGGTCATAATGTGTTCTAAGGGGTCATACAACCCCTTATGAACACTTTATAGTTTTAATGTGTTGAAATAGGTCATAATATGTTAAAATGGATCTTAATATATTTTAGGAACCTTTTCAACACATTATGACCCATTTCGACACATTAGAACCATCAATTGTGACCTAATGGGTCATAATGTGTTCTAAGGGGTCATACAACCCCTTATGAACAATTTATGGTTCTACTGTGTCAAAATGGGTCATAATGTGACTAAAGAGGTCCTAATACACCTTAGGACCCATTTCAACACATTATGACTCATTTCAACACATTAGAACCATCAATTGTGACCTAATGGGTCATAATGTGTTGTAATGAGTCATAATGTGTTCTAAGGGGTCATACGACCCCTTATGAATATTTTATGGTTCTAATGTGTCAAAATGGGTCATAATGTGTTGAAATATATTTTAATACACCTTAGAACTCCTTTTGACACATTATGACCAATTTCGACACATTAGAACCATCAATTGTGACCTAATGGGTCATAATGTGTTCTAAGGGGTCATACAACCCCTTATGAACACTTTATGGTTCTAATGTGTTGAAATAGGTAATAATATGTCAAAATGGATCCTAATACACCTTAGGACCCCTTTTGACACATTATGACCCATTTTGACACATTAGAACCATCAATTATGACCTAATGGGTCATAATGTGTTCTAATGGGTCATACAACCCCTTATGAATACTTTATGCTTCTAATGTGTCAAAATGGGTAATAATGTGTTGAAATGAATCCTAATACACCTTAGGACCCCTTTTGACACATTATGACTCATTTCAACACATTAGAATCATCAATTGTGACCTAATGGGTCATAATGTGTTATAATGGATCATACAACCCCTTATGAAGACTTTATGGTTAAAATGTGTCAAAAAAGATCCTAATACACCTTAGGAACCCTTTCAACACATTATGACCCATTTTGACACATTAGAACCATCAATGGTGACCTAATGAATCATAATGTGTTATAAGGAGCCATACAACCCCTTATAAAAACTTTATGGTTCTAATGTGTCAAAATGTGTTATAATGTGACTAAAGGGGTATTAATATACCTTAAGACCACTTTTGACATATTATGACCCATTTTGACACATTAGAACCATCAATTGTGACCTAATAAGTCATAATATGTTCTAAGGGGTCATACAACCCCTTATGAACACTTTATGGTTTTAATATATCAAAATGGGTCATAATGTGTCAAAATGGATCTTAATACACCTTAGGACCCTTTTTGACACATTATGACCCATTTCAACATATTAGAACCATCAATTGTGACCTAATGAGTCATAATGTGTTCTAAGGGGTCATACAACCCCTTATGAACACTTTATGGTTCTAATGTGTCAAAATGAGTCATAATGTATAAAAATGGAACCTAATACACCTTAGAACCCCTTTTGACACATTATGACCCATTTCAACACATTAGAACTATCAATTGTCA